>VZRL01004627.1:2403455-2811707 GCA_013397895.1 Origma solitaria
TGGGGGTTCTCTGCATCCCCTGGACTCCATGGGCTGCAGGGGGACCACCTGCTCCCCCATGGTCTTCACCACGGCTGGCAGAGGGTTTTCAGCTCTGGCGCCTAGAGCACCTCCTCCCCTGCCTTTCCACTGACCTTGGTGCCTCCATGTTGTTCTCCCGCACATATTTTTACCTCCTCCTCCTCCTTCCCTGGCTAAAAAGAAGTGCGTGCTCACATTGTTTTGATTTCTTCTTAAATATGTTTTCACAGAGGCGTAACTAACATCTCTAATTGGCCCAGGTTTTACCAGCAGCATGTCCATCATTTTACAGCCGTCAGAGACTGGCTCTGCTGGACATGGTGGAAAATTTCCAGAATCTTTACTCAGGACATGCAGGAGCCATCTTTGTACCCCACCCTGTTCACGGGCAAAAACTGGGCCAGGCAAAACTACCACAATATGATACCATTTATATGTGGAAATGCAGAAGAGTGCTCTCCTTCACTCTTTCCTTCTACTTTGAAATTTTTATTTTCTGCACTGATTGCTTACTCTGGAGAAGTGAAAGAAAAGGTGATTTGAAGTGGTGTGACATGGCTTTCTGGGTTCCCTGGCACCTCTTGTGGCCTTAATTTCTTTAGATTGGTCATGACTTTCCTTTTGAGCTGTCATCCCATCTCTCTCCAGGATGATGATGCTCCCAAGTGCTCTGACACCCTTTCGTGCCAGTGCAGTTGTCAGAAGAACAGGTTTTCCTCAGCATATGCAGCACATAATGAAACTGTCTTCATGTCCAGGGTGGATTCCCATGGCAGCAATGTGCTCATGGGAAGGTTAATTACAGTTGTGTTGGTAAATGAGGAGCCCCAGGAGCTGTGTGGTGACTAATCCCATCTCCCATTGCCCAGGAGGCAATGCTCAGTTTAGGACAGCACTTAATTCCCTCTGCTTTTGAATTATGCAGCCCATGAAGCACCACCTTTTACAACGTCAGGACAGAGGAGATTTTATCAGTGTTATTTAATCAGAGTTGGACTAAGGCCCCAGTTCAGGGCGCTGTCCCACTGGACCTCTGGTCCTACAGCACTGGGGACAGCGGTGCCCTTGAAGCTCCTCATGGGTATTTCCCTTGGCCAGCTTGGGAACCTGACAGCAAAAGTTTTTCAGTTCTCACTCGATATTTATTGTGAAGATTTTCTCTGATTTTAGCAGCAAAGTAATGTCAAAATTCATAACTGTTCTTGAAAACAGATAAACAGGGAGGTAACAGCCTGAGGTTTATGAACAGCCAATGTGTTATCCCTTCCTCCCTGCTTGAGCCCATCACCAAGAGACTGTAAGGAACTGGTACAGAGAGTGAAAAGTTTCAGACCAAATCTTTACAGACTTACTAGAATCCATTTTATTGGTATCTGACAGCAGATATGAGAATGTGTAATCTCTGTATCTGCCCTGCAAAGGTATCAGTGTATGATGAATATATTGAGAGAAAACTCTGAAACCACTTGGAGGGAAATCTACAGCTGTCATCTTTAAGCTGTAACTAAACTTTTCAAGGACAAAAGGGATTGAATTGTCAGGTGAAGTTTAATAAATGCATCTTATCTGAAGTTTAATAAATGCATCTTATCTTTCAGTTAGCTACTTTTTCCCTTTTCACTTGTTGAGTCTCATAGAATGTCTCGAGTTGAAATGGACCCATAAGGATTGTTGAGTCCAACTCCTGGCTCCTTGTAGGACTATCTGTATCCAAAGTCTTTGTTACACTGCTGACCATAGTGAATTTCTTCAATTCTTTTTGGAAGCAAAAACTGATTCAGTAGGGTTTTTTGCTTTTATAGTGTAAAATATAGGTAAAATCCTTAGTCATGTAACGAGTAAAACAGAAGGATTTTGGAGGCAAGAGGCAGCCTGGGAATGTATTCAGATAAGGCACTGGGATACTATTCCACCATTTAGTCTCAGCATGGATGATACCAGGGATGAGTGTATATTGCAGGGTTTGTACACATTGCTGCCCACCTTTTATCAGGCTGTGACTTTATTTACAAAGAAATGTGGAAGGAAAAGCAAATATAGTTGAGACAACAAAATGTGTACTGAGCTTAGGAATGCTTTTATCCATTCTGTTTTTATTTCTTTAGCTACTTTGATTTTATGCCTTTCAGAATAGCATCTATCTGTCTGCAGGAAGTGCATTATTGTTTCTTTCTGACACTGTGCAAGTGATAAATACAAACAATATTTCCCCTGACCTGCAGTGAGAGTCAGGAACATTTAGAGAAATTCACTCAGCAAAGCAAAAAAAGCTTCATATGATGCTTGGAATTTTAGGCTCTGGAAGACTGTAACCACAGTTTGAAAATATATTTGCAGATTTCCTTGTGAAATAATTGAGAAGATGAAGATTGTTAAATTGCATGTACAGAAATGTTTGCGTTTCTTTTTTTTGATCTGTGGGGATTTTTTTTGGTTTTTTGTGTTTTGGTTTTTTTTACACAGAAATGTGTTTATATAGATCATCTTTTAAATATATCTACTATTAAATGAGATGTCATGATGGTTATTTCTTAGTCCAAACTTAGATTATTCCAGTGATGGATGCAGAATAGTTAGATATCCTGTTTCCAGTGTGATGGAGCCTTGTGAGATGTGATAGCTGTTCGTCAGCAGAGATAGCGTGCAGAATGTTTGAAGGACATGACAGAGGTCACTTTCTAAAAAATCTGTCTACATTCTGTCAACATTTTTGTGTATCCACTTAGTTTATACTGCAGCATTTGTGCTTGCTTAGTCTAAAAAACATTTAAAACAAAGAATAAAAGGAAAAAAAATACATAGAATTAATAAGAGGTAGATGCAGGGATATTTTATTTTATTTTCCCAATACCATGTTCCCTTGCACAGAACAGAATAAGTTCAGACAAAAGATCCAAGTAGAAGACCACAGAAATATCCATGAGCTGGATGGGCAGTTACTATTATCAGTAATTGTTACTGCAATAATCTGCATTAGTCTCATTGTGGATAAGTATCTTGGGTGGGTGCTCTCATCCCTTGTGGATGGAGTCAGCCTGATCTTTGAGGGGACAAGGAGGTGAACAGTAATAAAGACATCATCTGCATGTGAACAAAACGTGTGAATGAAATAATGCCATTCCCCAGCTTTAGTTTGGTATGTGGGGAACAAATGTAAACGCTGTGTTGAAACAACCTGGGCAAGGCATGCCATGGGTTACTGCCTTGTGTGGATAGTGTAGATGCAGTGTTGAAGTAATGCTTTTGGACAGCTAAACCAGTATGTAAAAAAATTTTGCATGGTCTGTCTAACAGCAATTTTATTTCCAAAAGCCTTGAAAGTTTCCTTGGGGGGACAGGAAATGTCCAGTGGGGAAAAAAGCACTATAGCTGTATGCTGTTATGATAATAGGGAGTGACTTCAAAGGCAGGGACCCTCGTCGGTAGGTTTTGACCCAAAGCTCCACTTGCCCCCTTAATAAGGTTTAGTCTCCAGACTTACATGTAAGGGCTAGAAAAGCACATATGTTTATGCAAAAGACGTGAACATTGGCTGCTAAGTAAGTGTCTGGCCTGCTGCCATCTTTGGGAAATCTACTACAATAGCGTATGTTGGCGAGAAAACATGTTTATGTAAATGACCAATTTGTCGACAAGGAATGCTGAGTGGGATTTGTCTCGTCTGAGCATGCCTGAGGTTAGAAGACTGGAAGATTAGCCTCGTCAATAGTAATTACTCTGTCTTCTTCCCGCCCTTGCAGGGAAAGAATGATACCCTGAGCTCTTCGCTGCTCACTGCCTGCTGCCATGTGATAATTGCTTTGGCTCAATCAAACCTTAATTAAAATGTTATTGATAATTTGTCTGGAAAAGCAACACTTGCTCACATTTCTTAATGGGAGGTCAAATCATGTCATCCCTTACCTTAATCAGCTAAAACTTCAGCAGAAATGAATTAAAATTTGCTGTGGTCTTTTGCTTTCCTGTGGACGTGTTGGTCAGTAACGAAGGGTACAGGATGATATGCAAGGACACGTAGGGATGGCTCGGAAAAAAGATTTTTATATATACAGATAATACTGTACAAGTAGGATAACATAACAATTGCTTAGCAACTATAGCTGAGCTGAGTTAGCTTAGTGATTTTAATTCTTCTACATCACTTTAATGAATTTCTCTTAGTTTTTGGTTCTGAAGTGTAACAATAAACCTTTTTCACATAATGTTCCAGTAGGAAAAGAAACCCCATAAATCCATACAGGAAAACTCAAAACTGCTCAACTTATCTGAATTTGCATGAAATACGTATTTAAATGGATTTTAAAGAAAAATCACTGAGGTTTACTTCATTCAGGTCACTTTATGAACAAAGGTTTTCTAAATCGCAGCATGATTCTAACTTATCATTCTCTATTTAGAATTTATGATGTGTAGAGTTATCAAATAATGCGTTTCAGGTTCATTTGATTTGCTGAAAATTATGGATAAATTTTGTGTTTGCAAAGCCGGTACATTTTATATGATTTCAAATTTGGTTACCATGTTAGACCCTGACAACCATTTGCATGTTTTTAAATCAGTAGTAGAGGCATGTAGATGTTACAGATGCAAGCAGTTGTAGAAATCCTGCTGCTTTCCTCCCTGACAACTCTGGGTCACATGTCAGAGAGCATCGCCATTTGGGTCAAGTCTGTACCTGAAGGGAGCAATATCTTGGCCAAAAGATCAGTGTGTGCAATGGTGCCAATGTAGAACAGGGTTTTTCTAGTAGCTAGTATTATTGAATATACTTGTTTTGATTTCTGGTTGAAAAAACTCTCTGGAGAAAATCTGTCATTGGCAATGCCCAGTGTGCCTTTTGTGTAGTCTTTCAACAAATGTCTCATCAGCTGTCTTTTCTGGGTATATTTTGGGAAACTGTGACTAGTTTTTGTCCAGTGTGTATGGGTCTTTTTCTGAATAAGCATCCTGCATGTTGCTGTCTGCACCTGCACCTATTTTTTCTGTGGGTTTTCACATTCCATGGTAGCTAATTTGTGGATTTCTGTATTGAGGTATTTTTGTTCTGAGGCTAAAAAGAAACTTATTTTTTTAAATAGCCAAGAAAGATCAGTAGCTTATGAGTTTGATGGAACTGGTGGATTTGGTTCTGTAAAATGTGGTGAAGTAATATCTGACTAGCAAAGGTATTGATGCTGCAAAAAAAAAATTAAGTAGTACAACTCTTAAATTTCTTCCAATACTTGCACATGAAGGACTGATTCTGTTAACCACAGTTGTCAAAAGGTACATCCTTATGTGTGTAATTTTTTGGGGAAAAAAAGGGGCAAACTAGCACTAACTTCAAATTAAGTTTATTCCGAGCATATAAACATTTTCAGAAGCTAAACAATTGTGCCCAGGAAAAACATTGGCTAGGCTCTGGTCTGAGACACTATTATCAATCATTCATACTGTATTGATTTTAGAAATTTTGCCAGCTGCTATTTTAAAAGACCCAGATTTTAATTTGTAGAATGATTTTCCTCTTAAGCCTCTGTCTTCACATCAAAGTCTTAACATTCTGCTTGCTTTCATGATTGAGGCAAATCTCTCTGGGAAATTTATCCCAGTATATATCTATCAGATAGGGTGGGGATTTTCTTTGCTCTCATAAGTAGATTATGTAAAAGGCCTAAATTGAGTCTCATTAGTGATGGGTATTGGAAGGCCAGTTTCCTCATTCTCTCTCCACCAATAATTAGCAAAAAATGTTACTGCAAGCTCCACTATGCTTTTGTGATCTATTTTTTGTAGCTGACACGACTGAAATACACTTTGCACTTAAATGTTGCTCCCCATTATCAGCGTGTTGTACAAATCATTAACAGCCCTTGTCATTCCCCTTTATTTCTGTGATTAGAAACGTATCATCATCATGATCACCATTTTTACAGAGAAGTGTAATAGCCAGGAAAGTGCAGAGGCTTCTTTGTTGTGATTCACTGGCAGAGAGTGAGCCCCAGATAATGACAGCACCCAGAGCAGGGTGGGTGCTCACTGTGCTGCTGGAATGTGCTGCCTTGCTGGGAGGAGAGGGAAGAAAGGATTTAACAAGAATTGCTCAGTGGCCAAAGGCAGCTGCTCTAGGAAATGAGGCACATTTATTGCGAAGTCCATATCACTGTTATATTTTCTTGCCAAGGAAGTGAAAACTTAAACATTCAGCCAGATTTCTATTTATTTGTATGCAGTTAAGGGGACTATGCAATCTGTTTGGGGCTAAATCTCTATGAGCAGAATGGCCATTTCTAGTTGCAAGACAACTTCCTTCTCCAGCATATATCTGTAATTCCTCACTGCACCAGTCCTATTTTCCTGCTTTGAATCCACCTAGCAGGTGACCAGTTTCCAGATAGATTTTTTGGAAGTGGTTTTGTTTCAGCTATCGTGAGACCCCCTTTTTAAATACGCAATCTATTTGCATGTCAAACGCATTTTGTGACCCCAGTGAAGTCCTGCCTCAGCATTTCTTCCACTATATTCTTCAGTATTGTCACTGATATTTGAAGAAATAAGGAAGTGAAGGCTAACACTGTATCAAAATTGAGTACTAGAAGGTGGATTAAAAATAAAAACATTTGTTTTCATCTCTTCCTGTAATCTGCATTTTGGATACAGTGCATTTTGCTTTTTAATGAATAACTTTTTTTCTCACTAATATGAAACAATTATTCCTCTTTGAAAGCAGCACTGTTCCATCTTCTCCTTAACTCTTCTGAGGACTGTATCCTTGGTAGCTCATGTTCATTTGCTCTTGTCTGTCTAGTCTGTTTTCAGACTTAAGCCCACTTAAGCCCACTTAACCAGTTTGCAAAAGTTTTTCCTCATTAGTTTTATGATCTAAGTTCTTTAACATTTGAAATGTGAAGCACATGTATGGTGCCTTGGGCTCATCTGGTGTAATTTGTGTTTCTTTGTGATTTTCTTTTTCCAGCTAAAACCAGATGAGGAAAAAACCTCAATGACGTGTGTGTCATTGAACAGGAAAGTGAAGATGGAATCCAGAACTGATGTCCTCTTTTTAGTTTAAGCACCGATCAAGGCCAGACTAAGATAAAAAATGACCAACCCTAAAGGGCTGCATTTTTTGCCGTTAATATTATATCTTATTTTGTATCATCTACACTAGTTATAAAGAAAAAATATATTATGTAAATGATAGCTTAGCATAACTGCTTTCCATTTAGCTTGTTACTTTGAGATTCTGTATTATTAGTCTGACACTTTTGTGTCTCATCATAGTTTGACCAATGTGACATAAAAGTATTAGGAAATTTCTTGAAGCTGCATAATGTGTTTTCTGTAAAAGATAAGCCTCTCAAGAGTGTACCATATTAATAGAGAAGATCTGAAGGAGAGTATAAAGCTGTGCATGGTGTTTTGGATTCTAGTAGATGAAAAGCCCTAAGGACTTTGTATAGTGAAATTTTATCAAAAAATTATCCAGCTGAAATTCTTCACAGTGCCCACATACCATTTAGCTGTAGTTGTCAGATAATACAGTATCCATCTAGTTCAGTCCTTGACAAGCTTGGATGCATGTGAAAAGTCAAAATAAAGTAAATGAAATAAAGTAGAACCTCCTACCCTGGGAGGTTCCATAACTCCATAGTTTAAAATCAGAACTGTTTCCTAAAATTGCAGTCCTGTGTTTGTGCCTTGATAGCATCTCACACTGTGAGTCAAGGTCATCTGATCTGCCAAATATCTTTTATATTCAAATTAATAATTTTCTTCATGACAGTTTGTGAGAATAAAATCTTAAACCAGGTTTTGTAGTGGGGCACACATATATCTATTCAAGTACTAATTGTATTTGTTTTCACCAGCTGCTTCGGGTTGGAAGTTGCCTTTATTGATATTTGTGAAACAGTGTTTAGCTTGCAGATGTTGTATATAAGTTTTTCAATGACCCATATTATACTTTATAGTCAGCTTTTTGTGCTCCTTCTAATAGGCACATTCTTTCCAATGAATCAGAAATATAGATCTTGCAATAGAAGGATTTTTGCAGCAGTGTTCTCCTGCCTAAGCCCCTTACCTGTTGTACAACTGTCTACTGAAGAAATTTCAAAATTTCCCAAAATAGTCATTACTGAAAGAGAAGAGAATGAAAAATTGTTGAAACGAAGGAGAATAGTAGAAAGACTGTGCAGAAACAGACAAGCTTTTATTTTGCTCTTCTTGCAAGGTGTTTTATGTTCCTCCAAATGTTTGTTTCTTTTTCAACCTAGCCTCTAGTTGAAATGTTTCTTTTACATAATTGATTTTTTGGCAGGGAAACCCTAGATAACATGGCTTATGTTTTCTGTAGGCATGTTTGATAGTAAGTCCTGCTAGAACACTTTAAAGCATTTCAACTTCCAGATGGCTGGAAGAGTTTTCAATGGAACCTTTTTTTTGAACCTGAACTCAGGTTCTCTCAGCCCTATTGTTCTGGTTCATGAATTCTGAAAAAAGCTTTGGGGAGGTACACAGGGACAATATTATGTAGATTAATGCACACAGTAATTGAAGTTTTCCTTTTTCTGTGTACTAATATTTAAAAGAAAGATTCCCAGTGGTACATTTCATGATGGGTTGGGTTCTTCATGACTTTCGAATTTTGTGGCAGTTGTTTGGTAATTTGGGAAATAAATGCTGAATTTTCAAGCTGAACTTGAAGAATTTAACTATGTTTGGCACAAAGTGATATGCCTTAGCCAGCAGAATCAATGTATCTCTTTGTGCCCTTTAAGAAAAAGCTGTGGTTTAACTGGGTTTTTAATTTAAGGGAATGCTTTTTATGTTAAGGATTTCTGCCATTGGTTGTCTGCAAAAGAACCCAAATCCAAACCCAAAATTTCAACCCCAAATATCTCAGTAATGGAAGAAGTTTTCTGAGAGTTCGATCATAGAATGGTTTGGGTTAGAAGGGACCTTTCAGATCATGTAATTCCAACCTCTCTACCATAGGCAGGACCACCTTCCAGGAGACAGGTAGCTCAAAGTCCCACTCAGCCTCGCCTTGAGCACTTCCAGATATGTTATTTCTTTTATGAGTAATTGATTTATCATAGCTTTAAAGAAAAATGCCTTTATATTAAGGCTTCATTAATTTAATATTACCTTCATTTTTAGTTTTAAAAACGTCATGAAGTAATCACAGTAGAAATAGCACTGAGTCACACTGTTTGATTTTTCTATTGCTCATCTTAATTAACCATAACTATGAGAATTTTTAAGGAGACTGAATGACTTACAAGAATATGTAGCAGTGGAAAGGATATGCTTAGATACCTTAGAAAAATATTATATCCTATGTTTACAGTAATCTGTGATGATAACAAACTTTAGGAATACATAGGATAAAACATGCTGCAATCAAATCAAGCACTCTGGTCCATTCAATAATGATTTAGATAAAATCTTCATTTTTCAGAGCATAAGCGTTGCTTTAAAAGTACCAGAAATAGTTTGATGAAACTGCAAGGAGCCTTGAACATTTTGTCCTCTCTGTGAGATTTGCTGTAACACGCTATCTGTTGTAAGCAGAACCAGAAGTAACAGGAATGTTTTACACAGCCAGAGAAGTTGGAACATCCGTAAATAATCGAGAGAATGAAACTGACCTTGACTGAAGTTTGGGTTGTTATGTGGTCTTAAGTTAAACAGAATCTCATGTTTGGCTTTACTCACATGCGAGCCTGATTCAAAGCTGAATCTTCCCATATCCTCCACTGGGATTTGAATGGGTTTCAGATGAATCTCCCATGGCTATTATGAAGGTTAATAAGTTAATGTTTGTGCAGTGCATAGAAAATGTGAGGTAATCCCTACTTGGTGAATATGCTGAATTTAGAAGCAGCTGTAGTCCAAGTATAGATGGACAGAAGGGAAGGTGAAAGGTTGAGGCAAGTTACATATCTACACAATAATGACTGTGTCATATGAATCAGGAATTTATCCTGCTGTGTTTAGTGGTAATTGAGAAGCAATAGCCTCTTTAATCTTCCTTATCCAATAAATCTACCTTGTCTGAAATAAGCCTTCCAAAAAATTTAATGAGCAGTAGCGTCTAAGCAGACAATTGTTTCACGCTCCTTGTACCACATGAGTGTGGTCTTCTGTTCTCTAATGAGAATGAACTGTATCTTTGGAAAGGAAGTTAGTTGCTTTGAAAGAATGTATAGGTAAGATATTGTTGGATTATGCAAAATATTAGGGATTCAAGGTGAATTTTGGGGCTTTTTTACCTGCATCTAAGCTAACTAATGATGCTAGCATATGGATTTTGTCTTACCTCAGCTATTCTAGACTTTCAAAAAATTGATGATTTGTCAAAAGACCAGCTGTAAGAATAAGGTCACATCATGGAGATACTTTCGGGTTAGTTCTTGTAAAAGGTAGTTTATTCCCTAAGTCAAATAAATGCAACCCAACCCCATTGCATTTGGGTTCCCAGTCATAATACGCCACATTTGAAGGATTCCCTTTGTGGGAGGAAGTCAAGAAGGAAGGAAAATGAAGATGGGAGAGGACTGGACTTGGAGAATATTCAGAGGAAACTTGTGCTTTCACATGGTGGTTTTGTGTTTAGAATAGTGAAACCTGTTAGTGTTCTTGGCTGATAGAACAGTCCCTATGGGCATATTAAAAGAGGAAAAATGTGGTGTATTAATTTTCACTTAGTGAGTACCTTTAAAGATGTTTGGCTTCTTGCTTTCTCTGACCCTTCCATGTAGAGATTACCTTAAGAACTTGTAGCATTAAAAAAATTAATTAAACAAATTATAAATCTGCTTTTGCCTGGAAGCAGACATATTGCTAAATTTTGCAGTAAGCCATCCTTTTTGTTGTGGATTTTTTTTTTAAAGAGAATATTGTTTCCAAAAGGTTATTGCCTTGTATTATTACCTGACATTTCCTTGCCTCACTTTTTCAGTGAGGTTACAATTGAGATCAAGGAGGGGAGTGAACTTTAGAAGTAAAAATCAGGGACAGCTGCAAGGTATGCTTTACAGCCAAAGAGGATCACTCATCATCTCTGCTTCTAAAAGCCGTGGGATAGCTTCTGTCCTATACATGTCTTTGAAGAAAAATATAAAGATAGCCAAAGATGCTGAGAAGCATTCTTTTAATCCTGCCTCTTCCACCAGTGATGGAACAGAAGAGCTTACGGAATGTACAGAAGTGCTGTAATAAATAAACATGTTTGACAGTGGATAAAGTTCACTGGACACATCTCCCTCCAGAGATGAATAATACAGCCCTGTGTGGCAGCCAAAGGGGCCAGTTAAGAATGAGCTGAGCTGTTTGGAGCCCCCAAAAAGATATGAACAATTGCATTTAAAGCTTATGTAGCACTTTCCCAGTGTTTAACTGGATTACTGGAGGGTTGTAACTTAAAGGCTTCTGGTGAGTTAAAACACAAGAATAGCTGAAATCCATTAAAAGAAAAAAATGCCCACAAAGTAGCACAGTGTTCCCTGCCTAAGGCTCCAGTTCTGCATCAAGAGCATGATAAAGAACCAATATAACCAGAAGGCAGAAACCTCCTCCTCCGTTTGGACACATCTTAGGGCAAGAGCATGCAAACAGGAGCAAAAGAAGACGTCAGTGTTCTCAAACTTCAGCTTCACCAAATGTGAAGCTTCTAATGTATGAAGGGTCCAGCAGGTCATATACTAAGTAATCAAAAAAACCCCAGAGATGACATCATATTGATAGCAGTAGTAGATAAAGAACTTTTTCAACATGATAATAAATTAAATTCAAGTTCTTTTTATTCAAAATGTAATCTGACCGTAATATGTTTGTAAAAAGGGCCAATAAGGAGGACATTAAATAAGGCTGAAATAAAGCCAGTCTATGTGAAAGGTCATAGTCTGCAAAGTTGGGAAGAGCATCCAAAACTTTACTTTTCCATTAGGTGACAGTGATGAACTTGGTAAAGGACTTTGGTGGTACAAAGTAAGAATCCTCTCCCTGGGTTCCCTGCAGGCTGATCCAGCTAAGAATTGTCTAGCACAAAACACTGAGCGCAGATCCTAAATAAACCTCCTGATAATATGAGGTACAGACAAGATAGCAGAGGTTTGAAGCAAATCACACCAGACACCTTTTGTGACACATCAATGGCAATGCATTATTGCCAGCAGATACCATGGCAATAGAAAATAAAATGCACAGATAATGAAACTATGGGATCATGCTGTGTGTGTTGTCAAAGGGATAATCCAAGTATTTGTGGTTGTCATTAAAGTTCCCTAATATTTCCTAATGTGGGACTTCCTTTTCAGTTGCGTATGGTTCTGGCTGGCTTTGGGTTAAATTTAGGCTGAATTTTTATGTTCCATACCTGCAAGCTGATTGTTTTAACATTAGGCAGTAAATGGTCTTTGAAGATTAGGTATGGATCTTCTCAAGCAGGGTCATCCTAGAATGTTGGACTATATGCAAGAAGGAAGGGAACAGATGCTCAAAGACTGATTTGTAATCTATACCTGAGATGCTGAGCCAAGATTGCACAAGCAACTTCAGTGTAAGTTTTGGTAATTACAGCTACAGCATTTCTGGTCCATATCTCTGGGCCAGGAGTGCTGGAATTTTAGGAGCTGAATAAATACACCTGTGAAAACAAGTGTGATTTTATTGTAAACAAATAACATGTTGGAGCCCAATTTCAGTGACTTTACATGTCATGTACATTAGCATCTAGCTCCAGGAGTGAACTGGAGTCATTGGATCTGCCCATGGAGCAAGAGGTCTCTCATTGTGAGAGAGTGTAGAGAAGTGGTTCTCTAGCACTAGATCAGACAGAAGATCTGGCAATAAGAAAAATTGATGTTTTAATTATTTCTTTCCAATTTTGACTTTCAGCAAGTTCTGCTAAAGACAGTAGGAATTCATAGGAATGCGGAGGGAATAAATACTGAGGTAGCATATCAATATTTGCTTTCTTTTGGTAATGTAAAAAAGACATATTGTGATGCTAAGAGCACACTCCAAATACAGCAACACACAAACCATGTGAGCAGGAATGTGCATGGCTGACCAAACAAATAGAATTGTGCTCGGTCAACCTGATTAAAAGGTGACACATTATGTGTTTCTTTCCAGCAAGACATGATGTGTGGTTTCATCGTGCCACATTACATGGGCTAATAATCAACCTAGAAGTGCTTTATGTAGAGGAAATCAAGAGGTTCTGTTGTAAATACTAAGGAAAATATATTGTATCTGTATTTCTTCTTGATATTTGTGCATCTGTTTTTCTGTCAGGTGAAATATGTTACATTCTATAAACATCCAATCAGTATCCAATCAAATGTGCATTGAAATTTTAACTTAATCTTAGCCTTTTGTGTTCTTTGAAACTTGATTTCTTAGTTCTTCTTCCAAAAATGAAATTAGAAGACAATACTTTCTTTTGGGCAACAGTTTTCAGTGGCTTTATTCATATGTTTGGGACATGTATGTATAAAAGTCTATAGATCTCTGAGCTAACCTATGTCCACAGTGATGATGAAAATTCAGTGCTTGCTTCAGTAAATGTGTACATGACACACAGTCCCATATCTGCATCTACTTGTATGCGTAATTATGCATGCAACTTTTTAAAAATTAAGTTATTAATTATTACTCTGTCATTGACAAAATGGTCATTCATCTTAATGCTTCAAGACCCTGCTTGACAGTATGCCCATTTGTATAATAGAATTAGCAAGTTTATGATTAGAAAAACACCTCAGTCCTCAGGTAGCTGGGAGAGCTGATAAATTGTAGCTGGTGTAGGCAACACTTTGGAAGCATGAGTGCCTGAGTTTTTCTGGGCGAAACTCAAATGTTGGAAGCATATCTGTCTTTTGGAGAGCTCCCATTTGCTTAGTTTCACTTTTTGGAGGGTTTTGTACATGAAAAAGGTGCAGGAAAAGAACATTTCCATACCATCGTCCATAATCAAGATTTTAAAAAAGCAATATTCTTGGTTTTTCTTTATAACTAGAGGAATTTTATTAAAAGGCTTACAATAACCAATGTTTTCAAAGAGTCTTTTTTACTGAAAAACTTTTCTCTGCTATAAATCAGCAATTGCCAAGACTTGCATTTGCGTAATTTTCTAAGCAAAGTATTTTGGCTCAAACATCACACAGAGATATTTTCACACTGCTAAGAGAAACTCATAATGTAATTTTTGGGATTTGATTCATACTATACCTTCAAGATGCTAATATTCTTCTTTTTTTCTAATGTATGTAGGGTACTGAGTTCACTGTTGCAGTTTCCCATATTGAAAATATTCATAATAGTGTTATGATTGAGTTCCTTGCATCCAGGTATCTTTGTTGCTTCTCTGTATTGCTGCTGTGTATCAGGATAATAGACTGCAGATTTATTTCTTCAGTGATTTTGCAGTCTGTTTATGAATATGCTGAAGCATTTTACGTGCTATGCAGCCCAATTGCTTTCTTCTGAACTAGTTATTATACAAATCCAATGTGAAGTTCACCACCTGCAAGATTTTTGAATTGATGCTATTTCTGAGCTTGTTGGTATCAGGTATATTACTGAATGTGGTCTTTGCAGAAAACTATTTTACAACATAATTAGAAATTACAAAGAGAAACAAAAATTCTACAAATGACCAGTGACTGAGTGGAGGGTGTGCCGAAGTTATACTTTTCATGAGGTTTTCTAGTAAAAGTTTCTATTCAATGGTGGAACCTCATAGCAGATCTCACTGGGAAGAGGTTGGTGTCTTAAAATTTTCATCATCCGCACAAGTTCTTCATATCTACCGTGAGTCTGAGGGGCTATCTTGCCCACTGCCAATTCCTTTTTCCCTTGCTACTATAAAATGGTGTAAAAGTTAAGGATGTTCTCAGTGGAATGATCTCAAGCCTTACCTGAAGCTTATCAAATGATGAATTTTTCTCTGGAATTTCGGTGGAAAAAGTTTGGTTTAAAAGTTTTAAATCTATTTCAGAAACAGGCTTCAGGCAAACTTCGTTCTTCTCTTCCATCTTCTTAATATCTGATGACATGGATCCTTATTTTTACTTCTTCTTTGGGTTTTTTTCTGCCACCTTGATTAAAATTGTGAAATAGCAATGAATTCTCTCAGAATGTATCTGCACAATGTTTGGTAGTAATCATGTAATCTGTCTGATTCCACAGGCTGATTACAAAAGCAGGTGTTCAGACTGATTACATGAAACAGCTTCCCTTCTGCAAATAACTGTCATTAAGGAGCAAATTGTGCAAATTGTGCTCCATGCTAGTTTAATTCCAAAGTCATTCCATTAAAATTAATGGAAGCTCTTTGGATTTCAACCAAGATAACTTGTTTAGTGAACAGTTCAGATGGAAAACTGACAGCCACACAATATCTGTGATCTTACTGTATTTTCTTTTCCCCAGCTGTTTTCCTAAAGCCAGAGAGAATGTTTTGGGATGGTTGTGCAGAGTTAATTTTCTGAGATACAGACTAAAGAAAGGAGCTATGTAAAGGGGATTTTTTGTTTGTTTGTTTTAAAGAGTGGGAATTTCAAGTCTGGTATAAACAAAGTATTTCACTTTGTTGATGTAATTGATGGCACTGGAAAATTGCTCGAAAATAGGCTTCAGGCAAAATATATAGCAAACTTCATGGGTCCCATTTATTTGCCACCGCTGCCTCTGCAATTCCTAATGTGGTTAATGCTCTTCCTAGACAGCTGATGACCTTTCTTCAGCTGAAATACGATTCCATTAATGTAGAGATGAATTGAGGCTACCTGGATACTAATGGTGTCCCAATATCTTCTGATAAGACCTGAAGTATTTGTACACCTCCCCATGTGGATTTGTTTGCTATGGTATTGAGTAGGATGGTGTTAGACTGACTCTCATGAGCCCCTCTTGATCTTTGGATTGTTCTGCTTTTTTGAGACGAACTGCATTTTACAGCAAAAGAGGACGTGCAGTGAACCCTTATGTAGGAAATAAACTTTCCCCATTTTGAAAATAAATTTGCCCCATTTTGAAGGTTTTATATGACAAGTATAGGCTGCATAACATTAAAGTGGTAATTAGAAAAGATTTGGGGGAAATCCAGCAACCCAGCAAAATTATGCCGGTGTGAAAATGATGCTAGAAATTTACAGTACTATTACATGCAGTTTCAGCAGTGTTGCTCTCCTGAGAGACTGTTGTAGTGGCCTTTTCTAGACTTAAGAGGTATGAAACTGTGAGGCTTTTATAGTTAGCAAAAATACAGCAATTGCTCTGCATCTTTATGGTAAACAAGTACCTCTTAAAATTGTTTGGTGTCAATAGTTTATTGTATAACAGACTCAGCTGTTTACATATGGGTTGCAGAATGCCTTTTAGATCGATTCCTCCAACAAATGAAAGCCTCATAATAGATATATTTGAGCACTATCGGGTGCTCAGAGTTAATATAAATACACACAGCAAAACATTTCATAATTTTTTATACTGCTTCCTTGTCTTTTTTTATGTCACAGAAAGCGAGATAAGAGGTTTTTCAGTTACCTGGCCTTCTGAAGCATGCCCTACATTTGAACAGGAGCACAGCTTAATGCTATCACATTGCAACCCCAGTTCACTGCACTGAGACCGACACTGTCATGCTCTGAGCACAGCTGAGTGGGTTCTGTTGTCTAATCTGTAAATTCACAACCCGCTCTACAAGTGATGGCTTATCAAAACTTGATTAAGAGGTAGAAGCTGGGGAGGCAGGATAGGAATCTCAAATGTTACAGCTTTTGAACTCTCTCTTGAAACCCCTGGTGGCAAATATCTGATAGCAGAGGTTTGCTGTCGCAAAGCCCTGGACAGGTCCTGTAAAGGGCAGTGGTGCACATCTGTGTCATCTGTGTATCAGTAGTGATACCTGGCTCTCAATTAAACTTATCTCTGAAGTTTCGTGGGTGCACACCACCTCCATAAAGCTCGCTAAGCTAGAATATGCCATGCACAGAGCTCAGGAAAAAGTTGGTTGTGTTGCATGATGCTGTGTTGGAAAGTTACTGATGGAGGATCTGTAAAGATGGGGGTGGTAAAGAAGGGAAGAGAAAAACACTTTAATAAATGCTCTTGACTCTAATGAATGTTGATTGACTGTGTAACTTTTAGGTAGGTTTGAGTTGGAGTAAATGTCAAATATAATTCGGTTCACACAGCAGTGTGAAAAGAATTGTTACTCTCCTTGGAGAAAACCTGACAGCCCAACTTTCTTAAAGGGCTTTTCTGTCTTGCTCATTTGTTCTTTCTCTTTAATGAAGCCTTTCACAGTTGACACTTTCCTAACAAAAGGTAACACAGGTCGTTCTATTAAACAGAATATTCTTCCATCAGCAACATCGCAGCTGTAATCTGAGATCAGAAACTATTATTTCTTTTTTCATCTGATGGAAAGGATGAGTTGTTACTCGTAATAATAGTGTGGTGTTCTGAAGTTATGTCTCTATACTGTGGGCGCTTGGTGTTAATGGCACATGTTGAAAACAGGCATTTATCTGCCATAAAATATATACATATATGAAATGTGTGGTATTAAGTTCTTGAGTTAAACAGAAAATGCACTGCATTAATACCCAGCTCTGAAACAGACTTCACAGTTAAGGAATCCTTTTGGGAACAGATTTGGGTGTAGGTAGACGAGGACAGAAAGGATCAAAATGGCTTAGTGCTTAAGATTAAGACCAGATTTTCAAGGGCTCATAGTAACAAGTTGTGACATAATTGGAAAATTCATGGTGTCACAAAAGGAATTGATTTATTCTCAGCATTTTTCAAAGCCATGTCTTTGTTTACATGATGTAGTAGAAGGTAAGAGGGGTTTTTTTAAGCTGATCTTTGTTTTTCTCCATCAGTTCACAAAAGGGAGAGCAGTGGTAATATTCTTCTTTGTCCTTCAGCCTATTTGCTTTTTTACATTTGAAATCATAGTCAGAATCTCTTTCCTTCTCTGTCTTCACATTGCTGATCTGCTGTGATTTGTAAAGAGTTGTAGAAGCATTCAGAAGCTCTTCAGATACATCTGTTGTGTTTTAACCTTCTGGGACAGGATCACAAAATCACAAATTGGGTCAAGCTGGAAAGGACCACAGACCATCTGGTCCAACCTCCCTGCTCAAGCAGGGTCATCCTACAGCACATGACACAGGATTGAGTCCAGACAGTTCTTAAATATCTCCAGTGAGGGAGACTCCACACCCTCTCTGGACAACCTGTTCCAGTGTTTGGTCACCTACACGGTAAAGAAGTTCTTCCTATAATTTAGGTGGAATTTCTTGTGCATCAGTTTAACCCCATTGAGCTAACCCACTCTTGAGCTAGTGCTTGGCACCACTGAGCAGAGCCAGGCTCCATCCTCTTGACACCTTCCCTTCAAATACTTATCTACAGGATCCCCCTGCTTTTAATTGTGGGTATTTCTGAGCTGGAAGCCAATATGTGTGCCAGTCAAAGTCAGAAAGAACAGGGGTGTTAGGTTTGCTCCTAGCAGGGGAAGGACCAAGCCAAGTGGGATTGAAAAAATACAAATATCCCTCCAGGGGAAATCAGGACTGGTACAAGTGCAGGGAGAGAAAGGAAGAGCAGCAGCAGAAAGTTGTAGGAGCTGGAGATTGTTTTTGACAGGGAAGACTTTTTGATTCAAGAAGCAATGTCATGTCAATAATTCAGTCGTGTTGGATCAAGGCACCTAAAGTGCTGCTCCTTGTTGAATTTTGGGATATGTGTTAATTCAGCACTGTAATGAGAATAAAGAGATAAATGTGTCTGGATAGCAGGGAGCTGGGTTGAATTACTAAGAGCCACTATGGAAATGTAAAATGGCTTGTTCCTGTAAAATGTAGCAAGTTCTGTTGTAGATGTAATTAAATAAGCAAAACTGAGAGTAAAGAGATGATGAACAAGGAAAAAGGTACCTGTATTGCTCTCATGTAAGACTGACAGTGTCTATAATCATTACTGAAAGCAAGGCAAATAGAGGTCCTCTTTGGTGCAAATGGAGTTGTTTATGTATAGAGTATGCACTGGGAAGAAAAGTTTTTTCTGTTACTGACACAGTCTGTTTTAATGCATGTCTTGAGGTGATAAAAAATAATTTTGGTATCCCAGTATGAAAATACATTTTGACATTTTCCAGTCATTCTTTAATTACAGCTGCTTGTGACTTGGGAGTAGCTAGTGATGTGGTGTGAGTAATGCTAGTATTCCCTGTGATCATTCAGAAGACAGCATGACTTGTAAGATTTCCTGCAGTTTTTGTCTACATGAATTGTAGAAATGCCACATTTTAATGGCTTTTAAATATTTTTCAAGCCACCAGATACTGTTCTTCAAAGGTTCTTAAAATTACTCTAGTAAATACATTTGCTAAGTAGATAGAAAGAAAATAATTTAAATCTTAGAATTACTTGACATATTTCTTGGCAATGGTATATATTCACTCTTGTATTGGAGCACACTAGAACTGCTTCAATGTAAGACTCCTACTTGATTTTCCTTAATTTTATCCATTTGTCTTTTTACAAGTTGAACATTTCAGGTGGAAATCTATGGTACATACTTATTCTTTTCCAAATTGCTATTCAGTATTTAAGGGATATTGGGAAGAAAAATATCTTGATAATTCAGCAATATTTGTAAATGATGCATTTATTTATTTATGTATTTATTTATTTATTTGCTCCATGAGCAAAGAAATGGAGTGAGGCTGCATGAGTATTGAAGTTCTGCTTTATCCTTTTACTCCCTAACTCAGTGAGAGAGCCTGTCCTTGGTGAATACAAGTCTTTCTTGGGATTTGGTCTAAGGGAATGCTAACAACTGCCAGGAGCCTCCAAGTCTTCTCTTCCTTCTGCAAGGGCCACTCACAGTCTTGTATTCTCCAGACTACAGAAGTGTGTATATTTTAATAAAATATCAGATCAAGACTGTGCACACATGTTTCCTTGAAAAATACTTTTAAGAATCTTTTTGTGATCAGACCGTATCCAGTCCATGTTCCATTAATTCCAATAAACTGACACGGAACTCAGCATCCAGAAGCAGCGGTAGCTCTCAGTGCTGATGGAGTGACCTTTCTTCCTGACTCAAGGAATGTTTTATATCTACTTATAATCAGCATGATTTGACATAACTTCTGATTCCTTTTTATTCAGTATTTCAAGCACAGTCCATTCATATTTTTTAATAAAATGGTGAGTTCTGTGATTCAGGTCTTTCTTCAGAGTGGTGAGACTGCAGGTGGTAATTACTAGATCTAGAAATAAGTATATTGTCTCACTTTCAGATCAGAAATGGTAGGGTGGGGAGAAATGAAGTGCTAGTACAAGTGGCAACTTCTCACAATGAATTGACTAATTCTTGATAATATGAAAGTCAAAGAGTACTGGTGTGCTATGGAGGATAAAACAGCTCCTAGACCTGAACTCTTACACATCTGAAAAGCCAGACACTCATCACAAATTGTTTTACTTCAACAGATAGTCATGGCAAACCTGATTCTGCGGCTTCCTCTTACATAAGGAATGATTAGTTATTTCATTAAAAACACCTCATATATTAAAGTGAAGAAGGACTGTATAGACCTCCAACTCTGTTTTCTTGAAAGGTCAAAATACATCTGGACTTCATTGTTTAGCCACAATTTTTACACTGGCAAATGTGGTTAAAACAGATATTATAGCAAGAGATTTTATTTCTCAGGGTAAAGATTTGCATCTGTTACACTGAGCTTCAGCAGATTTAATGGCCTTCATATTTGGCTCTGTCATTTCTACAGGGAGCTGTGAAGTTGAATGGGTAGAAGATTCACTTACTTTATGGAAAATCTGCTTTTGAGACTCCTTTGGACAGTACAGATGTTTATTTTTCTTCACGATACTTTTTGTTTTGTTGTTCTGTGGTTACCATTTTGATCTACACTATGCCCATTGCAACAACAGTGTTATATTAAATGGTTTAAATTCTGGCAGAGAAAATGAGAAGAAACCCACAGAAGATGAAACCTGTGTGGTTATATTTTTGAGAAGTGTAAGTGGGGATATTCTGGAATACTTACAGCAAAGGACAGTTTAATATTAAGGTATATTTTTATTCCATCACATTAATCCTGCAATGCACTTAAGCATTTACCTACATTATGTTGATGGGTATTATAAAGCACAGAGAGGTTGAGGTAAACACTCCCCCAAGTCCTACAGTGAATTGCTGAGAGAGTATCAGATACAGCCTGGGATCTCTAATGCTTTGTTTTGCTGCCTGTCCCCCACAGCCACATCTTTGCTGGGCTCCAAGAATCATATCCTAGTGAATCCTGTTTAAACCACCGATAAAGCAGTTTATCATAAAATCCTGGTCTATGACTAGAGCAGTCCTTTTTGCTGCTCCTTTTCTGGAGTGCAGCCTTCAGCAGGGAAGTTGCACAGACTCATCTCAACATGCAGTAGAGATGGCATAGCTTTAGGGTCTTGTGTTGAGAGGGAAGGCTTTGTGAGCATGTAATTTTATTACAAATCTTCTGTTGAGGAAAAGCTGCGTGGTTTTTGCTGCCATGATCTGTGTTTGCAGAGTGCAGTGTGCTTCGGGAAACAGTTATTGTACCTTGTCAGCTTGCATTATGTTACACCATCCACAGCAAATTGTTTTTTTACCATCACTACACTACAAAAAGTACTCTGCATCAAACTTTTGAAGGTTTTTCTCCCTTATATTTAGCATAGTGAGTATGGATAAATAAAGGTCACAGTTGACTGTTTTGACTAAAAATAGCAGCAGATTTGGGAATAGATTAAAAAAAATCTTAAATCATTCTTAAGTTCTGAAGACAAGTGTAGACAGAATATTGACGTAAAGCCAAACCATTTATCAAGGAAAGTCATACTATCACAGGATCACCCATTGCTATCGAGCTACATAATGGGAACTACAGATGATCAGATGCTTCCCTGGGAGCCCCAGATACGCTAAAGATACAGGGCAGCAAGAAATCACTTTATCTGCAACTTTTGATGGAGATGCATGTTTAAATTACCTATAACCTACACTGCTCCTTCTTCTTCTTCTCCTTCTCCTTCAGTGATAGTTTGCTAACTTGCAGTTCCACTTAGACATGAGTAATGGAGAGAGAAGTCAAAAGGTATACCTGAGGGTTGGAGGAACAAAATATATAAATTCCCAGCCTGAGTATGGTAAATCTTGGACACTAATGACAGTACAAACTTGAAATGCATTTTGTAACATGATCTGTATCTCATGAATGTTTCCAAAGCCTTGCAGACTTGTAAAGACTGTTCATGCTCATTTTACTGGTAGAAACCAGAGATAAACAGCCTCTGGTTAATAAGTTATAATGTGAATATGGGGGTAGGCTGCAAAATTTAGCTTTTGTCTGTTTCAGAAAAATGTCTCAATATAAGGCAGACTTTTTTTTTTGGTAGGATTTCTTTAGAGCAGTTTTTAGTTGGAAACCAAATCTGCATTATGTTGAACCTTATGGCCCCAGTTCCCTGCGAAGTGTTTATCTGCAGTAGATGTAGGTTCCATGCTCCATAAGAAGCTGTGACCTAAATCCGAATTCACAAATTCTTTCAAAATGGAAAGATTAAATACACTCGCTCACTGTAAATTTGTATGTGGATAAGAAAGAAGTCAACAATTGTTTTGTATCAGAAAAATATTGACAGCATGCTGTAGCTGCCTCACCTGATTGGATTCTGTAGAATCCTGTGCCCTGTTCAGCAGAGGGACCTGACAGTCCCCGATGTCACTGAGAGAGAGATGGGAACCAGATAAACAGGTCTTACCTGAGGTTTGACAGGTTGGGTATGTTGTTGTTGAGAGTTTGCAAGGATTTAACATTCCTCAGAAATTATATAGGCCCCTCTGAAAACAAAAGTTTGACTTCTTGTTTCATCCTGTTTCAAGTAGCTGTGGGCAATCTGACATTTCTCAGTCCCAGCACGTTTTCCAGGTGAACAGTTCAGCTTCTCAGTGGCTTGCAGTGATTACTGTCTGTTAGCATGGTGCCACTTCAGGCTGTTGGGCCACGAACCTGTGTTGTTCTCTTTTTCTCTCTTTCTTCTTGTCTGCAGCTGCTCTAACAGCCCAAATCACAGCGAGCCTTTCATTAATACCCATAGCCACCGTTGTTTGGGAAGTCACATTCGTAGCTTCAGGATACTGAAAACTCTTCCTAGTGATAAACCTTGGAAAAGACGCTCAGAATAGGAGGCTAAGCAGACCCAGGCTTCTCTGTAGGCAGAGATTTAAATTCTCTGAAAATTGCGGAAAGCATAAAGGATGCTGCAGTTGAGAGTTTCTGATGCTGAGCAGTTTGCAAATCACACCACAGGTATATCAGCTGTAGTACAGTGAATGAAATTAGTGGAGCTGCTTTCTGAATATGACAGCAGAAATGAGGGCAGTGTGTAGCTCATTTGAATTAATTTGCCCCAAATAATTGTTGTTTCTTTAAAAATCACCAAGATCTCATTTGGAGTTTAAAAAATTATAATTTCCTTAAAAAACACTCAGCTGCTTTTAGCACTGGGTGTGACCATGCTGGCTTTTGCAGCTGTATTTATTTACTTTTATCATTATTGCACCTACAGGCAAAGGTATGATTGAGGTCGGCACTGTCCAGATGTGAAGCAGGGAGACAAGTCTTGCCCTGGGCCAGTTATAATCAGGCTGACAGAGAAATGGATGTGCTGAAGCCCTTTGAAAACCCAGCTAGGACCACAGGCATGCTGAGCACATTTTAGATGTGGGGTCTTCTTGCTGCTTTGTTTATGAATCCTGACATCAGTATAATTTCTGCATGCCAAACCACCACCTGGATTTATAGAGTTAAAACGCAGAGAAACTTCAGTTATTACTTTCTGAAACATTTTGATTTAGGATCCTTTTAATAAGCATATAATATATTGTTTAATTATCAAAGGCAAATTATTTCACAGACCATGAAGGTCCGTTTGGAGGCAATTTGGGAAGACTAGCCATCCACCTGGGCAATCTTTCTTCTTGAATGAGGCTTATCTTTTTATCTTTTTTCTTGGTTTTTTTGGGGGAGGTTGGGTGGGATATTTTTTTTTTTCCCCTTTGGGTGGGGGATTGGGAGGTTTTTTGCATGGGGCTTTTTTTGTAAATATGTCATCTTTGATATCTTTTGAGTTCTATAAGCCCTTTTGTTTTCAGTAACAATAAATAAGTTATAGTCTATTTCTCTACTAACTTTTTCTTGCCTGCTTATTAATTCTCTCAAAGAAATGCCTATGAGCAAGCTGATGAAGCGAGGTAGATTTGAGTGTGAGACACTGTCAGACAAGAGAATAAATAAGTATTTTTTACCTCTTTTTTTTCCCTTCCTGTCACTGAACTGTTTAACTTGCAATAAATTATCAAGAACTGTTAGTAAATTAGTATGCCACCTGGGACAGGCTGTTGATTATTTTGTGATTTCTATTTACTTTTCTGGAATGGGTTGTAGTCTCAGATGAGTGCTTCTTTCAGGAAACTCACTGGAAGAAGTGACAGAAGGCCATTTTTTTCTGGATATAGATTATACTGAGAGTTTTTAATTAACTTTTAATTATGTGAAAGAGGCTCTTTATATATCCCAGTGTTTCATTTTTTATGTCTCATCCTTTATGGCTTGCTCACACTGGCCTCCACCCAGTTAGTTGTGTTGTATTATCATGGTTTGATGGCGCTCACAAGTTTTTAAGAGCGTTATCTCAAATACAATCAATAAAAAGTCTGTAAGTATTCTAACATTTTTTATCGGTGGCTAGCTGTGGTCCAGGGCTGCAGAGGATTAAAGCATAAGAGGTGAAGAACAAGATGTCCTGGACAGTTATACTGGAAAGGATTTTATAAACATAGAAAGGAAAGTCATTTACAGGGTTAATGCCAACAGGAAAAAAAAAACAAACCAAAACAAAAACAAAACAAAAACAAACCAAAACAAAAAAAACCCCAAAACCAAAAAAGCCCCAAACAAAACAAAACAAAAAACCCAACCCAAAACATAAAAAACCAAAACCAAAGAATAATTTTTATTTTATGACATTAGTCAGATTAAGTTCTAGCTGGGCTTTGGCCCCTCTAACTTTCTCCCTGCATAACCTCATGAATTCCTTCTTGTCCTCCTGAGCTGCCTGCCCCTTCTTCCAAAGGATGACCTTCCAAATGTCATAAATACTTCTCCAAGAACAGCGAACTTATCATTTTGTCATCACAACAGTCTTTCTCTGTTCCGAAACAGGAGGTCCAGCTGGGCAGCTTCCCTAGTTTTCTCCCTCATCAGCTGTGTTAGGAAGTTATCTTCCACATACTGCAGGAATCTGCCTTTCAACACCACTTGAAGGACCAGTATTTTTATTCTTGTCTTTTTAGTATTCATGGGAAATGCAGAGAAACTGTATTAAATGTAAGGTCTCATAAGTCATTCGTGTTACAGCCTCAAGAACCACTGCAAAATCTTGTGAGTGCCAAAGCAGCGATAAGGCTGATCTTTTGTTTGGATTCTGTTTTAGATGGCATCAGTCCCAGGGTCTGCAAAATGGTCAGTTTGCAGAGTTCCATCTGACTGGGATCAGAAATGGAACTCCAAGACCAACCTTGGTTTCATGTTTTTAGAGCTCTGTGTAGCTGCTTGTCTTAGAAAGGAAAATAACAATATTGCCTGGATTTTCTTTTTTCACATCAGCTATAATTTATAGCTGAATCTCTAGCAATGTTCTTGGCAAGAGAGAAAGCTCCTGAAATCTTTCTAGCTGCTTTCTGTCTCTAAACACACTGCCAGGAGCCAAGCTCCTCAACCTCCCATTTCCAGTAAAATACTATGTTAAAAACAAACAAAACAACAAACAAACAAACGTCTGGTTTAATTACAATTTTTTTAAGGAGGATTAAATGTTAGTAAAAGAGAGAAAAGGGAATTAGTAGAAATGTTTGTGTATTCATTATTTAATGTTTGTATTTCACTTTTCAAATATTCATTGAAATGTACTGGGAAAGAGTCAAAATAACATTCTCAGGAACAAAGATAGAAAAATTAACACTTGCTCCTAAATTTTTCCAATGTAGCAAATTAGCAAGAGCATATTATTTCTGTTTTTGAGTTGGCTTGGGTGTTGTGCAGCCTTTTTTCTGTCGTGTATGTGAGGATATGTGCAGAATTGCTTAAGGTTTAGTAATAACAGCATTCAAGTGGGAAGACACCAGGACTTGTTCCTGCAATGGCACGTACGAGTCCTCTAACAACGAATTGACAAAGACAGTATCTCTGGCCCAACAAATATTTTCTATCACTGTGTATAAGGTGGAGCAGCCCCAGAGGCAGCTATGCTCTCCTCCTAACTCCTTCATGGGCCCTAGGAATCATACTGGTAAAGCTGATGTAAATTTTCAGGAATACATTTCAATTATGGACAAAGTGGTGCTTTTCAATAGAAAAAATATTTTAGACATCACATTCCAAAAACTCCAATCAACGCCACTCCCAAATGCACCCAGAGAAAACTAGGACAATGACAACCAGGTATGTGTATTTACTAAAACCCTACGTTAACATCAAATGGGTACTTTACAACTGCAAAAATCTAAGCCCCAATGGAGAAAGGTTTATTATCTGCAGTGCTGCTAGAATCAGGCACAGCAGTACTGTATGCTTGTGAATATAAAAGCTCTATTCTTCAGTGAAGTCCTTTTTCTATTAATGAGATTCACCCTAATGGGACCAAAATTACTTTAAAAGACATTTTCTTTCTGCTTTTCAAGGTTTTTTTCCCAGTCCATTTGGACTGGATATCAAAGATAAGGGGAAATATTTCAATAGCAAGAGCTTTTATAATTAAGCTTTGTAGCCTACATAATGGAGATATGGCCAAATTCAAGTGAAAAATAATTACTGTTTTTCCAGCACTTGCCTCTGCTGCTCTGTCTCCCTTTTTTCTCTCTCTTCCATTTTCTCCTTCAAAACCACATAATCTGTTGTGACTTAAGTATGAAAGCCTTGCTCAGAGCAGCTCTTTCCCCCCCGTTTGTGTTTTCCCCTGTGGCCTAGGAGAGAAGACCTGTTCAATCTTTAGCCATACCCAGACCTCCTTTCAGGAGAGCGCCTACACTTCTCACAAGGAATCAGATGCTTCCTGAAGGATAAGGACTTTACCAACTGATTTCTCAGTCCCAGCTACCCCTTTAGATATGGAAATGTGCAAAAGCAAAATGTGTGTGAGACACATGTGAGACACATCTGAAACACTTTGTAGATAATGCTAAGACAGGCATAATGTTTATTGTTTTCCAGTCTTCAGGAACTTCTCCCAGTCACTGAGCCCTTCAAAGCTCTCCATGATTGGAGTCAGCTGCTCCAGCAACGTTGGAGGTGATCCCTCTGGTTGCTTGACCTTGTGTCTGTTTGCAGATGAATAGACACACACATATACACACAGAATTCCCACCTACAGGTTTGGAACATGCTGCTTGTTCTTTATAATTTGCAACAGAGTCATTAAATACCTTAATTTCCATAAGAAGTGATCTATAAAACTGGGAGAGGGAGGAATAGATGTGCTTGAAGTTGGTGCCTCAACCGGTATTAGGGATGTCTTGGGCTCATTATGGGAAGGCCTTTGCCTGTAAAAACACCTGATGAATGTTTGGGATTGGAGGGGGGAAATTGTGCAAAGTGAGATTCCCTGGAGTAATGTTTTGAGAGCTCCTCTTTGTAGTCGTCCCAGAAAATTCTTATACAGCTTTAAAACAGAGCTGAGATTTGTAATAAAGCGGCAAAAGGCATACCTTTAATATTTTTAAGACAGAAAAGTGTTTATCTATTACACAAGATGATGAGGTCCTGATCAATCCTATAGGAGTGATAATTTTAGCCACCACAACTGTCTTTCTTTCCTTCATGTTTTCTCCCTGTCACTAATTACCATCCATGTAATTTCTCTTTGAGCTTAGTGCAGATTTTGCTGTTGACAAATTAATGGCTGGTGGCTAGGAACTGTTTGAGCTGTTTCTTCATTAATTTAGATCAAATCACATATGCAGTCATTTGTTGTGCATCCATTATCCTGTTTGGAAAGCATTGTTTTATATTTTTGCTCTGTGATGTGTTCAGGCAGAAAATATTTACAGTTTAGTTGGAGTCTACAAAATAACTTCTTGAATTAGATTAGTCTGTGAATGCTAAAAAGATCAGTGTGTGCCTGTTTTGTCCAGTAAGTACTGTGGAAATACTTTGTGGAAATATTGGTGGGAAAGAGTGAAACTTGCCCATTTCTGCTTTTAATACAACTTCCTCTTTTTTTCTCTGAGACACAGAAAATGTTCTTATTTTATGGGCAATATAAAACCAGGTTAGGGAACATTCCCCTGCTGTGACAAGAACTGGCGCCATGCCTTCCCCAGTGCTATTCCACACTCAAACTGCTGATTTAGAGCGTGCTGGAAAAGACCATCTGATTTAGTTCTTGATAAACTGAAGTGCAGAGATTTAAACCAAACCAGTTGAATATGTGAACAAACCAATATGGAGAACACCCCTCAAAGCATCTCAACATTAAGTTCTGCTCACTTTTGATGTAGGACTGTACAAAGGCTACATTAAATGGTCACTTTTGCTGAAGAATTACCAGTAGTAGGCTAACACTGGACTTTGCAGGAAGATCAAGAGACTCTTCCATTTTTACTGTAACCTTTGGCATATTCATGCCTTGCTCAGCATATTGCAGGAATTCCTGATTTGATTAATGCATGCCAGTTTTTTAGAATTCTCGGGCTGACAGCATGGGTTACTGCTCTGAAATATTTTTGAACAGAGCATTTCCCATGAAAATTTGGCCTGTCAAGTGACAATGATGTTTTGGTTGTAGCAGGTTATTGATGCAAGAGATTTGTTCCTGTGGAAGAACTGGAAAATGATCAGCTTGTGAATCCTTCCCTTCTCTAAGTAAGGAGACTGATGAATTGAGCTGTAATTGGTGCTCCCTAGAGACTTGGCATCATCAGCCCCTTTGAGCTGTTCAGCTCAGAAGATCTGGCTGATTTAGGTAGATACAGGTTGCCATCAAGGGCAACAGAGCAGGATTTTCATTCTGTTCATCAACATCAGTCAGAACTTCTGTAGCTCTGTTTCTCTGTGGACATTCATTATTATGATATGTAAGCGCCCTCAAACTTGATTTTATTAGAGTGAGTGCCCTAAAAGAAAGCCCGCTATTTCAAAACTATTTTCTTTTATGATCAGATTATATTATTTCAGGCTTGCCTAGGTGCAGTGTAAGCCAATTGTGCTCTGTCCAGTCGCTCTGAACACATTTTTCTGTTAAGATGCTAACTCTGATGTTCATTCCCTCTCAGTATGTCTTCTGCGTTACCAACTGTTCCATTTGCGAACCAGCTTATTTTAAAATCCTGCCTTCTAAATATTCATTCCACATCCAAATGTGCCTAATATGTTGCTGGTATCAGATAAAAAATGTTGCACCTTCAATTTTGATATTTCAAATGATTAATGAGCTGACCACAACACAGGGGAGAAGAAACTGTGATACATGCTTTCCATTAGCCCCACCAGGATTGCTTCAGATGACCTTTGATTGTGTCCTGAGAGTATGTGATCAGTTTAGTAAATAATTCTCAGGAGTCATCCTTAATATTCCCACTTTCCATTCTGTTATGGTGGTTCTCCTAGGGACTAGCTGTTCTTCTGAAATGCTTCTGTGTGACAGCTTAAAAGGGACTCTTCAATAGAAAGTAAGAATTCTAGAGGAAGCTGTGAATACTTAACATAAAAAGTAAAATACTGTTCTGGGGTGTATGTAAATTCATTTCTATATGTATTCCATGCAATTTAGTTGGACACAGAGGCTGACTTATTAGATCCACTAATAACTAACATTTGAGAGGAGTGATTTTGTAATGCAACTTCCAGGGAAAATCTGCAAGATTGAACTGCTATCTGGGAGACATTTTATTTTACTCTCTGCTTGGAATTACTTTGGGTTGATTCTTTAGATATTGTTTTTCACCACTCTGAGAGTAAAGGGACTATATTTCACTCTCACTTAGCCACTCCTGAGTTATCAGGTCTCTCATACCATCCAAGATAAAAGTCATAACCCTTTGCAGTCCACTTTCCGTGTTTTATGAGAGCTGCCTGAGAAGCAACATCTCATTTACCTGTGGTACCAGGAGCTTTAGTAATCTCTGTATCAGCCAAGTGTAAATAATAACACATGAATAACATAAATTGTAAACCCAAGAAAAATAGACAAGTTACTTAACCTGAAAAATGTTGAGGGTGTGACTGCAGTGCTGGGAGGCTCTGTGAATCTTGCCCTGAGATTGGCAGCACTGGCACAGAGACCATTTCCCTTGGGGACATGTGTAGGCATTGAGGCTCTGCGACGGTGTCACAGGTGATGCTGTGCCCCAGCAGCCTTGGCTCCAGTTCAGCTGAGAGCCTTCCCCTGGGCATTAGCACTGCCTGCTCTCAGTGGCGTTAAGGTGAAGGAGGGCAGATTTAGACTGGATATTAGGAAGAAATTCTTTACTCTGAAGGTGGTGAGATGCTGGAAAGATTGCTGTTTGGAGAAATTGTTGATGACCCCTCCCTGGAAGTATTCTATGAAATTATTTGACCTCAGTGGGGATGGCTCATAAATTCACATCATTAAGGTTTTGTTTTCTGGAGTGGGTCCAGCATTCTTTAGGATTATATCCCCAGAGCTGTGGGTCCAGTGGGAGTTCAGCCTTCTAATGGTGGCTGAGGAAGTGAAGATTCTTCCTGGCCATGCTTGGCTTCTCAGTGCTTCTCTGCCGTGTGCTTAGATGAAGAGTTTCTCTATTTTTTTCATTCCTTCCTTCAAGGTCAGTGTAGAGTGCTAAGGGGTGCCTTGATTTCTGACCTTACGGAGGAGTATAAAATTAAAAAATAGTGTGTCTTGTCTCTCTCACCACTTACTGCAGAAATCTATAGCAAATAAGATACTGTGAGTGTAGAAATTTATTCATCATGGATATTTTTAATTTTTTTTTCCCCTTTGTAGTACTAGGGAAATAGGAAGGAAAATAAAAGCTACAATTAAAATTAAGATCAGTTGCTGAAGCTGAAAGAGACAGCACAATTGTAATAAGTTAGAAAATTGCCTTGTTTTAGGGAAAGTGCTGATTAAGATCAAATTTGTCTTGAGTTTAAATTTTGATTGGACCTAAACTGAGGGGAGGGGGTTATATTTCAGACACAGAGCAAATGATGCATGTTAATATCCTCTGTTTATTGCCACTTGAAATTGCAGCATAGCTTTGAATTGCTGCCAAATCTACAGTTAAGACTCCCGAGTAATCACTATGATTATTCCAAATCTTCATGGTAACAGTGGAAGAAAAAGTCTGATACACAAAGTACTGTAGCCTAAGCCATCAGAATCTTTTCATCCTTTGGGACTCAGATTGTGATTCCACTCATAGCAGGAATGGTTAGACATGCATATTGGCCAATCAGTCCTGAAAGAGAGATTAAACAAATGGATTTAATTATGTTATTTTCAGATTTATTTGGTTTTTCTATTAACTCCTGCCTCACTAAATTTTCCTGAAATGAGGAAAAGCATGGCTTTTCTTTAGTTTTGGAATGGTTTAATTCGTATATTGGAATGCTGTTCTATTTTTCATTATTGTTAGATTTTTTTTTCCTTTTCCCTTTGTTCATCCATAACAGCTACTATTTTTATTCTTTTTCTTTACAATCCATGGCATTTTTTATCGCCCTGAAATATTTTTTTTACCTCTGTGTAGCTATTAGAAGTTGTAGACTTACATCTATTCTGAATGTACACATTGTGGTTTATTTAGCTAGATGGAGATTAAGTAGTGAGGTCTGAGATAAACAGCATAATGCAAAGCTACAATTTACTAAAAAATATTGGAAGAGTCTCACAGGAGGGAGAAATGATATGTAAAACCTTTAAAAGAAGCTCAAATTTATCTGTTCTTAAAATCTGTTCTGGTTTTTGAATACACAGTTATTCAAGGAAGTAGTTGTTTATTTTGAGTTAAAACCATCGCTAGCCCTCACTGCTGGCTGGCTCTCCAGATAGTATGTCACAGTTGCATCCCTTCACCACTTGCTTGCAGGAAAGTTTTGCTACTTGTTCTGCTTACAAAGTAAATAAAACTTGTTATGGAAAGCATTTAATGTGGGTACAATATTTACTCTGGAGCATTTTCCTAAATAACTAGTGCTAGCCAGCAGGCAAGTCTGAGCACCCGGTGTGTTAGCTGTGGGAAGGAAATCTGTATGCCTGGCACATAATGATCAGTTTAAACTATTGAAATATAAATCACAACATTGAGTGAAATTCAAAAAAATTTATTTGAATGAATTATGATGTGTGTGTGTTAATAAAAGAATAGTTACGGACCCTGCCATATATGCTTAGAAGTCTACAATCTTGAGGCTATTTTATTTAGTAGATTTAACTCCAAAAGATACATAATATTTTTGAAGGACAGCATTAACAAATATCACAGTGTGTTTGGATTTCATTATAGAAAGCATTTTCTTTTGACTTCAGTGATGTTGAGTCCACATTCTGAAACTTAGCCATGACTACATTTAAGCCTCATTAGCAGTGAGAACCACTCCCTATTTTTATAATTCTCATTCCTTTATTATTTTGAAGCCATCATTTTTTATATTTTTGGAAGTGTAAGATTTATAGGATCGGGAGAAAAAAACGAAAGACAATATTGATGTAGTCCAGAGACTACTGTTCTATATAAGTGCAGTTCGTGCCTTTTCTGGGGACCAGGTCCTTCCCTCTGTGTTCTGGTCACGAACCAACAGGAATGAGCACTCTCTCAGCAGGAAATTAGTTTGAATTTATTTATTTCCAAGAAAAAAATTAGATATTTTAAGCCGAAGTTGCAGATGGGAGTATAGCAAAGGAAGTACAAATCTCTGTGCTGGGCATAAATGCTTCTTCACTTCCCCTTGTGATGCAGGCACAGGGACAGGGCAGCACATGACAGCCAAATTCAATTTTAGGTTCATGCCATTCCTGCTGCAAAAAACTAATAAATGAGTGTGTTACAAGGATCTTTGAGTGCTATATCTAGGCCACCAGCAGCTACTGGTGGAGTATAGATAGTAATAAATTAAACAGACACTGAAGCACTTCCCAAGAGACAGAAAGCCGTTGGATACAGTAGAAATAAGAGAAGACATTTGTGAAGGTGTAATTTACAGAGGCTTTCCAATAAAAATGTCAATTTCCTACTCTTGGGTAAATTATATCATTAAAAAATACAAGATTATAGCAATGTAATAGGTTATTATTTTGCACTTCTTACTGACCTAGTCACACAGCTAATGGAAGTAGATTTGCCTTAATATATGCTTTAGCAGGAGATTTTAGTGTTGGACCATGAATCCTGAAGTATCTGCAATTCTCTCTCTTGTTCAACGATGTGCTTCAATATGTGCCCCATTTGAGGTATATGAAAGCCCTTGAAATTAGTGCCACTGTGTGTGTGCTTCAAGTACAAGTGCACATGCTTAAGTTACTTGTCAAATTGGAGCATCGACAAATGTTGAATTCATAGTTTTTCCCCAAGACCAATTGCAGTAAAAGCTCAGTCCAGCTGTCATATCTGCATAATTCATTAGAAGTTTCAAAATTTTAACTTCCTCTCTACTCTTAAAAAGTGACTACATAAAAATTATAATGTTTTTGTTAATCTCTTTCCTTCTCTGTATTCACATTATTGTAATTCTGTTTGCATAACTCATTGCTATTTATCTCTGTAAGCAATTTACAGTCACTGTATCACAGTGATCAGTATTCTGTGGTATTTTCTGCACCATTTGCTGAATATTCTAAATACATTTTGAATTCAGGATTCTTTTTTTTATTGTTTTTGAAATGTGAGTTAGAGAGAGCCCAGCTGGACTTTGAAAATCCAGTTTGGTTGCAGACTATCTGTTGATAAAGGCATCTTTTTGAATGCCAACTGGACCCTTTTGATCTGGAAAGATAATCAAAATGGGTCCTCACATTGGCAGTTTTAGAACCATGCTATGATATGATGACCAGCTGCAAAAGGTGAAGTTGGAAGGAGTGAAATTCTGACTAAATTATGTGGGGAGAATTTCTTTGTAGCTGAAAACTTGACATAAAGGTCACACAAGGAGACAGCTCAAAATATTACCTTGAGTCAAGGCATTGTTTGGACCTGAGAAGGAAATGCAAATAATTTATTGGCATGTTTTGCTGCATCAAAGTGAATTGCCATTTTATTCAAAATGTGTCAGGAACAGGAGAATGGTGAAACAATGGAGAGATAATATAAAGTTCTTTCTCCTTGGTCATTCTTCTGCTATGGCAATGATTATTTTTATGATTATGGCAATGATTATTTAGCCTCTAGTGAGGCTAGTTAGTAACCTCACTAGGTAAAGAGATGGATTTATATGGACAGGTTAAAATAAATCATTACTAGTTCTAATTTTTTTTTGTTAGTCTGGAGATTTTATCATGTGTCCTCATGAACCTTGTAAAAGTACCAAAACCCAAGTCGTTCTGAGCAAAGAGGAGGAGCATGATCAATTTGGTGTGGATTGCAAGAAAAGTTGTGGAATTTAACATTCACAGATTTGGTCTGGGAAGATTAATAGTATCTTGCAATCTTTATTTCTTAGATTATTTGAGTTTCTTGTCTGAAGAATTTTGATATGAAAGGTAAGGTGTGTACAAAATCTGACATTTACACACACACACATACAAAAAAAGGCTGTGTTGTCTGCTACAGAGAAAACAATCTTCTGAATGTATGTTGTTGTTTTTGTCTTTTAGATAATTCTTGTAAGTTCTTCCCATAATGACCGTGACCAAAGCCTTTTCATAAGCACAGATGAAGGAGCCACTTTCCAGAAACAACCCATTGCTTTCTTTGTGGAAACTCTCCTTTTTCACCCAAAAGAAGAAGACAAAGTACTTGCTTATACCAAGGAAGGAAAGGTAAGGCTTGAAGATACTGCATTTATTTGAAATTTAGGAATTACTGTGTTAAGAAGATATAAAGCACTTCTGATATGCTGGTTAGTGTTGGGTTTTATGAAAAACCAATTGCCCAGAAGGGAATCATATAGTGGTTTTGAGATTTATTTAAATATTTATTCTATTCCTGTTCAAATCTTTCTGTTTATGTTAATTTCCATCCTGGCATTTTCAGTTGATATGGATATTGGGAATATTTATCCTTCTGCATAATATAGTTAAATAATACTGAAACATGCTCCTCCTTAGAAAGTGACCAGAAACAATTTATAGTACAGTAGAAACTTAATGAAGTTGAAATATTGCCTCCAAAGGCTGTTCACAGGATGCAAAATAAACTCGTACAAAATAAATTGCACACTTGTACAGCAGATTAGGATTTGTGGAATCACTGACTCTGTAGATATATAGAATAATTATCTCCCTTATGATGGATTTATACCACTTTCAGATTCAGTTGTTCGTGTTTGTAAATTTTTACCCTCCTTCAGATTTCTTCTGGTTAAGCTGTAAAGTCACTTTTCTGGGTGGGTTGGGCTGAGTGTGCACACCACCTGTAAGTGTGTAGCTCATCTCTTTTTCACAGTGCCAAAACTGCAGCTGCAAACTCACTGTCATTCCAGTCCTGGCAGCAGCCTTGACTCACCTCTACCATTACTCCTGTTTTAAACTTAAATTGGTAAACTCCAGTCCATTTTAATCCTCATCATACTTCACAGAAAGTGTATATTTCGGTGGTGAGATAAGTCATAGAAGTTGCACATACTACAGCCAAAACTGCACTGATTTCAGTGATATCAAGTCACCCTTTGGGATATGTTTTTGGATATATGAGTTAACAGCTGATCCCAAACCAATTCATGTTTACAGGCGTTTGCAAATAAGGATAGAACTAGAATAAAAAACACAGCAAACCAAACTAAGTCACAAATTACACGAAATATTTTTCTGAGCTTTGATTTGAAATCCTAACACAGTTACAAATAATTTGAATGCATGTTATGCAAATAAAATACTTCAGGGAAGCCTGAAGTAACGAAAAGCCTTTGTTATGAATTTTTTTTTTGTAGTTTGACTTTTGTTCCTGACAGTAGATATAATTAATCTTTATAGTCACAGAGTGGCAACATCTTGAATTGTAAGAGTCCAAAGTATATTGAACAAGTTGTCCAGCCCAAAACAAGTGGTAGAAGTATTTGTAAGAAGACAGAAGGAGGCAGAAGTACAAAGTGAAGCATTTGGTTTGTGTTTTGTTGAATTAAGCATGTTAGGAATATTTTCAGGAATTTTTATGTGGATAATCTCCCAAAAGGAATGATGCTACTATTTGCCACACTTGAAATGTGACTGGACAAATAAACCTACAAAATATTCAGTAAGGAATAGTTCTGTAGCAGTATCAGGAAGGATTAGGTAATCTGATGGACTTTTCTCAGGCTTTTTATATGACACTAAAAAAAGTCAACCATAAAGACTTCCTTGACAAGTCCTACATCTCTACCTAGGAGGTGTAGGAATGAAGGATGCCTTTGACTATAACTGGGTCAGTAACCTGCTTATGTTTTGTATGAAATCTGATATATTTGGCCTAGAAGGGAGAGGAAGATAAAGTGATGTTGGCAGAGAAGGAGTTGAAAATCAAAATTGCAACTTGACACAAGAAAAGGTCACTGTACTAAAATCAATGATCTTGAGAGATAATGTTGATCTGAAATTGCCCTGAGGAGACAGTGCACTCAAGGTTTTTGAGTTAAGTAACTTTACCCTCCCTAAAAGAAAGTGGTATCAGAATGTAACACAATCTAAAACTCAGGAGAAACCATTAGCTCATGTTACTCAAATGATTTCTTACCAAGGCGCTTTGGAGACTGCAAGGAATACAGGATCAGGTCCCCTATAAATAGCAGTCAGCAAGGCTTCTTTGTCTCGTGGAGCATCACGGCCTTTTTCACAACTTTTGATTCGATTTAGGGCTTATTTCTATTGCAAAATATGCGTTGTTCTTTCATTCAGAACCCTAGATTCTGTGTAAACAAAGCTCTAGCCTCTAGCTGACACTATAAATGAATGCAAATCCAGTCAATGTGGTTGGATTAATCCATTTACTGCCTCAAATCTGTACACTCTTTTTCTGGCTGCCCCTCAGTTATGATGAATAACAATCAGCTATTTGCTGAGCCTACATAAATGCTTCTAGATTTTAAAAAAAAATTGACAAGGATGTAATAGATTTTAATTGTTCATTGGGAAGCAGAAAGGATGAAATAATGGCAAAACAGAAAAGTACTTTCAATATTTTTTGAAAAATTATTCCACACATTTATTGCACAAGTGAGAATAAACAGTTTTATAAGACCTGTTAGATATATGTGTGTCTTGGATTAGAGACAAATATGCTAGGTGGAAAGCACTCCGAGCAGGTGCCTCCCTCACCGCAGAGGTTTCTGGCACCGCCCCCCCCCCAACACAGAATATCTCAGCCTAAAGTGGAAAGAACTGTTTAATTAACAGACCACACAGTGGAAAGGGAAAAGGGGAAAAGGGGTCAGAAAACCTGAACAAACAGCTGATGAGCTTAGTGTCCTTTTCCTCAGGTGTAGCTTCCCCTTTCCGGGGGGCCCCGAAGGGCTAGGTGAAGTTCCTCCGGTGGCTCCCTGGACGATTCTCGTCCACTGTCCCCTGGGGCTCCTCAGGTTCTCGGATGAGAAAGCAAGTCGAAGAAAAGGGTCCAAAACGATGAAAAACAATCCCAGGGAGGGGAAAAAAAAACCAACCCAAGCAGCAGCCACACCAGCAGCACCAGCCACCAGCAGCAGCAACTGACTGAGGAAAAAAAACCAGTGTCCCTTCCTTCTCACTCCCCCGTAGGAGAGCTGGGGAAAGTTTCAAAACATCCCGCGCTGGCGGCAGAGCTCCCAGCTGCGGGACACAGTTAAAGCTACAGGACCATATTTCTGGTCAAGCATACAAAATGATAGGGAATACAAGATATCATTATGCCACCCCAGGACAATGTGCTGCAGCCAGAGATTTTATCTGTCCACTAAAATAATTGTTTTCACCTCTCACTTAATAGTTTTATCATATGCTCCTGTTGAGATACAAATACATATGGGTCACTTGGCTTTTTTATTATAGAAAGTTCAATGTGTGTGTAAGTTAGTTGCATCTTAATTTTTATCTATCTATCTTATTAGTCCTGTTTCACTCTCCCTTATGGTAAGATTGCAGAGAAGCAGAAAGCCAAACTCTTCACTCATAAGCTCCTAGACTTCGACCTTAAATGTGTGCAAGGAGGTAGTTTGGGTTTCGGGAAGAGGGGGTGGATTTGATTTGGCCTTTTTTTTGTCTTCCTCTGTACAGGTGTCACAGTTCCAAGGGCAAGAATCTTTCATTTTCTTCTGAAATTCATCAATGACAAAAATATATCCCTTTGTTTGTGTGCCAGTGTTGTCCATTATCCTAAGCAGTTCTTTTCCTTCTTGCCTTCTGAATGCTTGCCTTTCTTTGCAGCTCAGACAACAGGGTTAGGAGAGTGCATTAAATGATCATCTCTCCAAGATTTAAGCTGTCTGCTGAGGGAGGGTGCTCGGTGAGCAGGGATTTTTTAGAAAAATGGTAAAGCCAATGGTTATCTTTTCTGTAATGCCTGTGGTGACAAGTGTTTGAAGAAGTAAGCAGCTTAGATTCTTCATCCTGCATTGTCCACTTCCTTCAAAGCCACATCCATCCCTTCCTGGAGGTTGCTCAGAGCAGGATGTTATAAAATACCCTGGTTGCAGCAAATCCCAAGCCACATAAAATTAATACCAGAAATTCAGCAGGCAAATCAGGAGCCTGGCTCTGCAGCCCCCTCATTTAGATCTGAGGATGAAGAATTTTTGATCCCCAGACATTTCTGTCTGTGCATTGACTGGGTCAGTACTAAAGTAAGCAGTCTGAGTCCTCATTGTCGTTTCCTACCCTGTGGTCTATGTACTTTAATTGAGTGTGTGATGGAAGAAAGCCCAGCCACTATGAAGTGCAGAATTACTGGGAAATACTCTTCTATCTCTAATTCAAACTTCAGTAAATTTACCCATAGAGAACATTTATCTTTGCATATTAATATTGCTGTTTTTCTATAGTAGAACAAAATTCATAACTGTGGGTGGTTTTTATCTTTTGTCATTGGACCTGCCATTGTAAAACAAAAACATTCCTTACTACTCCTTATAAGATACTTTCCCCCAGAACAATCAGTTACTGAATTGGTGACTTCTACATCAGACAATAAGAGTTATACTTGCCTTTTTTTCTCTTACTAGAGATATCAAGAGAAAACTCATCTTATGTAAATTGGATCAAATAAGACATGCATGCAGACAGCAGGGGGCTTTAAAACTGTCTTTTTAGAAGTCTGTTAGAAGCTTCCTATTTTAACTAGAGGAAACACATTTTGAAGGCAAATGCTAAAGGAAGGACAATTTTTAATAACTGTTTTAGATCCCACATTATTCTGGGGGAAAACATCTTTCATCTGCACTCTTGATATCCATCCATATCATTAACATTTGTTTTTTTACCAGAGGGGAGCTGTTCAGAGGGAAGGTGGAGCTGGAATCCTCCTCCTCCAGGTCATCTTCTGCCTCTCTGCTAAGGGACCTCTTCTCATGGGTCACAAATTAGTGTCTATGGAGCAAGCCCATAAGTGCATCTCTCATCAAATCTCTTAAGCATTTCTGTAATATATTTTGGTCCTATTTTAGCAGAGTTTTAAATCCATTGACTTCCCGTTAAGTATTTTTGATGGCATTAGGCTTGAAGCATAAAGGGAACATTTGTGCTTGTTTGGTCAATGAATGGGAAGAAGGAGAAGAGAGGTGCCCTTGTTACCATCCCTCTTGTGTAACCATGCTGAGGTAAAAAAGAATCTAACCTCAAATGAACTGTGAATTGTTTTCACAGTAAACAAGAAGTCATTGCCACAGAATTTTCTTTATTGTAGATGATACTTTGAAAGAATTTCTCTATGAAAGGTTGTTACTCTGAAAAACAATGTACCAAGCTCCTGGTAATGTGGTTTTGGTTTTGTGGTTTTTTTCTTTTAATTTGTGTACAGTCTTTCTTTCTCATAGTGACATAGGGCCTGTCTTTGAAAATGTACAGTATTATTGGTTTCCTATAGTCTAATTTTTCACCTTTTTTTCCCCTTTTCTAGATTTATGTGTCTATTGACTTGGGGAAAAAATGGGTCCTTCTGCAGGAACGAGTTTCTAAAGATCATTTCTTTTGGTAAGAAGTCTGTTATTTTCCAAATAATAAAATGAACAGTGAAAGTATTTAATTCTAATCAAGGAAGATGTTTACAGAAGTACTGGTGGCGATTGTATGAGCCTTGGCATCTTTTGCAGATAATGGCAGTGTTTCTTTTTCCTCTATTGCAAAGTCACACTCATGCCAGTGACCCTACTGAGTATCAGCACATGGAGGGGTTATAGATCTGGATCTATGGAGCCCAAGATTTAAAGAAAGCTGTAGTATTGAATGAAATTGCTCTCCATTTTACTGGTGAAATTGATCTTTAGAAAGATGAGCAGTCTTTCTGCAGAGGAAGATCTGTAAAATTTTTTTAAGAGAGACTGGGTCATGCCTACTAAATGGTGTCATATATACATTTGCACTACTGAGGAGTCTGGTGAAAAACAGGACTTTATTGAGGACACATATATCAAATTATATCATTTTCAGCTCAAGTCTTGTGCAGCTATCTCACATTGTATGTGTCTCCCAATGTGTTTAAGAAGTGATCTAAACAGGTTGACATAATGTTTGAAAAATAAATCAATGCCCTTATTTTAGCAAATAAAATTATTTTGAGAATTGTATAGCATCTTTAAAACCAAAATTAACTTTTGATAGTTTTAAAATTAATTTTATATTTTTAATTGGTCACTTTCACACTCAATTCCACCTTTCACATTTAATTTCAGTGTGTAAGTATGTACTTTTTATTACAAGTTTAAGTCACACTACACGAGACACTGTGTTCCCTAAATGGCTTTCAAGTTCTAGATGGACTCTGATCTTTGTCAGTTGTGCAAAGTATACTTTTCCATATGTCTATGGAGCCATATCTGACTTTTGCTGATATTTTGTGGTTTGCTGGGGGTGGAGACAGTATTGAAATAGGCATCTGACTTTGGTTTCATGTTGTGATCCTCCTAGTTCTTCAGGTGGTTGTTTCCCTCTTGTGTCGAAATAGATACACATCCTGGCCATACGTGGAGTAAAATAAAGCAATAAAACAAAACCTGCTTAAACTTTGGGTTACTAAACACACAGAGCTGTTACAGCATCTACAGGTACATTGGCCACTGCCCAAAGCATCATTTGGTGAGTCCAAGGCCATGCTGGCCATGTGCTGCTGCTGGAGCTGGGCAGGGGGAAGCTTGTGATGCAGGGCAGAGACACAGGGACAGTTCAAACCCTGTTTGAAAGAGCTGCGAGCACCAGACCTAACCTGCCCTGCCGCCCTGTTGGGCTGATTAGCCTTGGGCACAACACAAAAGCTTTTTCACCCTTCCAAGTGCCTCATTTTCAATACATAACCTACTTAATGCCCATAATTTTAGAAAACTAGCCTTTGGTTGGCTTGGAGTAACACGCATCTGATTTATTCCAACCTTTTCTGCTGAGATAGTTGAGTTGAGCAGACTCTTTCTGCTTACTTGCTCCTGCAAAGTACAATTTTGAACAGCTATTGAACAGCTTATTTCTGCACAGCAGGTAGAGTTTCATAGGCCATACACTTTGCAGGTCTCTTAAGTACCCTGTGGAAAGGTATAATCATCTAGAAGTAGCACTGTGGGTCAGAAACATCATGTCTGCCTCGTAACCAATTCTTCCCTAGCAAGACTATAAGGGCTGTAAATCATGAGCGGGTGTGGTCATCTGTCTTTAATTTAAAAAAAAATGAAAATGCACTAAGTCTGAAAAGCATCCAAGTCACTAACAGGTAAGAAATAGGAGTGGTAGCCTCTCTCTCACAGACTTGTTCATTGGACTTTTTTCTCATCTGACACTTAGCACACTTAAATTATGAAAAATACAGCAAACCACTGAAATGTGTGTCAGCTTTGCTCCAGCTCAAATAATCTGTCACTGTTTTCTGTATGTAAGAATTAAAGCCAACACGTTTGTGTTTAGTATTAAGTCTGTATTTTGGTGTGTTTCAGAATCCTTATGTTTCCATATATCATTCGATAGGAATAGCTCCAATGTAGTACTTCAAAGTCATGGTTGTTCATAAATGTCACATTCCTCACAAATAAGAATTATAAATTCAAAGAGTCTGTGCATTTATAACTTGTAGAAATATTTTCCAGGGGGTTGCTTTCCTCTTTTCTATGTATAGACACTCGTGATTTCACTCAAAAACTGTATCAGCCAGCAACAGCAAGGATTTGGAAGCAAATGTTCAGTGCATCACTACCAAATTATCCTTCTCACAAAGTTACGTACAATAAAGATATATATTTTACTTCTATGTCATATGGAAATTTGCAATATATAGTCTGCTGTGAGTGGAGGGTTGGACATGATAGCCTTCCAGTGGGAGTTTGTCTGTTATGTGAAACTTTCCAGTGTTTTATGGCCTTTGTCACCCAAATTATCTGAGTGCTAGATAGAAACAAATGTTTGCGTCGTTTTCAACAGAAGTAACAATTGGGCTTTGTCATAGTTTGACTGTAAGGACACCAAGCTTAGTGGTGTTTTCTTGTCAGTGTGCATCTGACATGTTAAAAATATTGTCAAACTAATTGTACATCTCATGATAAATGAGGGCATGTCTCTTGCTGATCCTGGCTGGTTGTGCCAAGAACATTTCACTGGGCAGATCTTTAGCAGATGTTTCCTCTTTGATTTCAATTGAGCTTTGCCACTGAGGTTAATAACATACCCTAAGATTTTTATTTCCGTCTGGTAACTACCAATATTATCAGTCATAATATTTTCCTGTACTTTGTAAAAACAATTTTTTCCTGTGCCTCCAGAAGCAGCCAGGTCCACATGCATTTCCTGAAGAAGCATTTTTTTGTTTTGCTCCATGAAAAACTAAATACAATTAATTTAATGGAATGTGTTATGTGTTTATATTAAGGGAAGATAAGTAGAGACTGAGTATTTTAAATCTTTATGTTCAGATATATACCATAGGTTTATAATCAATATATTAATATAATCTTCTAGGGTTTCTTTGTTTTTCAAGTGTTCTTGATCCTTCCTTAAATATCATTGTGGGTTTAATGTCTGGAATTTGATCCTTCATGATAGTGGAACAAAGGAAAATATTATTGCATCAGTGGAAAGTGTATACAAGCATCTCTAATTTAGGAGCACAAAGTATTTTCTTTCTTCTGTGATACAGTGTGGTCTTTTCTTACACCATCCTAGCTGGTTTTCCTATTTGTTTCATTTATTCTTTTGGAAAAGAAAGCTGACTAAGCCCTCATAAGAGTTTTTCTTCTCTTAGCATTTTAGGAGGCAGAGCAGGCTTCCCAGAGAGATGGTTGATGCCCCAGTGTTTAAGAGGCATTTGGGCAATGCCATTTACCACTTGCTTTAATTTTTAGTCAGTGATGAATAGGTCAGGCTGTGGGAGTGGAGCATTGTTGTTGGTGCCTTCCAACTGAAATAGTTTATCCCATTCGGTAACAAAAAGGGGTTATAAAGCAAAAGCATGAAAGGCAGATTTGAAACTAACTAACTAATAAAATAAAATACTAAGTCACACTGTAATTTAAAAAATACTTTGTATCAACATTTAGAAAATAAATATGTATATATATATGTATACATATATATGTATGAATAAATATGTATAAATACTAATTAGCCATTTAATTTTTTTTTTTTTTTTAATTTTGAGCAACTTCTTGTTCTGTAAAATTAAGAAACTTTGCTTGCTGTGACCAGTTTTACTTCTGCCTACAAATTGCGTTGATCCCAGTGAGATGATTTCTGTTTAAGAGATATTACAGTACCCTTGCTTTATAAGTGCTTTTTTCTTGGTCCATGTGTAGGATGGAGTACAAAGATATATGAGCTATCCCAGCCAAACATCAAACACCCACCCGTTACATGGTATATAACTGCTTTTGTGTATGGAGCCCATTTTAAAAAGTGCTGTATTATTTAGTAATCCTTGAGAAGAAGAAAGGGCAGTGGAGTTTGGGATTCCTCTAGCTCTGCTGCTATTCTTCTCAGTCCCCAAGGCTTATGCAGCATTGAGAAATCCTTTTGATTTCTGAAAATAGGTCTTAGTAATACATAAGCAAAGAATAGATTGTGAATCAGCTGTCTACAGCAGCACAAATGTACCCTGGGACAGTAAGTAATGAATTGGCAATTACCAGAGAATTAGCCCTGACACATTTCTTTTATGACTGTCTGGAGCCTTAGGAATGCTTTATCCTTGACTCACTCGGACATGTGGATCCTATGCTATGGGTATCTGTTGCTCTTATTTTTAGCTACAGGTTTTCCATCTTCATGAGAGGTAAGAACATAAAAATAAAAAAAAGTGATGAGTTTATTTTGGTAAAGCAGTTGCTCTCAGGGGACAAAGTTCTGTTCTCAGCATGAAATTCCATACGGATACTCAATCACAGCTGTACCCATTTACGTCAAGTGTAGTGGGCGCCTGGCTATTCAAGTGTCAGGTGAAGGAGAGGATTTCAGCAATGTTCTGTCCTGAAGGAGAGAAATGCAAAGAGGATTTCACTGAGCCTTTGACATTGAATTTTATGCTTGTGTGGAAAGCCAAGTTATTCTTATGTTTGACTGAATCACTTGGAATAGGTTTTGTTTCTATTTCTGTGTGATGATGTGTGTGACTGTATTTGGTTTATGTGGCAAGGTTTGGTACCAGGAGTGTTCAGGGCTTCTGTGGGATGGGAGCAGAAGCTGCCCCAGTGTGGGACAGAGCCAGTTCCAGCCAGTTCCAAGGCAAACCCTCTGCTGGCCAAACTGAGCCTGTGAGTGATGCTGGTGGTGCCTCTGTGATAACAGATTAAAGAAAGGGTAAAAAATGTGCAACGGGTGTGAGAAAAGAGGGTGACAATATGGGAGAGGAACAGCCCTGCAGACACCAAGGTCAGTGCGGGAGGAGGGGGAAGAGGTGCTCCAGGTGCCAGGGTAAAGACAGCCCTGCAGCCCATGGTGAGGCATTATCCTGCACTGTTATTGATTAGCAATAAATTAAATTACTCTTCCCCCAAATCAAGTCTGCTTCACCTGTGACAGTAATTCATGAGTGATCTCCCTGTCCTTATCTCCACCCTTGAGCTTTTCATTTTATTTTCTCCCACTGGCCTGCTAAGATGGGGCAGTGAGAGAGCAGCTTGTGAGCACCTGGTGGCCAGCCAAGGTGATCCCAAGGCAGTGACCCAAAACCACTGCAGCTCTTCTGTCTGGACAAACATGTCAGGAAAAATGTTTTTGTTAACAAGTAACAGCACAGATTGGCTGTGTAAGACATTGACTGAATCATTACAGGTGTGTCTTTCAAAGTGGATGTGAAGGTAGCAAGGCCTGAAACACAAATCAGTCATAAACAGATGTGTTTTTAGGTTGTATGAATCAAATCATAGTTTGGTTTCCTGTGTGATCATCTTGCCAAGAGTGAATGCCATTTTAAACTAGTCAGTGCCAGCATTTGCGTGCTTTTGACCTGCTTTCTAAGCAAGGCAGTGCCCTTAGCCAATTGCTAGAAATCAGTCAGTATAAATGGGGAACACGTTACTTCTTGGATAAACTTCATATTCCGAGATTATGAGAGGGGCAGATTGAGGAACCTGGCAAGTTTTTGGATGGTCTTTGATTGGAGGCTCCTCCACATCAGCAAGCAGGTTTGTCTTGATTTGTTTTTGTTTTCAGATGTCCCTGTTTGAAGTTCTCTCTTCATTAATATGCACCCAAATGAACTGCATCAAATGTTTAACATTTAAGGGATCCACTGAAGGAAGGGAAGGCTTGTCCATAGCAGACTGTACTTGAGTAGTGTTTGCAGAAAAGTGCTCCTCTACAAGGGGAACCCTTTCAGGACGACTGGAAACAAAAAGGGTTTCCTGTTTTAAGTAAAATTGAATTTTATTTATCACTGATGTTTATGATTCACATTTTGAGATGTGTACTGTTACATGTCAGTCATTAATTGAACCTGGTATTCACGGTAATAGTCATGACTATTACATAACTATGAAATTTCAGGTAAGCATTGCTGTTTTTCTAATGCTTCACTCAACTAGAAGAAGAAAATATTGGGGCATTTAGGGAAGAAGAGAGGTAGCTGTATAAAAGAAGAGCTTTTGTTAAGATAATACCAAAGGTCTCGCATAAAACTTTCAACAGAAAATTCTAAATTCCTAGAATTTCTGTATGGTTATTTAAAACTACAAAATATCTAATGATTGTATCATGAAATATACATTCATACACCTACCAAGGCAAATGCAAGCTTTTCAATCACTTCCATTGCACCATTTTCATGCTGATGTGAGCTGTTAAGGTCAGTGAAATTACCTTGTGAAGCACTAATGCAAAAATCATGAAGAATTAGGTCATACAACGGCTAATCTTTCAGGAGAACTTCTGTAAAGTGTAAAAACTGATATGCATAAGAAAACCAGTCTCTCAAAATAATTCTAAAATTACATTCTGCAGAACTGTTTTTTCCAAGAGGCTCAACATGGTGTCAGACAAGCACCAGGGAGATAATGGGAAGTTGCGTTCACAGGAAAAGGAAGAAGCATATTGAGGCTGCTTGTATTTACACCACCCGGCAGTCAAGTTGGGCTATTTTAATTCTGCAGTGTTGTAACCACCCTGTTATGTGATCTGAAGTGTTGGTGCCTTGCCCTTGCTTTTTACAGCATGGTACACTTGGTCAAGAAATATTTCTTTTCCTAGAGGGAGACGTGTCTGATCTGAACGTAAGTCTGAATTTCATTGGAAAACTCAGCAGTTGAATGTAAAACATTAAAAAGTCAACAAGAAAACCCTGAATTTACCTAAGTAGAACAGCTAAACAAAGAAATTGTCCCAGGCTGCTGAGACGTGAACATTTTAATTGCAAAGTACTCTGAGAAAAGTGGGGGAATTTTAATCAAACTAAAAAACAACCACTACTGAAATTGAGAACAATAGATAGTTCTTAAGCAAGTGCTTTTTCTGTTTGGAGGGTGAAAAAGATTAAACTTTATTCTGTAGTTTCAACCAAAAAGGAAAATGCTGTCAGATTTTCAGGATCCATTGCATCTGTGCTTTATAAGGCAGAAGAGGTCCTATCCTAAAGGCAGCTGGGGAGCAGTAAACTCTCCTTGTGAATGGATGTGTGGACACAGTCCTCACACTGGTATGATGTGCTTGCCTTGTGGTAGTAGCAAGTTTGCAAATGAAAATGCAAAAGAATCCCAACGTTGTCTTACATTTCTCCCTCCAGATGAAAAAGTAAGCAGCTGAGCTTTCCTTTTCAGAGGGCCACGTGCTGTTTGTGTTCCTGCGTGCACCTTGTTTGCCTGTCCTTTTAAGAAGCTGGGCAGAGGGCCGTGGTCTGTGTTCAGCCTGCAGAGCATCACACGACTTTTCCTCTGCTTCATGATTTAAGCACAAGTGAAATAACAGTATTACCTCTTAAGTACTGTTGGCAGAGGAGTCCACTGAAATGAGATTAGTTTATTCTTCAGGGATACAGCTTCAAATTCTCTATATTAGTTGTACTCTCTTCTGGAGATTTTCTTAGCAGCTGTAAGAGATTTGGTCTTTTTTCAATAAAAGGAGAAAGGGCTATTCCTCAGTGCTTGTAAAGCTGGGTAAAGGGACTTTGGAGTTCAGAAACTGCTCTGTAGCTGATATTCAAAAGTAGAGTTTGAGGGCATAACATCTTCATTGAGTAAGTAGTGTCTGCTTTTAGAGTTCATCAGTACAATTAGAGTAAGGAAAAACACAAATCATATTTTTGAAATATTCTGCTTAATTTAGAATTAATTATAATTAATAAAAGTCTAAAGGAGAAAAATAGTCTGGGCAGGAAGGTTTCATTCTGCAGTTTCCATTAAAACAGATCAGTTACATCTTCTTGCGCCGAAAAATTGCACTGGAAACAAGATTAGATTCTATATGTGTCAGCTGCCACTGTTAGGAGGAGCATGGTAAGAGTGAGATCATTGTAATTCTGGGCTGGTGAAAGAAAGAGGAGAAGGCAAAGATATTGACAAATACTTCAAACTGTGCTTATGAAATCATGTGTGATAAATTATAGATACAAGAGGTAATTTCAGAAGTACCCAAAAACTTTCTTTGCATTATTGATGCTTATTAGCATGTCAGGCTCAGCCTCAGGAAATTCAGCCCAACAGTTTCTTTGGTTCAGCTGTCTGAGGTCCAACACAAAAAGTAAAATATTCAGCAAACGTTTCCTTCCCTCAAATTGCTGACTACAGAGTTACGGCAGGTTTGATTTTGTATTGTGGATATCTAGAAACATAGATAACAGCTCACACAGCAAAAAAGTTCACAGATCCCTTCCCTCTGCCCATATATATATTCTTATCAGACTTCAGTGGATCTAAAATCTTCCCTAACCTAATATATTGCCTCCAAAATAGTAAAATAGTTTGTGTTTGAGAGACCAAATTCTTAATAAATACAAGATTTTTCCAGGCATTTGCTAAAAAATCAAATCCCACTATAAGTTTCTCTGGCATCTTTTGGCTTGGAGGGGGCTCATGCTTCGTCCTCCCCTTCCTCCTCTGGGCTGATCATTTATCTTATTAGGGGAAAACAGCATATGTGATTATTTCTGGTTGTTATGCAGCAGTGGAAATCATCCAGTCTCTTCCCCCGGCCTGTGTTCCTGAGGAGCCACCAATTACTGAGTCTGAGTTTTAACCACTTCTCATAAATCACTGCTACTAAAATCATTAAACAATGATGTCATTTCAATCCCAAGTATAGCTCTCTTGCGTTTGATTGTTAATAATTGTATCAAAATGATTGTTTTCTCTTAAGCATCTTAATGGACCTCTTTAATAGCTGCATCCAGCTGCACTTTATCACTCAGTGCATCTCTTTGCGTGTCTTCAGCTCACATTCGCTGTCTCGATGGGCTCTTGCCGTGCCAGGGAAGGGCCTTGAGAAGAGTGATGTGTCTGTGGGAGTGGGGTCGGATTCTGCTTCCCTTTGTGACAGCACAACTGTCAGCTCAAAGCTTTCTCTGCAGAATCTGCCTGACTAATGACAATAGAAGGGCCAGAAAAAAGCACAGCTGGGGCTGCCATTCCCAGGCTGGAATGGAAGCCCTGAGGGTAAAAAACTCATCTTTTGGCTGAGCATATTTGACGTGAGAGATATTAGCAGAAAATGATCCTGGATTCCCATTACACCTTTACAAAGTTAAACTGTACCTTGATCAACTCTGACTGAATTTCCTTCCCAGGATATTTTTCTCTAAATTATTCTTCACTTTCTTTGTCAAAGCAGAATTTACTTTTCTCTTGAATATACTAACCAAAGATATATCAATTTGTTATGGAAACCGTGTGTCAAGTTTAAGATATTTCTAATAAGAAAGGAATCTAACTCTTTTTTAGCATTACATCTGCCTTGTAGTCTCAAATGTTAAGCATAATTGTAAAAAGATGCTGTAGCACTTGCCAGTGCATGTGAGTGTGTGCATATCTCTGTGTGTATATATATCAATTCATGATTATGAAGGTTTTCTCCAATTTCATGCCAATTGCTGTTCTGTTTTTTTTCAATTGATTCTATTTCTATGCATTCTATTCTAGTAGAAGATATTCTAAAGAAATTTAAGAAAAACATAATCTAAAGTAGAGAAAAAATAATTTCCTTATAGATGGTAGTAATGGGACATTATAAATGGGGTTTATTTTATTCCCAGCTAGAATTCTATAGCTGGCTAGTATGAAATCCTCTCTTTTCTTCCATTCACATAATTACTGTTCTGTAGCTGGCTCTACATAACTTGATTTTATTATGTTCTCAGGGCTGTTGCTGGAGTTGACGGAGACCTTGATTTAGTTCATATGGAAATCCAGGACCCCAGTGGAGGTATGCAAATGAAATGTTATCAATTGATACCCTGGTATACAGTCATTCCTCTTTGGTTTAGAGGTACTTTTTGGATTGTTTTAAAAACTAGTCAGAAGAGAAAGTGTGCAAGTCAGATTCTTTCTCTGTTTATCTGTCGTCAGCAAAACTGCCCTGTTATATAAAAATACAGTGTAATTTAAAATCTACTTGTTTTCCACTTTAAGACAAATTGACATCAAGATGCTATTGCTCTGTTGATAATGTCCATTAATAGTGCAATTTATCCTGGCATTTAAACATTGAACAGTTTTTCCTGATTTGCAAATAAAACTGGCAATGCACTATTAGTGTCTGTTAATGTGAATCATTGCATGTGTCAAGTCTAGTGCATTAACCACCATCTCTCAGAATTTCCTCATGTTACAGTATCCAGTAGACTTTGAAACTTCAAAAGGAAAATAAATGGAAAAGCAGATTAGTAGTCAGAATGTGCTTAAAGAGTCACCATGCTTCCAAAAGCTAGTATAGTTTCTTGTTACCAATCATACTCTTGAAAGATAATTTAATTCCTTTAATCAGATAATCTGGGTTCCTGTGCAATCTTAAAAGTGAGTCACAAAGAATGCACAGTTTGACTTGCCCTGTTCCAATAGCTTTTCTTCATTTCAGCTCTATTAAAAAATCAAAGTCACCATGTTAAAAGCTGGATTTAAAAAAAATCTAAATCTTCTGGCAGTGAGATTTGTGAGACATGGTGACGGCTCCATCAACTGCTTTCTTTAGAAACAATGTAAGATGATTTTTTAGGACCAGAATGAAAAGGGGTTTTTTGGTAGTGGTAGAATTTGAGTGGGGCTTTTTTGTTGGTTTGTTTGTTTTTTTGGTTTTGTTTTTGGTTTTGGGGTTTTTTTGTTTGTTTGTTTGCTTGTTTGGTTTTGGGTTTGTTTTTTTTGGTTTTTTTTGGTTGGTTTTGGTTGGGAAGGTTTTTTCTGGAGGGGGGTGTGGTTGGTAGTTGTTGGGGTTTTGTTGGTTGGTTGGTTGGGTTTTTTTGTTTGTTTTGGTTTGGGTGGGTTTTTTGTTTTGTTTTTTCTTTAGTTGTTTTGGGGTTTTGGGTTTTTTGTTTGTTTTTTGTTTGGGGTTTTTTGTGGTGTGGGGTTTTTTATTTTATATTTATTATTTAACAGAAACAGCAGAAAAAGAAAAAACTCTCATGAAACATTTTCTGGCTAGATTCTCAACAAGCTGACTTTATGCAATTATGGTCAATACAAGCCTTGCCATTGATTTTAGTGGAAACCTCATCTTTGCACTACCTATCTGATGCAGAGCTGTAATTCTTGTGATGTGAATTGCAAACACCTGCAAGGCTTTAGATGGTCCTTTGCTGCACCAAATGTCCTTGTGGTGGTGATTTGTACGTAAGCAGGAGAACTTGGATTGACTCTAACTGCCTCTTAAACAGATCCAGATTTTAAAACAAATAATTGTGTCCAGTATACTCGTTTGCTCTTCTCTAATTACGTCACAAAATGTGGGATGCATTTCCTATCACACTGCAAAAATAAAGAAGGATGTGGGGGTACATTATTTGCTCTCTGATGCTGTACCTGGAGCGTGGGTAGCATTAGTGATCAGGGCACAAGATTGTGTCTATAGCATTTTCCTCACTGTGCTTTGGAAAGTCACTCCAGTACTTTGTGCTCAGAAGCTTGTGACAAAGGGTGAGCTGTACAAGAGCCTGGGGAAGATCTTTAGGAGTCTCAGGGAAGGTCTTGAAACCACAACTGGTGTAAGATAATGATTATTGGCTCTGCTCTCTCTGATAAGAGCAGATTGTATCAGAGATGCAGTGGTGCTGTTCTAAGAACCCAGGGAGAGAGGATAGTCCTTGCTAACTGGAGAGGAAGAGAAAGGTCATAGCCTCCTCTGATTATAAATCAGTCCAGGCTTTTTCAGCAAGGTATTAACTCTGAATATAGAAATCCTGCCCCAACAGACCACTTCCAATAGTGTGCTAATAGTGTGTCTGAACATTCTTACAGAGCTTTGAAAATAGGCTTTAAAATTCTACACGCTGTCTGTTAAACGGAGTCTGATTCTTTTCTCATTCATCACAATTTTATACTGGGGTTGATCTATTGATTTCAGTTATGTTGTGTCAGGCTGCCATTTCTCCAAGTGAATAATTCAGCTCTGTGCATAGGTTAAGTGAGAAAAGAGGCTCCTTCTATTATCCCCACCCATGAATGGCTCATTCATCTAACCCGTAATCTCTCTGGACCAGCAAAATTTGGATAATAACAGGCTGCCTCCAGGGAATGATCTGAACTGTAACCAGTTAATATATTCTCAGTACACTGGAGATTGAAAAAATCTTGTATGAGAGTTTAATATAATAATTCTACAACTAACTCACCTGGCAAAGGCAACATTTTCCCTACATGAATAACATTTAATAGTGCTTGCTTCTTTTTCCCTTGATAGCCCTGTCATATGTTTCTGTCTGTCTTCCCTCAGGTTATCGCTACATCACTTGCCAGATTCAAAATTGTTCTGATAAGACAATGGCAGTCCCATTTGCTGGCAGCACTGATCGGGATTCCCTGACTGTACAGGATGACTACATATTTCTTCAGGTACTGCCATTTCTGGGAGAGACAGCTCATTTTCAAATTCAAAACCAAAGCTACAAACAGTGCAGCAATACTGTAAGGAGCAGAGAGAAACCTGTTCAAGAGTGTGAATGATGATTTATGAATTTTAACATGGAAAAAAGCATTCCTTTATCAGTCCAAAAGGAAAAGAAATTTTTAAAAAAGGGCATCTTTAGTTTGTGCAACTGATTACCCTTTAGCTATGTGAAAATTTTCAAGTAGATTGTATTACATATATATATATAATTTTATATATATATATATAAAAATACTCGTGTGTTAGGTGAAACGCAAACCTTGTGTTCTTATGGTTTCAAACTCTTCTGGGTCCTTTCCAGTAGCTCCACAGCACAAAAAGGTTCATTGAGAAAAGCTTCCAAGGACAGCCACTGACAGAGTAGTTGCACTACTTCATGTGGATTCTCCTCTGAAGAGGTTTTGCCAGCAAAAAAATACTTACATGGCTCTGCTTAGGAAGCAAAAGGGTGAAATGGCCATGGCTGGGGAGCTTGGAGCAAATTAGTATGGAATCATGGAATGATTTAGGTTGGAGAAGATCCTCAAAATCGAGTCCAGCCACAAACCTAACACTGCCAAGTCCATCGCTAAACCATGTCCCCAAGCGCCACGTCTGCAGCTCATGGTGGTCCAAATTACATTGGGGTTATTTCATTCCCGAACTACAAGACCTGCCTGCAGAAATATGGGCTGGAACTTTGTCAGCCATTTGGCAGCAGTACAGCTCAGGCACACTTGTAAGTATTGTTTTATGTGCTTGGCACTGGTTGTGGTTTGAATCTGTCAGAGCTGCAAACTTCTCAAGGAGCGGTTATGTCCTCTTGGTTTTATTCGATTTTACTAGGGAAGTTGCTTGTGCTTTCCTTAGTGCTCGGCTATCATTTTTCCCTTACTTTGATGTGATTTGTTTGCTGCAAGGCTTATCTATTTATTGACTTTTGCAGGAAAGCTATATTGTGGCGATGGATACGCCTTCCCACCACTGTCTCAGTGTGCATCAGATTGGCTCCTTTCCAGCTCTCCCCCCTTGGGCTTGTTCCTTCCATAAGGACCTGTAAATTAGTAGGGACACAAAGGACCTGTTCTCCGCTTGTTTGGCATAGAGGTTTCAAGGAGTTGCATAACTTAGAAGAATTAACACTAAAAAAACCCAAAAAATTAAATAACCCCAGCCAAACAAAAAACAAAACCAAAAACAAACCAACCAACCAAAAAAACCCCAGAAAACCAAACAAAAACCAACCAACCAACCAACCAAAAGACAACCAAAAAAACCCAAAAAACCTCACAAAACAAAACAACCCCAAAACACAACAGAAACACCAAACCAAAAAACCCAGCAACAACAAAAAAATCAATTTAAAAAAAAACGGCTTTGGGAAAGAACTTTTGGACTACAGTAGTCATTTTTCAGATCAGACCTTGCACTCATGGAACTCATTTTGCTCAAAGCAATTATCATCTGCGGCTCCCCCCAGGCACACTCTAAAATCCATTTCATGGTGTGTAGATGCTGAGAACTGCTTCTCACCATGTGAACTTCCAGATTGCTGTGCTCAGCAAAACAGTGGCTGCTTCCTCATCCAGCATTTTGTTCTGCTGTGTGTCTTGTCCAACTGCATCCTGAGCTGTTAGTCCCTTTCAGGACAGACATGAGCAGACACGAAATGGAAGTGCAAGGTGGAAATGTACACATAAGCAATAGACAGGTCTGCACTGCTAATCCTGGTCCAAATCTATTTTGGAGATTTTACCATCTTAGAGGAAGATCTCAACCACATTTCTTTAGTATGTCTATATCCACAAAGATCAGAAACTTTCTAATACTCTTTTTCTTTGCCAGTTTGCACTGACAGTCAGTTTCAGAGTTGATTTTAGTAGGAGGATTAAAGTTTCAGTACTGTTCTAAAGTACAGGCCAGCCTTTAATACCAGTGAGGCTTGACATGACTGGGTACTTCAACTCCAATTCTCCTCTGCCTTGCATCATCTTCAGTCATTTAAAATGAATGATGTTAAAACATGCATTTTTTAAAATCCTGTGAACAGATGGGTAAGACTGCCATTTAGCACTAGTTAAACAAATGGTGAGGTTTTTCATTTGATCCATCATCATTTAACAAATCACATTCCTAAAGGCATCACATTCTTTATACCACAAAAAATGCTTACAATATTAAATACTTTGTTACCTTTAAAATATTCAGGCAGGTGGAGCTGCTGTCATACATCAACTTTATTTTTATCCAGCCAAATCAAGTTTGCATGCTTCAGGATAGGCTGTATTCCAAATCAGGTTCCCTTTTTAAACACAAAAATTTAGGAGAAAAGTAGTGGGATTGGGGTAAGATTTTAAATGGATTTCCCAAGTCAAAGAAAGAAGACGAGTCTGAATGTGAAAAAAGTGAAATATTATTTACCAAAGGCTATTTTTTATTTACTGATATTGTCTGGTGGTGTGCAAAGGCTTAGTTGGAATTATGTCCATTTACATAGTGGCACATCGTTGTTACATTTCTGATTAGAAAATCCAGAAGAGGTTGTTAGTTGAGTATTTTCACTGATGTTTATTCAGAATATTCCATTTGGTATTTTGGAAAGTTGCAATAAAAGTAATGACTACGTATTTCAATTTCAGGTTAAAAGCAAAACAGTCTTCCATCTCAGGTTCTTTAGATTTAACATAAGCTGTCACAGACTTCTGTTTTTCCTTTGTATAGACAACATCAGCGAATCGCACCAAATATTACGTGTCTTACCGTCGAAATGGCTTTGTACAGATGAAGTTGCCAAAATATGCATTGCCAAAAGTAAGCAAATGTTTTTTCTTTCTCTTTTTGCATTTGTCGTCTTCTCTTTCCACCTAAACTAGTCTTGTTCTGCTCTTTTTCAAACCTCATTATTCTGAGTTCACAATTTCTCCTTGTAAGGGTTTTTGAATCCCATTTGTGGTATATTCTTATCCTACTATTTTTATTTTTATTCTATTAATGTAGGACTCATAAACCATAGAGGGGAATAATGTACAACAGTTTATTTTTCATCAGTTACTGCAACTGTTTTTGAGCTTTGCTTCCATGATGCATTGCTACACAGCCAATGGCAATGGAATGATATAGAGCAAGTGTTCTTTCAAGAGTCAATTACATTTTAATTCCACATGATGTTTTCTGGTAGAAGCATGAATACTAATAGAAGAGAATTTTGCTACTTGATGGTGCTCTATTTAATTAAAGAATCCCCAGTATGGACTTTAATTGCTTAATGAAATTGCAAGACTTGTTGAGAGGTTCCTTCAGTCTACCATATCTTCCTTGTGATGGGATTTCTATGTTTGCATGGTAAGTCAGCAATTAAGCACAGATATTTAAATATGGTCTAACTGATGGAGCTGAATTTTTTGTGCTGCACACAGTGTATATCCTAACTTTGCAGTTAGATGGCTTCTTCAGTCCTGACGAAAAATAACTTGGAAGTTTGAAAGACCCTGCTGGATAAAACCTTCAGCAATCAGCTCTGGCCTTACAGCTCACCCTGCTCCCAGCAGGAGGCTGATTTGGAGGTTTCATGAGGTTCCTGCTTTTTCATGTGTTTCTGTGTGATTCTATCACTTAATTAGCGGAGAACTAAGTGTTGTTTTCTTTGCATGCCTTGAATTGCAGAGGTTTAATTCATTGCTCATCTAATGAAGGACAGTAGAGTACAATGTATTTCCTTTTGCTGTTATTGTTTTAAAGCAAACATGTTTAATATCAGGGGTTTTATCCATCTTAGTTTTTTTTTTTCTTTTTTATGTCAGTCTAAACGGTGGTCTGAAAACTTCTGGTTTTAAATGTACAATATATTAACAGAATCTCAAATCAAATCTTCATCTATGAGTTGAAAAAGAATCTGGAACTTGGATTTGCTTCTGGTAGCACAATAGAAATATCTGCCTATCTATCTGTCTATCTTGTCAAGAAATGTATAGTCAAAGACAGGAATATAGACCAACCCTTTCACAAAAATATTTCAGTGTTTTTCAGGCCTTCAAGGTAGCCTTTATGGTTTTCTTGGGAAAATTGCAGTCAGGAAAACAGCTGGAGAATACCCAGTTATGAATGTTAAAATATGCCAAACATGGACACCCCAAGGGATTGCAGCACATTGAACCCTACACTGGGGCACAAGAAAGCAATTAAGGAGCAAGGCAGGGAAGCAAAGTGTAAACAAGGAGCTTCTGACACATTTAAAAAGTGTCAGTCACAATTCCCTGGAATTTCTGTCATATGGAGTTTGGACTGTTTGAAATAGTGCTGCATGCTCAATTCTTTCCCTTGGAAAATATGGGGTTTGTTTATTTTCCCTTTTCTCTTGCTAAGTGGATTACTCCAGGCTTGACTGAATAAATAAACTAGAAATTAATGGTTTCATTTTGGATAGAGTCAATAGCTACCTAGGAACAGGGTGACTATGGCATTTGGAAAGGGATGCTTTTTGTGCTCTTCCTAGTTCAGGCAATACCTGATGAGTGGAATGAAGTAAATGTTATCTCTTTAGCATTTTGACAATGCTTCCAGGAGAAGCTTCTTTGGTATCTTCACAAAACAGAGTTGAAAAATTCACTAAGAGTGCCTGAAAGCCAGACATAGCTTTAGAACATTAGAATAGTGGTCAATAGGAAAGATTTTAACCTTTTCTGAGAAAGATCAATTTTTTAAAGTGATTTGGTACCTTCAAATTACAGCAGAAATTTTAGATACTGAGGTAAATAAGAACACAGCTCTGAATTTTTTCACAGTGCTGTATTTCAGTGGGAATCAGCCAAGTGCAGTAGAATGGATTGTCCAGTCCAATTTGAACAGAAGGAGGAGACCCATATGAGCAAATTACTGATGGAGCTTTGCAAAGAAGCAGGATATCAGCAAAGACAGTGGCACATTAAAAGGACATCTAGAACTTGGACTGTGGAGGTGCTTCTTTTATGGCAGTAGGAGATAAACAGAATGGATGAATTTACAAGGGCTTTTTTTTTTTTAAGATTGATAAAAACCAATAGCTTTTGAAAGATCTGAGTTTCAGAGGGCTTTAAGTATTAGTTCTGCCTAACCAGGAGATGAAGCATGACTGAATAGGCTATATTTCATTTTTTTCAAAAGCTTGAAATGAGGTGTCTAGAAAATCTCTTTCCAAGTGGTCTCTGGACAGAATTTTTAAGCAGCGACTGCATACAGGGAAGGAAAACTGTGGCTAAGTCAGAAGATACTGCAGACTGGTCAAAAATGTGTCTAACAACATTAGCTGAGCCAAAATCCAGCCTCTAGCCTAAGGGAACAGGGCTGGGTTCTTCAGATGTTATTCTTTTGCTGCCTATATGCGTTTCATGATGATTTTACATATGGAGATAGAATAAGCAGTTTCAGACCAAATAATTAGAAAATGTTTTTGATGTCTCATTTTCCTTTCAACATGAAGAGGTTGGAAATCTGCAAAAAAGTTATTCAGTTTTTTTATGTTTGTATTTGCATTTGTGTTTGTATTTGACCACATGTATCCTCAAAGAGAAACCTAGAAAAGAATAGTGTGTCTTTGGACATACCTAAAGTCCTCCTTCCTTGTGAATGAAAGGCTGTTAAAAGCAGCTTCCAGCCAGGCTTTACCTCTGTTGAGTTTCTGGATTCCAGCTCCACAGTGACGCTGAGATCACCTTTTTGTAACACATCATAGCTCTGTGTGTGTACAGACAGCAGAGCCATTGGGGGCCATCTAATGAGCAGGATCCAGATAATTTTTTTTAACCTTTGTTCTGTGCTGTTGAGAGATTTCTTTTTCTTTTTTCTTTTCTTTTTCTTTTCTTTTGAATAGTATGTTTTATACTGACATTGCATGGAATCACACGGCTGTCTCCTGCATTTGAGAAGTGCTGGCTGCTGCCAGGAAGGGTTGGTAGCAAAGGCTGGTGAGACCATATCAAAGGTTGTCTGTATGCTCCCCAAAACAGAAGTTTTCAAACTGTTGTATTAAAAATTGACTGGTTTTTTTAATGCTATATTCCATTTTACCAAGGTTGCTTGTTCTGTGCTGCTAAAACTAGATCAGAAGTTAAGAGCTTGTAGGAAGCAAATACCAAAATCAAGCCAAGAGCAGCAGGATTGCATTTGTGTGCTGACTTGGCTGGTTAGGCATTCAAGAGTGTCCCAGGGGGATGCAGAAATCCCCCTGAGGCTGTTCCCAGCCTGGAGCAGAGGTTCAGCTGCCCTGCTGGGAGGACAGGTCTGCCCAGGAGCGCAGGCAGAAGCCCCACCCACAAAATACAATTTGTTTTGCACAAATGATCCGCAGCTCTGACTTCCCTTGCCTTGAGAAGCTCAGTGTGGAGAGGGGGAGAGGGAGGAGTTCATTAGATCTGGTCCTTAGTCAGGTATTTGAGTCATGCTGTAATGTGGGTAACAGTAAAATTGGGAACTAGTTCATTCTGAGAGTTTAAACAGAAAAACTTGTTAACAAAATTGTTGACCAAGCCAATGAAACTGCTACAAATTATGGCAATTTTACTATTGCAATTTGGAATAATTTAATTATTCTGAGTCCTCTACCCATCTCTCTTAAATAAACTCCTTTGATAATAATCTCCTTTTAAGAACTGATACAAGGCATTAATTGATTCTGCATTCCTTCATGCCACCTACAAAATCTTATTCATGTGAGCATTCTATTGTCTGTTGTACCCTACTGCAATTTGGAAAGCTTAGTTCTGAGAAGATATGGTGTGGAAAAAGCTTCTTTCATCTTTTTCAGTCTCTGTATGTATTTTCAATCTTGTGAAATAGGAAATAATGTAAAATTTTTCAGGGAACCAAGATAAATGGAAGTATAGGGGAAGATTGAACAAAAACAAAAGAAGGAAAATCCTATTGCCTTAGAAATAGGTTGAAGTCTCTACTTTATTCATGGTAATATGAATCTCCTATAGATGCCTTTTATCAGTTCCATCTATTCTTTTTGTTTGATTATCACCTAGTCACTCAAAGTAGGTACACCTCTTCCTCGCCTCAGTCTGAATACACATCACTGTTTTACCCATAGACTTACTTCTGAAATTGTCTGTATCATTCAATTACAGCTGTAAGACTATCCTTAAATGGGCCTATCCATTAACAGCAGAAATGGTTGTAGATTCCTGCAGCTCTTTTGTCCATGACATTCTCTTAAGGATTTGGCTGCATGATGGTTGAATTGGAAACTACTGAGGCTGTGACAGCCCATTTTGCAAGGCTCTTAGTCTCCCAATAATTTTTGTTCCTCTTGGGAAGCCCCTTCACCACCTCTGCCACTTGCCACCCTGGGAGGATTTGGCTGAGGTTGTTGCCCTGTGCCAGGGCAGAAGAGCAGTTTCCAGCTGCAGCTCCATTTTTCTGAAATGGAAATTCCACTGGAATGGCTGTTGAGCAGAGAAAAAAGGGGAACAAAGTAGAAATGCAGGTGGCAGTAGCATTTGATGCAGGAGAAGTATTCCTTTCCCAGGCAGTGTCGCTGCACTAGCCGGTGACCCTGAGCTACAGCAGCTGTCTGACTCGCTGATGTACAAATCCATCTGAGCAGGATTCAAGGAATTGTTCTTTTCTCCACTCTGCAACTTGTTATTGATTGCTCTCCCTGAACTTTTTTTACTCAGCCAGGCAAGGAAGATTAGGAGGATTATCTTTGGGATATGTGCCATCCAGTTACCTTGATTGTGCTTGAGAGATTACAGGAGTATAAATGTGGTACATCTGGAGGTCAAGACATCTGTTGCACTGCTGATACATTTACTCCTCACCATTCTGTTTTATTCATCGCTAACTTCATGTTAACATTTTGTTCAACCACAGCATAAAAAGATTGCAGAAGGGCAGAATTCTGACATCTCTCTGAAAATTATAAGATTTAAAACCCAAGAATTTTGAGATTCTCTTTTATTTGCCTTATTGACTGAAGCACCTCAGTCCTGCCTGCGTAACATTATACTGGCCTACAGTATTTTCTCTTAGTGATATTTTCTATATCATCAGCACATTTTAGACAAAGGAGCACTGGCTGGATGTACAATCCTTGCCATCTTTTATATCCTTCTGTCTTCAGGCTGTAATTGTACTTATTTGATTCATACAGTTTCTTATCACAGTTAGTAATATGGTAAGCCATATTGAGCATTTCTTATATATAAAATTCTATAAAATATTTACAGGCTTATAGGCTGGTCAGTTACTGAATGCAGGTGGTGTGTGATTGTATAGAATGAAAACAAAGCATTTCTCTTCCCTTCCTCCTTTAAACCTCTTTCCTTCTTTCCTACTATCCACAACTCCCCCAAAACGCAACTCTGTTAATTGTTTAATAGCTATGGGCTTTTTGGACTGACTTTTTGTTGTGTGTTCATTCAGCCTTCTGTGAAAACTGTCTTGACTACATTAAAAGCAGGCAATTATGGAAAGACTGATTGTGTTGGTATCTCTGTGTTAGATGTAAATTCTAATTCTCAAGCAACTGTAGGTGTTTTCAAGAAGAAATATTTGGTTGTGTCTCTGTACTTACTGGAAGAGTTCTTGGATGCCTGTGCTCAGTTCTTTCAATACCTTGTGTACACCCTCAGACTTATTTAACAGGCTTTGTCTGTCCATGTGGCACGAAGTTTCTCTGAAGTGGTGCTCATCTTTTGGCACAAGTTGGCCTTCTGTGCATGCCTAATTATTTTCAGTATCACTTTGAAATTGTCTTTGTGTTGTTTGTTAATTATGTTTTCTGCTACTGATGTGGTACAAACATAGCAGCTTACAAGTCCCTGAGAGAGCAGGAGTGACATGACCTGTCACTGGATGCCTAATTTAATCATGCCAAGTTTTAATATGAAGTCTTTGATCACTTTGAGGATTCATTTAGCATTTTTTGTGGAAAAATAATTCTGATTCAGCAGATCTCCAGCTGTCCTTAATTCTAATTCCATTATCAAGTTGAAATAGTTATTTGTCTGGAAAATCTTTACTTTCTTTAGCATAGCTAAGAAATTGTAGCTCTTGAATTAAAAAACAAAACCACAACCAACCGACAACAACAACGACAAAAAAAAACCCCAAACAAGTAAATAAACCCTCAAAAACAAAACCCAAACCCCAAAATACTATCTTTTACTGATATTTTAATTGTATGTGTAACATTTCAAATAATCTCAGTAAAGTATGATGTTATTTCCCCCCATTTTCACTGGGTCATAGACAATAGATATGGAAAATATATTGTCAGTGTGCATGCCCAGGCCCTACTGTAGAAAGGTGTTCTGATGCCTAACCTACTTGTCCTTAGCTGTGATTTATATCCAGTTTTTAACTCCAAGTAGACATAGAAGACTTCTAATCACATTTTCCTTGGGGTAGCTGTTTACAATGTTCAAAGGTTCTTTTCCAGCTGTTCTCATCCACCCACAGGGAAATGATTCTGTGGACTTGATTGGGCAGTGGCTTTTAGAGCACTAAAGAGTATTTTAGGTTTCTTTAGATTTAGATTTGGGCTTCTTTGGGTGCACCTATAGGTACACCTATGCCTGACCCTGGATCAGTCCACTGCCTTGGACCTATGAGTAGGTTCACAGTTTTTAGTGATAAATAGAAAGATTTCTGTGCTTAGCATGGTGTAACATCTCCCTGTGAAGAGGGAAGGATGAAGGAAACATTGTGACAAAAGAATTTGCAAAATACAGTACACAAGAAGCACCTTAGTAAACTAAACAGAGAAATCTCAAGGGAGCTTAGAGGTTAAAAAATATAAGTAGCTTTGGACAATACAGCTTCTAGCACGTCACAACTGTACAAAAGCTTACAACCTAAAAAGAAGAGATAAAAGGAGAATAGTGGTGTTGGGGAGAGTCTGTGGCTGATACCAATTGCCATTGGTGAGCTTTGCAAAAACAAAGAGAAAAAGTCAAAACGGCAAGGCCATGGGTACTTGGGTCAGAAAGACATGGAGCAGAGCAGGCATGGCAGACTTGACAGGGCAAAAGTGAAGTGGTAGAGATGAGAGGAGGGATGTCCGGGGAGAAATGAGCATGCCACAGAGGGAACAGAGGGCTTGCTATGGCAAATTGAGAAAAAGATTCTGCCTTGGGACATCTGGAAGGGCATGGATTCTCATTTCAGCATGGAAGTGAAAGAAAACCACAAGTACAGAATGCATATGAAAAGGCAGCCTGGAGATACCAAAAATCTGAACAGAGGCAATAAGGAAGATCTCTATCAGTAAAGAAGGTCTTTATAAATGAATTTGAATAAATGTTGTGTGAATAGCATAATTAGAGAAAAATTAGGTGATCAGTGAGACTTTGAGTAGCCTGCAGAATGTGGGGAGAGAGAAAGCAGGAGGTCCAGCAAGAAGGCAATTGCAGTAGTCCAAGCGTGAAATCATAAAAGAATAAATGCTTTCCTTATAGGATCTGCTGAGGTTACAGCCTAAGGTTGTATCTGTGTCCATGAATTACATAAAGCAATAAAAACTTGCATTCCCTCCATCAAGTTGGTTTTTTGTTGTTTTTTAGCATCCTTTCCAGTTAACTCTTAAGTGACAGTAGGTTCTGTCTAGCAATATTTGCTGCTGTCCCCTCTCCATGTGCTTCTCATCGCTTGAGCTTGGATGAAGGGATGGATTTGGCACGCTGACAACCCATCCCCTGTATTTGTCAATCAATTTCTTCTTTTTAAATTCACCTTTCAGTATAGGAATAGTACAAGAGTGACATAGCAATTTACCTTTGTTTTAGCTAGATTTTCAGCAGTCTGTGTCATCCAGGATTTTGAAAGATAAGTTCAAAAATTGGGCATGAAATTTGCAATTTTCCTCCCATTGTCAATTACTTTTCCTGGAGGACTTTATCAGAAAGCACTGGGCAGGAACCGCTGCACAGGACTGTTGCAAGGTAGTATAACCAAAGAACTGCTTTGTTTCTTGAGGGAAAAGAAATCACTGTGAAAGGAAAATAGCTGTAAGACTGAACTGGAAATCTGAAAGCGTAAATTCTGAAAGGAAGGAACAAAGTTCAAGGCAGTGCAAGGGTAATTTCACTTGCTAAGACCAGGATCTGTTTAGCTCTTGCCTCAGCAAAGTTGGCAACCAGCAGTCTGAGTGGACAAACATCTTTATTAGAAACAGTCACTGCCAAGAGAAAAGTGAACTCTCATTTGCTGAGTAAACTTTTGCTGTCCAACCCCTCTTTCCTTCACCTGACCCCTACAGTCTGCCCAAAATTAATCTCCCTGTCCTTGTGCAGTTCACGTTTTGGCTCTTTGCACTTTGTTTCTGATGGCTCAGCTGCTCCTAGCCCAGCCTGGGATGGGAGACGCAGAGCTGAGCTCTTCCCCAGCTCTCACCTCTGCCACCCTGGGCCACCACTGCCACCTTGCCAGGGAAAGCAGGGAGTGGGAAGGCATTGGGGCACAGAAAGTGCCTTGCCTACATTCCCTGGAGTTCTGCATTTGTCTGTGGCACTGTATAAATGTTTTATTGTAATAATGTAGATGATGATTTTGCAGAAAGCTCCTGGCTTCACAGGTGATTCAGGGCTTTCTAGAGATTTTCCCATTAAAAATTGTTTCTTTATTCATTTTGACTCTGCCTCACTTCCGTCCTTATTATCAAATAGTTATGGGAGATTTCCATGTGGTGTAGTGTGGGCAACCAAGCCTCATGTTGCCCTGGTTTCAGGCAGGACATGAAACATTCTGCACATTTAGAGACTTATAAAAGAACATGTTGTGATCAGTTGCTGTGTTTTACTGGCAATTCTGCCAGCCTCTCTGCTTTGGAGTAATTTTTCAGTACCAAAAACCAAAAAGGATTCATGGGATGCTAAACAAAAATCTACTTCACTACGTATTTCAACATGAAAGTGTTTGCAAACAGCATTGAGCTGTCTTTGGCCGCAACCTTCACTTAGATTCTTTTGTGTTGAGATGTGTCACATATGCAAAAATATTTTAAATTTAACTAATTTATTAGTATTTTTTAACCATCCTCTGTTCATATTAAAAATCTTTCCATTGCATTATTTTACTTCTATTCATATCTTTTTTTTAAATCTAAGTGCCTCAGTCACATCGTGCATATTGCCTGAAGTGTGACTGCCATCCTTTGCCATTCGGTGTTGCTCTGTTACTCATACTTTCTTCAGTCTTAACTGGATACTTAAGAATTTGATTTATTTCTCTCCTAGAGTTCTACAAAGTTGTTTTCTTGGTTTCTTTTAATTTTTTTTAAAGCCAATTCACTCCAAATTCATATTCTCTTGTCATTTTGGTAGGTTTATTTGATATTCGCTCCATTGCCTTAGTATTTTTCCGTCAATAAGGTGACCAGAACTGGATACAGTATCCCAGTGAAGTACCAAGGTCATGAAGAGTTTACAATCTTTCAGTCTCCCCGACTTGATGTTGTTTCTTACATAGCCCCAACATCTGCCTTTATGCTGCCATATCCTATTGCAAATTCACATCCCTTTATTGTTTCCTAAGCTTAGCTCAGTGTTGCTACTTCCTGATTTATTTCTCCTGTTTAATGCTGGTGTTAAATTATATTCCCCAGCTGTGCATTTTTTTTTTTCTGTCTGAGACATTTGGAGTGAAGAAGCTGGGAAAATGGAAAGCAAGCAGTAGTAATATCCATGCCTGAAATTCTTGGGAATGAATGCAGAATGTTGACTCTCATGTTATTACTGTTGAATATTTAAGTGGTTCTGTAGACATAGATAGACAAATTAATATCTAGTATAATACACATGAGCTGTGTGCATAAGTACTAGTTCCTATGTGAACTGCTGTAAATTATATCTGATCCTCTTTGTGCAATGCTATTTTTAATGTAATTTTCATTTCTCTGTTACTTGAAGATTATTTTTTAGATTAGCTTTGTTGATGTTGTTTCAGTCTACCCTTGACTCTTATCCAGATCTTGGAAAGTCAGTCTCTTCTTTATTTTCCTTTCCCCTTTTTTCCCTTCAAGAAGTCATTTCCTGCTAAAGCCGAAGCAGATTCCAGCTATTGCACGTTCCTGGTTTTTTTCTTCACTAAGCTGGATTGCACTGCAGTCAGAAGGCAGTGAGGAACCACCTAGGAGCAGTGGGATAGAATTTGCTGATTCGTATTATGTTGGGAGATCACTCTTATTAAACATTCAGATGTTTCCCCTCACCTCAGTATTAAACTCTCCTGACCAATTTATGGTTTGTAAAATAGAAATTATGTAAAGAATTAGTCATTATGTATCTTATTTTCCTGCAGGACTTACAGATAATCAGTACAGATGAAAACCAGGTGTTTGTGGCTGTACAGGAGTGGTACCAGACAGACACATACAACCTGTACCAGTCTGACCCACAAGGTGTTTACTACTCCATCCTGCTGGAGAACGTCAGAAGCACAAAGCAGCCAGAAGAGAATGTCCTGATAGACATTCTGGAGGTAGATCTTTATCATTTCCATTGTGTCTAGTCTGTGTGGAGGGTTTTTTTGGTTACGAGTGTAATTAATTTTAAATTGATGTATTTTCACAGTTATATTTAATGTAAAAAGTCTATTATTTCTGTCTTATTTATAGCACATTGTTACTACTTACATATTTTCCTATTGCCCTACTAATGTGTTGTGTACTCTGACATCTAGATTCTTGGGATGGGGTTCTATGAATGTGCAAATCCAAAACTTGCCAAGTTTTTTTAAAAAGATTTTGAAAAGTGAAGCTGTCAGTACAATTTAATATTGAAGTATGAGGTTATGCAAATGCCTACACACAGCTTTTTTCTTCTAGGTGACTCAGTGGTGCATTTCCTGACTTAGAGCCGGACATCTTTTAGCCAGCAGGGTTTTAAATAGTAATCCTGCAATCCTTGTGCTAGGTTGTGTCAGCTCTGAAAGGCGAAAAGCCAACAAAATTAGATATTGGACAGCAAATCCTCTTGCTTTCAGTATGTGTCTTGCTCCAACAGCATTTTCTGTGAGACAAACTTTCCTGTAAACAAATCTATCTTGTATTTTAACATCAGTGCACTTGGCAAAATGAAAGACTATAGTGTTTTGGAAGAGTATCACAGACTGTTATCAATTTCATTTGTGTTTAGGGAATGGAATTTCAACGTAATGAATTTCAATGTAATAATGTGTACATTTGCTGACGTTCTCTTCTTTTGGGCTATTATCAAAACATTAAACTGACGGTGCTTTGGTCTGACTCAGTTTATTCCCTGTTACACTGTAATTTGCCTGGTGTTAATGTGAAAAACCCCAAAACTTAAAAGATGCACCAGACTTCTTTGGCAAAGATTTGTTCTAATTCTGGATACAAAGCACACACTGACAGAGCTGTTAAATGGCTGTAATTAGACTCTTCTTGGTGGGGGGAAAATGATAATGTTTTGTTCCCCCTTATCTCCTCCATCTTTCTTTATCTTTTCCTTTCTAAATGGCTCTAGTAAAACAGAAAGGTCTCTCATTACCAGTGATTATTTTCTAGACTCTACCTTTTTAGAAATGAGGCTTCCTAATGAGTGAAGCTACACATTGTGTGTAGCCACATTCCCACAGGGTGATTTACTGACAGCATTAGTTTGCGTTTTACTCTTTGTCACCCCTGTGGGATGCAAAGCTAAAAGGCAGTCAGGTGCAATCTCTACTCCTTGCATCACCTGTAGCATGTAATTTCAGATAAGTTGTACAGAAATGCTACCCCTGGCTGTCCTTTTGTCTACAAGAATTATTAACTTAATTCAGTTACACTGATTGTTTCATAATTTCCCAATGTTACTGAAGGCATATTAGATAATGCAATCCTAGATTATTTTGTGCTGGATCAATTTGTAGGGCTACATTAAAAAGAAAATGTACACATGATAAGGGCCATACACATGGAGCCATATAATTCAATTTTTTAAGCTGTTTTTGAAATTGAGTTGCTTTATAGGAGAGCACTGACAGCTTCCAGATAGCTTGCACAATAAATAATTAGTGTTCATCTTGTTTACTAGAATGGGATCAAGTGCTCATAATGTGTGGGTTGTTTACTCAGTATAAAATGGCTAATAAATAAAACACATATTGCAGCCCTTGAGGATGAGATTTGTTTTGTTCTAATCTGGGCTTTCTTTTTTGAGCATTTTAATGCAAATATCCCATCTTGGGAAGAGCAATCTTCAGTGCAGCACAGAGACAGTCCTCAGTGGTGGAAAATTTCTCTTTCTGGCAGTATATAATTCTCCTTAAAATTTGTACTGTTCATCTTCGTTATCTTCTGCTGGCTCCACTTCATTTTTTACTTGCACATCTGCTATAAAATCTTTAATAGGTGTCTTCCTGTCTGTATTCATTTTCTTTTATATGCTTTATCTTTTTTTGCACCGTATTTCTTTCTGTGTTGCACATGTAAAAGGGAATAATTTCCAAATACTTGTTCAAAGAAGGGAAGAAAGAAAAAGACCCATAAAGTACTAAGTGACTGTCCAAACGAAGCCCTTGAATCGTGTGACTGTAAACAAGCAGCATGTCCTTGAAATTGTATCAAGTGCTGCCAGTGTGAAGGAGTCACAAATTTCACATAGGCATATTTACAGAATGGGCATGCTAATGTAATTCTTCTACACTGCTTCCTGCTGTGACTCCTTGTAGAGATAAGAGCTACACAAGTTGCAGTACACTCTCTTCATGCTTTTTTTCCCCAAACAACAAATTGTATATATTTAAATTTTAGTCACAAACATATTTTATATGGCAGTAATTTCTGTATTTCAGTAACTGCTGCTAATAAACACTGTGGGACCATCTGATCTGTTCTTGCTACCAACTAGATGGAATATTGTTGGGCTGGAAAATCAGAAATGTAACAATCAGCAATTATGTCACAGCAGAAAATCTTCCCAGAAAATAAGTTTATAAGGTACAAAGTGCTTTTCTAAGAGTACTTAGTAACTATCCCCTGAACTGTTTAAGAAAACAGGTACTCTGAGAACTAAGGTGGAAGTTCAAAGAAAATCAATGGAAAGGTGCTTTGAATTTCCTCATGTTTGGCTGTCTTGAGTGGCTGCTGGACTGCAGCGCATCAGAGTAACTGAGCACTGCACAACTTTGAAAGGTCTTCTTTTCCATAACAACTTATTATTCATGTGAATCTTTTCCCTTCTTGATAGAAAGATACTTATCTCGCAATTTTAGATTAGGGAAGTAAGTCAAGGAGTAGAATGTACAGAAGAATCTTTGTGCCTTGGCATCACAGTCTGATCCAGAAGGTAGATTTGAAACATTTCATTTCCAGTATTTATGCAGTCAGGTTTGTGTTTGTATAGGCCACAGGACAAATGAAATGGAATATGCTACAGCAGGTGTGTGATGTTTTAAAGATGCCATTTGTTGCACACCATAATTTTGTATTAGTTATTAGGTTTTAGGCTAATGCACCACTCCGGACATGGTATTTCTGAACTTGCTCTGAAGATAGATGCCTGAAACCTATTTATTATTTCAAGCAGGGTTTATGCCTTTCATTCAAACTACAACTGCTGTGAAGTGCTGGTTGGCTTTTATCTTTTAAAGAAGCAGTGAGGGAAGTTAACTGAGACACTGGAAGAAATGTTTTCATAACCTTTCAATGTTTGATAGATTCAAACACTTATGTCCCATATTCTAGAGAGGAGAAGTTACCCTAGAGCTTGGTTAGACTAGAGATAGGAGTGGGAATGGAGAAAAATTTTAGCCTGACTCGCATTTGATGATTATATGCAGTGATTAAATATTCATTAAATGAGGGGGTGGGGAGGGGAAGGAGAGGAGAGCAGAAACAAAAATATTCATGATGCAGCACTGGTTTTGCCATCCACAAATGAAGAGGGAAACCTCAGTTGCAGTCCCTGATCTAATTATTGTTTAAATATTTAATACTGTGTTCACTGAAAGAAAGGCATGCACAGAAATTTTACCCCAAGTCTGCCTTTCCACGTAAATATTTGAACTGCCAGGTGTTTCATGGCTGAGCTGTCTCTTGAAGGTAGAACATGTAAAAAATCCCCAGCAAGTTTAAAATGCTTTGGAAGTAGAGAAAGCAGGTTCATAATTTCTTCCCTTCCTTTGCTTTTCTCACCTGCACTGCAATGTAGTTGACTTTTATGGCATGTTTGACTTGGAGGTGGTTCTGAGCTTTCAGCATCCTGGATAAGTAACCCAACCTCATATGCATAGGATTTAAGAAAGAAGGAGCAGGGCATTTAAATGACATGTGACAGACATGACATGTGACAGAGCAGGACATTTAAATGTCTATACAGAATTTTTTTTAATATAAACTTAAATATATTTCCAAGTTCTAAACTATTGCCATAACCAGCAGAACATTCTTATTCTCTGTGGGTTTGGGTCAGTTCCTTCTCATATTTATAAACAGTGAGTATCAAATCTGTAGCCTTCTGGTAGGGATGCCTTCTTGTCACCTTCAATGCAGACTGCTGCTAAATGAGTGTTAAATGGAGTTAATAACTGGTAGTTGGAAAAAGAAGGGAACAGTAAATATTTCAAATGAAAAATAAAAGTTCAGAAATGCATAATGTTATCAGGAGGCAAATATTCCTGATCATTGAAAGAGCTATCTTGTGCATTTATCTGTAATGAATGGTTTGGTTTTGTTAAGTGTCAGCACCCAAGGAGATGAGCAAGCTTTACTGTGCTGGAAATGTGTATCAGTTCAAATATGTTGTCCAGAATTTTAAAAAAATTCGGGAAGTATCATAAATAATGGCAAGAGAAACAAGAACATTCTTAAGGAAACCTTCACTTTTAATAGAAGATTGTATCTCATGCCCCTGGGTGGATGCTAATATGTTAATAATATAAATGTTAGGGCTAGAACTAAACATATTAAGGTATAATTACTGTCAGGTTGCTTCTAAAATTATACCCATTAACTTTAACACTTTGAGTTGTAATAGTTTTCTATTACAGATAATTTTGAAATAAAATAGCAGCCCAAGAGAAGAGGGTCTTTTTTTTATTATTTTTTCTCTAGAGGTTAAACAGGTGAAGGGTGGCTAACTGGAGTGTGGAAGCATTTCAGATGCTTGAGAGGGTGATTCAGCATCGTTTCTTCCTCAGATGATCTGCCTGTACTTATTTACTGCAAAGAACATTTGTGCCTCCTAATTCAGTGTTATTTTAAAGGATATGATATTATATTGTGTTGTTGTACGCTATTTGTGTGATATTTGTATGATGTGGGCACAGAACGTCAGTGTAGAAATTAGATGGTTGTTAAAAATTGCTTACATCATTTGTAGAATTGCATTTTAAAGAGGTCCATATTTAAAGAAAATGGAGGGCTGTAATTTTAACAGTAAGGCCATGCTATCATAATTTTTATAGTTTGCTATATAAACTATTATGTTTTGCTATATTAAACATGTAATTTGATTAGCCTTCTGACATGGAGAGAACTGCATATCCTTTTTTATACATTTAGATAAAAATCAGTTTGTAATTATCCTCACCTTCCCCCTTTCTCCCTTTCCGCTTATCTTTTTGCCTTCCTCATTTTTTTTAAGGTATCATCCATTTTCCATTCAGTTTCCAGGAGAAACAACCTGAGATACACAGTTCAGAGCCACAAAAGAGCAGCTAATCAGGGATAATCCTTGTTGAAAAAAATATGTATGTGCTGGATTTTAACTTCTCTTCTCTGTGCTTCAGGTCAGAGGTGTAAAAGGAGTCTTTCTGGCCAACCAGAAAATTGATGGGAAAGTTACAACTCTGATAACCTACAACAAAGGCCGTGACTGGGATTTTCTAAACCCTCCAGACATTGATATGAACGGCAAACCAACCAACTGCAAACCTGTAAGTGCCTCTTTTTGGTGTATCTTCTCTAAAGCATGCAAGAATTATCTGTATGGTAGCATGAGCAGTAGTGCCAACAGCCCAAGAGCTTTGTGTGAGTTTCCAGCCAAAGGAGCAGGCAAATCTTGCATTGCATGAGCTGTGGTTTCACAGGCTGTTAGTGCAGTCATTGTGTAGAGTGAGTAGTCAGGGCTTTCTGTTGCACTGCATTTTGTATTTGAGATCATTTTGACACAAAGAGGACACATTTCTTGTGTGTCAACCATGCAACCCAGTTCAGAATAATCGTGACAACAGTCGTTTGTGTCTGGATATAAGGGACACATCAGGAGTCAAATAGAGATTGCCAATAATTTTTCCCCTTTCCATCTTTCAGATTTTTGTTTTGTATTAAACCAAGGTAACCCTTGGTTCCCTGTTAAAGGGAGCTCCTGACAGTTGCTTGAAAATAAATACCACTTGCATAAAAACAACAACAAAAAAAAGCCTTTGTTTATGTAAGATGATATTATTTCTATTTGTTTAGATATCCCAAGTGCCACAGTATTTTGTTATTTCCAAGGCTGTACTGAAAACCTTGTATTTTTCTCACTGACTCTCTGCTCTTGGGGACCCAATGCTCTGCATTGGTGGGCAAAAAAAGTGCTTGTAGTCCTGCCACTTGCCAGAGCTTTTTTCCCCCTCCACACAGCAGAAGTGGAGGGCTGGAGCTGCTGGCTCCCTTTAGAAAAGTTCAAGCCTGTGCTCCAGGGTTCCAGCCTGCAGGGCTGGTGCGGATCAGAGATGAGAGGGACGATGGCAGTGGCAGCAGCTCCCGGGCAGTGCTGGCAGCAGCTCCTGGTGCAGCTCCTGGTCAGATTGCAGTGAGCAGTGTGACCTTTGAGTGCCACAAAGGGCAAGCAGCACTAAGTTGCTTAGCAAGGAGACATGATGTGTCCAAAAGTCATAATGCTATTTTTCATTCCACTTTCTTACTAAAAAAGACATTTCAGTCCAAACAGGTTTTTTTATCATGATTTTACCATTTATGTGGGAGCAGCAAACATGCTACACTTGTTGCTCTTAGTTAGCATTTTTAAGCAATTATTCTGCCAGAAGAGGGTTTTATATAATAATGCTGATTTGTGTCTGGAAATCTTTTTGCTGAGACAGTGGCACACTATGCAGACATCACCAGAGATTCTTGTTAGAAAGTGAAGACTGATATTTCAGACTGGAATTTGGCTCCATGGGAAACAGACATTCTTTTTCTGTAGGAAGACACACATTGCTGAAGCTGCTCTCTGTCTAGGCTTTCATTATGGTAGGAGCATAACTGGTAGCAGTGATTTTTAAATCCTGTTCCCTTCTTCTTCCCCCACAAGCCTGATTGTTACCTTCATCTCCATCTCCGGTGGGCAGACAATCCCTATGTGTCAGGAACGGTGCACACGAAGGACACTGCACCAGGGCTCATAATGGGGGCAGGTAAGTGCATGACATTATTTTTTAAGAACTGAAATGTGTCAGGGGTTCTTTGGAGATCTAGTCTTTGGCATTGTAAGAATACTATGCTACAAACATTGCCAAAATAAGGCTTTCCTGCAGAATAATCCCTTATGGAATCTTTTGATCAAACAATTCAATATAAATTAATTGGAGGCCCAGAGTTTTGTCTTCTCAGACAGATCTGTACCAGTCATGCTTTGCTCTGCTGTGCAATGCCTCCTTCTGCATTAGTGTGGTGTGGAGGTGTGTTGATGGCTGAATGACATGTCCTGCATTCTTTTTCTTTGGATGTGGTGTGTAGGCCCTCCAGCATCATAAATAACCCAGCAAAACTGCTTGAAACAGTGGTCAATCCTTTGTTCTTTAAGCCTGGATACAGATAATTTTTCTTGTAATTTTTATTAATTACTTTCTGCCTGAAGAGAGATGAATTGAAAGAGGTGAATGTGTCTCTGTGTTGGGAACAATGCTGGTGGTGGCTTCTCCGTTTTAATACATGTAGAGTCATGTCACTATAAAGTGGAGTTTAATAAAGGAAACTCCAATGCAGTATTGAGCACTCATTAAGAAAAATATTCACATAACTCAATTTTGCTTTGTATCTTTCTGATCCATCTATTCATTTTATTTAATCTTCTGTTTCTATGTTTCAAAATTGTCTAAATGTTAACATTCTAATAGCTTTTTTAAACTGCATTATTTTATTCTTATGTTATGGATTGAAATGTTTAGGTGAAATGTACATACGTATGCTTCTCTTTTCATGAAAGTGTTTCTGTTTTTAATGAATAATGGCTTCTAGTTTATTTTACACTAATCTCTTATAAACAGCTTACTAAGTTGAAAGTTTCCTGAGAATGTCAAGGTGAGAATATTTGGTGTTTAAAGAGAATGACAGCTGCCAGTACTCGCAATTTCAATATAACTGAAGACTTCAAGTTTCTCCGAAGTGTATGGGGAGTTTAAAATATTTTACTGGAGACAGACCTACCTGGTGAAATGCTGCGTTTTATTGATACATATGAGACTAAGAATTTATGCAGTGCCCTTGTAGATAGATTTCTAATATGTATTCAGGTCAAACTTTATGAATTCAAATGTTTCAAAAGATATCTTCCATTTCAGGTGTCTTCTTTTTCCATAAGGCACATCAAATGTAGGTTCTTAATTTTAGCCTCATCATATCATGTGTAAGTGCCTTCCAGCAGCAAATTAAGCAGCAAGATTTAAATAGTCCATTATTCCTATTTCATTTTTCTTTCTCTTTGCACTGGAATCTGATGTGTTGAACAGATATTTGTTGAGATGAGTTGTTTCCTTTTGGTTTGGGTTTGTAGATGTTTTTTAAGTGCACTGTTCTCTGCTATGAAACTCAAGAGTATTTTGCCCTTAATTCCTTTCTAGAACGGGGTGACATTTTATCACTGTGACATTGCCTTACTCTGTCGGGTAAAGAACTTGTCAACAGCTTTCCTCAATGTGATTGGGAGGGAGTGGGTTTGATAAAATCCAGATACCATTAAGAACTTAACTAATGTATTATATTTGACTTGCTTATGGAGCAACCAATAATGTAATGGGACTGGTAGAGGCACCTTTGCTCATAGCTGTAAGCCACCTTGCTTTCTGCTACCTAAAAACTGTGAGGGATGGTGTGAAAATGGGAAAAATTTGCCCAAGAGTAGTGCAGTGCATTTTTTTTCTGGTAGAAGGTCATGCAGCTGAAAACAGAGCAAAGGGATCTATTTTGAAGCCTTTAAAATCTTATAGAGCGAGTGCATCCCCTTGCCAACAGATGACCTGAATCAACTCTGATTTTGACATACATTTACATTATTTGGATGCCCAGGTCATGTGGATTCAGTGCATATGTTCAGTCTTATCTGGCAAACCTGATACCCTTGTAATCTTGGACTTCTTATCAGAAATACTTTACATAGAGTGAGCTTGAATTTCCTTTGGCCTGATCCTTGAAACTGATAATCCTAAACAAATCAACATAAGTATTTGGTTCTTACAGGACAGAGAGGAATCAGATTATTTGGGCCACATCACACACTATTGGAATTTAACTGTTAGATTTTGGGAGAGCACATCTCCTGGAAATGACCGAAGGTGATAAAGATCCGTGAATGTCAGTTGATCGCAGCAGGTCTAGGAACCATCAGTGCCTTGTGCTGTAAAAAGCAAAATTATTCTGAGGGTGAAATAGGTAAACAATTGCCAACAGAGAGAGGGAAATATTAATACTCTGGCAAAATACTGTACAGTGACTTTACTAATAAGACTGTGTACAATTCTGATAATCAATTTTCAGGACCAGTGAGCAGATGCTAAGAAAGCCTCCTTGGCAGTTGATGGAAATAGAGAGTATTTACAAGAAAATCCCCATTAGCTGAAAAGATAAAGGACAATAAAGAATATGATTTTTTTTTCCTGAAAGTGTAACCACAGAGTAGAAACAAGTGATGCAAACAAGTGGATAAGAAGTTGAAATATGGTTTCTAACCATAAGAACCCTATCGATCAAAAAGCAAAAAAATCCCTTTAACGTGGATCTTGGCTTCTTTCTAGGAAGCTTATACAACACTTGTGGTTATGGAAATGCTATTCTGTGACTTAAGGACAGTTTTGATATGCAAAATTCTTGAGAAATCAGAGATCAGAGACTACTGAATATTGTTTTAATTTTAAAAAGGGGATAATTAAATGGCAAACAGCATTAATACCTAGTAAATTTGGGAAAATACAGTAATAGAATGTTAAAATTGCATCTTTTAAAACTCATATTTACAAATAAAAATTCTACTCTATTAAAATTGCATAGCTAGTTTTCAGGAATGCATATTTTTAGCTTATGTCTACATATAAATTGTGCAGACGGAATATTAAATTTTATAGCTGCATACGAAAGTGGTCTTTTAAATAACTGCTTTGCTCTCTTTAAGAAATGCAATAGGATTTTACATTTACATTTGATTTTTGTGCATTTTAATCTTGGCAACAACTTCTATTTCTCTATTTCATCAGCTATGAAATGTGTGCCAATTGATGTGTAAATTTCTTACTATAAACTTGTGAAGGATTTTTCTATGAAAAATGTTTAGAGAAGTGTAGCTTTTTCAGGTGCTAGTTTACAATAATTGCCTGTTTAGCTTCCAATCCAGATGGCAAATCAAGCAAGCAGTAAACTCTGCACATTCACACAAATTGAGGAAGTGCTGGAAAAGTTCTGTTTACTTTTTGTCATAACAGGCCCAAATATAATTGCATACATTGTGATGAATTTCTATCATTTTTTACAGAAATGGCATACTAGGATGCCTCTATAAAAAAGGGTAAGGGAACAGGGAGATGATTGAGCATTTCCCAGTACATTTTGGAGTGAACATACTGAAATTCCCTTACATTTTTGTTATGTTCCTCAATTCTGATTCCCCACTCCCCCATCTAGACACATCTTCAGCTTGCCAGGCAAAAACTGTGTGTCTGGGAGATTTAAATACAAATTGATTGTATGTTTGTTCTACACTGTGACTACAGGCTTACAAACCATGAAATTTTAACTTACTTTGCATGGCCTGAAGGGATGTTACAACTGTATTAATTACCAGTAATCCAGGCAAGGCACATCTCTCTTTTTTGGAGTAGGTGTCTTCCTGTATGCTAAATTTAAGTGACTGGAAAAGATTTTCCATATTAGAAGGATTATCTAAGTGCTGCATATGGTGATTATTTCTTCTTACAGTAAACATGTCTAAAGTCACATATCAAAATATGGGTAAACAGAGAGATAAGTAGCACTTAACATATGTAAATTGATGGTAAATTTTAAATGATCTTTCATATTTGTTGTGACCCACTAAGAACCTGCCGAAATGCCTGAATCTCTTGAGATCTGTAAGTGTTTCTCACAGCTACAGCACCTTTCCAGAGAACTTGACTGGCTACCAGACTGGAATATATTGCTTTCTTTCACATCCCTATGCTACCAGCTGCTAAATTGTCATGTGCAAAGTTGCAGGAAGCTTGGAGAGCTCTGTTGAACAGAAGTTTGACTCTGTGTTCTGGTTTTTGGTACTGCTGCCCCTGCAAGGATGGAATGCATGATTTTACACAGTTACTTAAAATCAGCCTTTACTCAGGACAAGTGAAAAAGCAGAAGAGGGTTTCCTGTATCCCAAAACACAGTTTAAAAAGGTTTCTAAGAATGCAAGTAACAGAAATGAAAAATGACAATCCTTAATCAAGAACTCCAAAATGCAGGCCAAAATGTTTATTTTTGCTTCCTGAATAGAAGCAGTGTTAGAACAAAACAGCAGAGCCATAATGCCTCAGGCTGAGAGTCCATCTAGCACAATATCCTGGCTGTATTGGTGACAAAAACCTTTGGGGGTGTGATTAAGGGCAATTCAGGTGTATGTGGTCCCTAGGCATTGGTTTGGAGAAGACACACACGAGGGTCATTTAGTTACCAAAAAACCCCAAATATTGTAAGACAAACTTGAGTATTAAATTTCTGTATTACAAACAAAACTTCATGAAACTGGATGGCAAACACTTTGTGTCATGTGTCAGAGGAGTTTTCAGGGCACATGGATCAGAAGTAATGTTAAAATGGTACCATTTATAGCTCTGGCTAATATAGCCTTGGAGTGGTTTAAGTCTGGCCAGCAACTAAGCCCCACACAGCTGCTTGCTCACTTCCCCTCCACGAGGATAATAATTAAAATTAATAGCAGCTTAATAATTAAAATAAATAATAATAATAAATTGTAATGAAAAGGAAAAAGACAAAGAGAGATAAATGAAACCCAAGAAAGAGAAGTGATGCAAATGAAAGCAGTTGCTCACCTCCAACCAGCTGCTGCCCAGGCTGTCCCTGAGCAGTGCCTCTGCACCAGCCTCTCCTCCAGATTATTGCTGAGAATGATGACAAACGGCCTGGAGTATCTCCAGGTCAGCTGTCCCAGCTGTGCCTGCTTCCAATTCCTGGTGCTCCCCCAGCCTCCTCACTGGAGGAGTGGGTGAGGAGCAGAAAAGGCCTTGGCTCTGTGTAAGCATTGCCCAGCAGCAATGAAAACATCTTTGTATTATCATCAACACCCTTCTCAGTACAAGTCCAAAACACAGCCCTCTACCAGCTGATGTGAAGAAAATTAATTCTACCACAGCCCAAACCAGCACATGCCTGCGGTTGATTACCGATTCCAGTTGCAGTGACTTTTTCAGTATGAGCTTGAGTTGCCTTCAGTGTATCAGATTGCATTTACTTGTTCCCCCAGATGGATTTTGAGATCTAACACAGAGCCGCTAAAATGACAGAAAAGTTTCTGCGTTGTAGTGGCACACCTGAGGAGCTACTGCAGATATTTACAGCTGTAATAAGAAGCACAGATTTTGGTGTGGCCCACCAGGCAAAAGGCACACTGATATTTGGGGGGTGTGCTACAGTCCAAACACTTCAGGATGTGGTGGGAATGGTCCTGAAACACTGTTGACTTCCAGTCTTGGGCTTTGCATAATTGCTTCTCTCTCACCTTGTTGTGTCACTTGATCACAATATCAGTTGTGCTCATACATACATACACACCACAAATACGTTTTGTAATTTTCCTCAGATATGTCATGGAATTGTTCAGAATGTCTCAGTTCTACTTTGAGTGCTGCTGTGGCTTTGCAGTTGTTTGTTTGCAGTGTTATTAATGTCTGGATTTTTTTCATTACACTTGGTGCGAATTGGAGCTGTTGTGAAGGGATTTATGGGGTGCCATTACATGTGCTGTGTTTCATTAGCTGGCTTACCCAGTAACACAACACACTGCGGGGTAGCTAGAGCCTAAAATTAAGCACTTTATTTTAAATCTCAAAAAGAACAAAATGCTCCAAAACTTTGAAGTCGTTTTTATTAACGTATTGAAAAATAAAGTTAAAATAATGTAAATTTTTAACTAGAGAAAATTCATAACTCTTGTGTGACACGTTAAATAGAAAGGTTTGCTAATGAAAGCGTGGGGAGTTCACTAAGATCTTTGAAGGACGTGGTTTTATTCCTGTTCTACTTTTTCAGGCTAACAGCTTTCAGGGGGATCTGTGGCTTATGAAACTCATCACACAACCCCATGTGTTCCTGTGGAAATTTCCTTCTGCCTGTCACCTCTCAGATTTGGCTGCATGGGTGCTTCCCACTGCAAACAGCCACTTGGATTTTGCAGGAGCCTGCCTGTCTCTCTGGTGTTACGGATTTCCTGGTTTTGGCCTCACCCACTTTTTCCTTCTGAATCCACTGATGCTCTTTTTCAGCAAGACATTGTCTGTGGTACCCACAGAGCAAACACCAACTGCACTGAAAAGTTTTATCCTTCCTTACAGAAAGATGTGGGGTTTTTTCTGCTTGAACACTTGATTTTACGAAGTTTGCAAAATTATGTCGTATAATTGTGTGTCCCAAAAAATCTGGAAGCAATGAATATTACAGACTTCATTAATGACACAATTAAATATTGAGTCAGCAATCAGCAGGTCCTGCATGCACCATTTGTGGGCTTCCACCCTCGGCCCATGGACGGACTGTTTTCAAAGGTCAAACATCACTGAAGTCCTTTTTCCCAAAGCAGCATCCCAGATTCTGTTCCTGTTGGCATCAGTTGTGGCTTAGGCAGAATGACAGGTCTCTGGAATTATAACTGAGCCCACAAGCTCCTTTTGCTCTTTTACCAAGAAAAGACAGAAAAAGTAAAAGCAGAACTAGGAGAAGCCGTGTCTGTCATTGAACAGAGCTGCAATTACAACACTGTTGCTAATGTCATTACCATATCAGCTGGATGGAAAAGGCTTTTTAATGAAGCACAAGTAGATGCTGTTTAGTTTACAGACTAATTTTCCATTAGTAAGACAATTTAGCACTGAATTCTTTAAAGTGCAGATCCCTAGCAATGCTCAAAATAAAGACCTACTCATGCAAGTAGATTCAGTAAGTGGAGAAAAGAGGTAGAATAAACAGCATTTATCCAGGAGCAAAACCAACACTGCATTCATTAAAGTTATCTCTGTAAAGAAAGATATAGACTGACAGCAGTACTTTAGATTCTAGCAAGGAAATAAATATTTCTATTCTCAGCTGTCCTATAGAAAACATTCTGTGATTAACTGCAGAAGCACAAGAATACACCCATATGCAGATGATATACCAGTGAAAACCCTAACAGAGGAAAGAATCGCAAAAGAAATTTATTTTGTATAAGCAGTGAATCAAATCTTCCCTTCCTTCAGCCCTGAGCAGGTGATTTCTCATTCATATTTCCTTCTAGTGATCAGATTAATCTTAAAGCTGTATTTGGGGAGAAAGTATAACTGAATTAATGTGTGAAGCTTTCTTTTTGGAACTATCTCATTGGGTAATATTCATGGGAGGTGTAGGTTGGATATCAGGAAAAGGTTTTTCACTCAGAGGATGATGGAGGTTTGGAACAGCTCCCCAGGGAAGGGGTCACAGCACCAAGCCTGTCTGAGTTGAAGAAGCACTTGGACAACACTCCCAGGCACATGGTGTGATTCTTGGGGTGTCCTGTGCTGGCCCAGGAGTTGGACACAATGGTCCTGATTGGTCTCTTCCAATTCAACATATCCTATGATTCTATGACTTAATAATATTTAATTGTTGGGGTTTTGTCTCTTATATTGGAAGATCTGCCTAAATGAATGCAACATGATTGTAAACAAAAAAATGTAGTATTCTGAGGATTAGTGGACAGGACAAAACCAAAGTTTAATCTGTTCTTGAAAAAAATTTTAGCCTTTAGTTAAGCCTATGGTCTTTTATTCTTAGCACTGGTGGTGTAGTTTTAGCTTTCTGTCATTTCTGTCATGGTGGTGTCATTTTGATTGCTGGTGTCACTAGAGCCCTAAAGCTAGACAGCCTTCTGTAAAAATGGTAACCAGTCTGTGAATCCGTGTGATGGCCCCTGCCACCCCAACTGCTCAGACCAAGCAGGCAGAGGGTTGGGAAGGTGAGCCCATGTGCCTGCCAGGCCAGCTCTGAGTCTCGTGCTGGGTTAGGGCTGGGCTGTTTTCTGAAGATGAAGATGTTTTCAGGGCAAGAATAGAGCCTTCTCACTCCAGAGTTACCCATTTCTTTTTCCTTCCCACTCGGCCTGACTACTCTCACATCCCATGGCACTCATATCGGTCATCCCTGCACTTGGAGTCTAAGCTGGTTTTGGCACATTTTACATCTACGTCATCCATGCAAGTTTAATTCTTAACTAGGTGGTCAGTCCATATCCCCTTCATCCATACCTTGTCAAATCTCATTACCTACAGGAATAGAGTATTTTTTTTTTTTTTAAAATTACATGACCAACTAAATCTGTGCTGGATTATCTGATGAGCGAGTGTGCAGTGCATTGGAAAGATGAAAACCCAAGAAAAGCCCAAGAAAGGGAAGTGGCATCTTCTGAAATGTTAGATGCAATTGAAAAGAATTAACTGACTCCTATAACTTCCCAGATTCAATATAAATATCCCAATCCTGTCCAGGATTTATTTAGATTTAAATGATGTATAGTTATACCATTAAAGAACGGAGCACATGTAACCTTGATGGTCTAAATAGAGTGTGTATTTTGGGCATTGGGTGCTGTCATTCCTCTTGGGGAACCTTTCAGCACCAGCGAACACACTCTGCAGAAACAGATATGGTTTAGTGGTTAAAAACAGCTGTTTATATAACACACAAGTGAAATTTCATACTGCTATCCTAATCTCAGGTGTTTTCTTTCATCGTCTCTTCTGCTTAAGAGGATTTAATAATTTTCATCTTATTTCTACTGTAAAAACATGCGAGCCATATATTTAAGTCAAAATCCCCTGGAGGATATAATTTAGAAGGAATAGTGTGCCATGATTGATTCTCCCCTAGAACACTGTAAACTGCCTGGTGGTTTAATAGCTTGCTATTTGAAATACTGCATGTTAAAAGATGGAGATCTCTGTACTTGGGATTGCATCTGCTGTCATCTTCCCCAAGTTTAAGCTGTCTGTTGGCTTTGCAGGAATCTGAGTTCTCCTCAGTGCTTTTTGTCAAAATATTCAGTAGCTTTCTGGTCAACATCTAAGTAAATCAAATAATTCTGCTTTCAATTCTTCTGTATTTACACTCTTTTTCAGAAGCCCTGCCCCCTCTTTTCGTGTTGCATATTTCACCAGATTCTGCATTGTGCTACCACTTCACCAAGTCTAACAGATAAAATATTTCATCTTAGCAGTTCGAGTTCAATGTGAATAACTTTATAGAATGTGATTAAGGTTAAGGTTAAAGCTTCTGAGTTCATGGTTGTTCCATACTTACATCTTAAATATGTGGCTTTTTATAGTGGTTTTTCAGCATGCAGGAACAAAAATAAATGTTGGTCTGACCTCTGTGTTTCACTATTAGAATCAAGCCTCATTGCTTCCACCTATGGACAACACAGCAATGGAAAGGAAGACTTTGAAATTGTACATATGTGCTTTTAAAGGATTTTGCTGATTTTACCAGAAATGAAGTATGCCTGTTCACCTGAGTTTAGTTCTTGCTCTGATTTGGAAACTTCTTACCCTGACTGGCATCAGGGCTAGATCAAATCTCTCTTGCTCATGTGGATGCAACCCCTGTTTTCTCCTCTCTTGTGACAGGCAACCTGGGGTCCCAGCTGGTTGAGTATAAAGAAGAGATGTACATAACATCTGACTGTGGGAACACGTGGCGCCAGGTAGGAAGCAGAAATCATCAAAGGAACCTGGAAATCATTTTAATGTACCAAATGTGATGAATTATATAATGCTTAACTAATCTTTAGATACTCACTCTTTTGAAGGAGGTGGTATTATTATCTCCAGTTTGCTTGGAAACTAAGAGATTAGGAAGGTGATTTGCAAAGACTCAAATTGATCAGGCTGTCAGGTTCTGCTGAAGTTCAAATATTTTGGTGTCTTTAAAGATCTTATAAGTATCTTATGCAGAAAACCATAGTGTCTGTTTAGGTTTTTAATAATTTAAGTAATCTTCCTATGCTAATGTTGAAGTGGACTTGGGCTAGATCTTGCAGTTACAAACATTCCAAGCTAAAAGACATGGCTTAGGTACAAAGGCAAAAATTCTTCTGCTTCATAGTCTGAAAGTTCTTACTTAAGCATAAACTTTTTTCTTCATTGAAATTGAGACAGTGAAAAGTGGTTTTCAAAAAATAATAAACTTTTAAATGTGTTTTAGCATGATTTAATAAATTCAGGGAGTACAAATACCAAAGTGTTAGAGAGAGAACAGTGATGTAGTAATGATATTTGAATTTTGGATGGCTTTTTCTTCCACTAACTAGGGTCAGTTAAAGCATTTCACTTTTATTATGTACTGTTTCCTAAACTGCTCTGTCTCAGTGTGGTGGGTTCGCCCTGGCTTGGTGCCCACCAAACTCTCTCTGTCTCTGCCCTCCTCAGCTGAACAGGGGAGAGAGAGTACAACAAAAAGCTCATGGGTTGAGATAAGGGCAGGGAGAGATTGGTCATCAATTACCATCACAGGCAAAACAGACCTGACTTGAGGAAGATTAATTTGATTGCCAGTTAGTAACAGAGAAGGATAGCGAGAAATAAACCCAAATCTTAGAACACCTTCCCCTTCCCCTCCCTTCATCCTGGGCTCAACTTTCCTCACTAATTCTCTGCCTCCTCCCCCTGAGCCACACAGGTGGGTGTGGAATGGGGTCTGCACTTAGTTTACTACTCATTGTGTCTGCTGCTCTTTCCTCCTCATGGGGGGACTCCTCACACTCTTCCCCTGCTCTGGTGTGGGATCCTCCAGAGGCTGCAGGGGCACAGCTGCCTTACCGTGGTGTGCTCCAGGGGCTGCAGGAGAATCTCTGCTCCAGCACCTGGAGCACCTCCTGCCCCTCCTTCTGCACTGACCTTGATGTCTTCAGGGCTGTTCCTCTCTCATATTCTCAGCTCTTCATTCCTGCTGCAGTTGCTGTTGGGCACTTCTTAAATACATAATCCCAAAGGTGTCACTGCTGTCACTGATTGACTCGACCTGCCCCGTGGCAGGTCCATCTTGGAGCTGGCTGATGTTGGCTGTCAGATGTGGGGAAGCTTCATCAGAAGTGTCTCAAAGAAGCCACCCCTGTAGACTAACCTGCTACCAAAACCTTGCCATGCAAACCCAATACACTCAGCATAGGAATATTTTCTTTCTATATGCATATATATAGCAACAATACACAATATCATATAGATTCTACTTATAATATATATCCAAGATTTAAAAAAGCAACCTCAAAGGACCAAAGCAGTTTCAAAAAGCAATTTCAGTTGAAATAGTGTTGTAGTGTTCAGCTGAAATCAAATATTGTTATTGTCTGAGAACCATTAAGTGTGAAAATGTTCTCAGTAGTGTTATTGAGCTTGGGGAATTGGAGGTTAAAAGAGAAAAATACAGACAGTTTCTTATATTGCTATGGTAGGGTGCCATTAGTACTCCTCAGAGTACTTTAAAAATAAATGGGTTATTTTTGTAATGATAATGTCCTTTGATGTTTAGAAGATAAAATTTTATGCTGAGTTTCTTCTTGAAATCTAGCATATGATAAATAGGTGTTTAAATGCAAAAACCTTCCAGGATTTACAGTGTTGTTTAATACTTCTTAGAGGCCTCTCATAATTTCTTGTTAGCATTTGCCAAAGTTTTATAGTTTTTCTGGGGTGAAAAATAAGAAGAAAAGAGTGAAGGAGATCAAATTCATTTTTTCACTGCTTTTTATTTGTAGAGACATTCAGATAAATTATAAGTGTTGAAACTTGACCCTAAGGTGTCTAATTATGCTGTAAAATCAACCACAAACTGACACCTCATTGTGACAGTCAAAATGGAAAACACTGCTAGCTTTATTTAATTTAAAATTGCTATGAAGCCTTTGAAAGAGCTTTCTCAATTCTAATATTTGTGATCAGAATGCAACTATAGATTATTTTATGTATTTTATGGTCTCATTGTTCAAGTTCAAACAATTCTCCCAGAGGACAGCAGCACTTTTCCTTTCTCTGTTGGAGTTCATACAACAAAAGAGAAGGCTTCAGTCAAGTGATACAGGAATTTAGATAATTCAGCGTATTGCAAGTCTTGTGAGCTGGTGAAATCCCATGCTTTGGCACAAGTCTTTGTCTCTGCCTTGGAGACTTTGTGGTTGTCATTAATGAGGGTCTGGCACCTTTCTCACACAATCACATGATGCTGCAGAGCAGTTTACAGAGGAGGAGAGGAGCAGTCTCTGCTTGTGTATAGAGACAGAGAATGCAGAAGAGTGAACATAAGACACTTAGGAGAAAATGTAGTGCAAGAAATTAATTAAACCTGTCTTGAAATAATAGCAGTGTTGGTTCATAGGATTATAGAACTGTGGGGAAGGTCAAAGATCATGTGTGCTCTGAGACAGCATCTAACATACAAGGAGCATCCCTAGAGAAGGTTTGCCAGAACTATTTGTTAATCCTTCCCTGTAGGAGATTCTGGCTTCATGGTGCTTCACCATTCTTCATAGATTTTTCTAAATATTTGGCATAAGCTGACTGCTTCTTTTGCTCCTATTCTTGCGGTTTCACAAATTCTACAAGTTGATTTTTTCTTACCTTTAGAGAGGAGTGGTTTCCTGTCACCTTTGAATAACTTTTTAGATGTTGAAAGGTGATTATCAGGTCTGCCTAGATACAGGGATTATCCCCTTGGAAACAGCAAACTCAAAATCCATTGATTTTCCAAATGAACCAAATTTCTAAAGTGGTTGGGTTTTTTTCCTTTTTGTTGCTCATTGATTGGACTGTCTAATATGGCATTCATCTCCTGAAGCATGATAAAACTGAATGCAAAATCACAAATTTTGTCCGTACTAAACAGAATGAAATGACAGTCCTTTATGTTATGTACATTGCTGGCACCACATTTTGGATAAATATTTCTTCTTTGCACTAGCATGACATTGTTGGCACAGATTCTGTTTCTGATTCTTAACTGGGACCTGAGTTTGCAATACATTCTCACTTTAACAACAATAAAATCTCCTGATCATTTTCTCTCCACAATTTCTTAACCAGCTGTATATATTTAAATTATTTTAAGTCTCATGGGAGTCCTTCTTGCTCTTTACAATTGCCTCAAAGGAGGTTGTAGACAGGTGGGGGTTGGTCTCATGTCCCAGGGAGCAAGTCACAGGACAAAACGAAACAGACTCAGGTTGCAAAAAGGAAGGTTTGGATATTAGGAAAAACACTGAAAGGATGGTCAGGCATTGGAACAGGCTGCCCAGGGAAGTGGTTGAGTTGCCATCCCCAAAAGTGTTCAGATAATGTGTGGATATGGCACTTGGGACCATGGTTAAGGGACAGACTTGGCAGTGGCCAGGATTCCTGGCTGGGCTCAATAGTCTTAGAGGTCTTTTCCAACCTCAATGATTCTATGATCGATTTCAACTGAACCCCAATTTCCATAGCTTGCATTTGGTGTGGTCTTGTGAGGGTTCAGGAAGACTTACCTATAAACACAGCCAGTGTTCATAGCTAGAAATGAGTGCCTAAATGACAGTTTTGTGAAATTAAGTAAATTCTGGTGATAAATGGAAATGTTTGGGAAAATAGCAGAAGGTTGGCGAGGAGGATTGGAAACACAATCAGGTGACATGCAGCTCAGGTGTCAAAACCCACGTATATCATCCTGGCAGCTTTTTGGCCGTCTGCATTGGACAAGGCGAATATCTGTGTTTAGATAACGTAGGCCTGTGATAGAGGCACACAATCAAACATGCCTGAGATCCCTGCCCTCTGCAGCAAAGACCAAAGCAGAGTGGGAAATTGCCCCTGTGTGAACCCCTGAAATACAGGTGAAAGTACAGGCTGGCTGATCCTCTGCCCTGGACTGAGCTCTGCAGTGGCTGCATCCCCACTTGTGTTTCTCTGCCCTGGAGCTGCTTCAGGGCTCCCCAGTTGGCCAGGTAATGAAAATAAATTTGTTATTGCATTTTGTCTGTATTTTAGTGGTTACTCCTGCATCCTGCCTCTACCAGCTCACACAAAAAGCAAAACCAAGAAATGTTATTATAAGCACCCACAATACCACTTGGGCTGGTTCCAGTTGTTCTTATGCCTTTCTGTTGCATGGCTGAACTGCTTGTTGATATATCTTGAAACCATCACTTTTTTCTTAGGAAAAACATTAAATTTTGAAGCTATGTGCTGCTCAACATCTCACTGTAAATAGCAGTAGTTTAGGAGCTCATTGGCAAGCAGCTTAAACATTCATGCCATGAACTGGACTGTAGAAGAAGGAAATCTCACCTTGGCATTATCATAAACTACATGGACTTAGAATCGTAGAATAATTTGGGCTGGAAAAAAGCCTTAAGATCATTAAGTCCAACTGCTAACTTGAGTGCCAAGTGGGCCATGAGATGTAGCCTAAGGTGAACTCGTTTATTTGAAAAATTTCTCTGTCTATTATACCAGGAAAACAATATAATGAAATGTGTTAATGAACAAGAAATATTAGGACACTCTTTCAAGTGCTATGTATTACCTTATGTATACATATGAGTGGTTTTACTTTTTTTTTTAATACTGATTTCTGTTCACGGTTATGGTTGCCATTGTTACTTCCACAGCATCTGTTACAACACTGTACTTGAACAACAGCAGAGTAAGAGAAAGGTCTGGATTTCAAAAGAAATGGCATAAATAAAAAGAAAAAGTCAGCAACAATAAACCTTTCATATTTGATCTGCCACCAAAGTAGCTCTTGCAGCAACAAAATGTTCAGTTAAGCTAATGAGGTTACACAGAAAGCCTTTTGGATGTCTAGGAGCTGAATCTGGATCTCTGGAGCTTTAGTCTGCTGCTTTTTTTGTTGGAATATTATTATCTGTGTCAAATCCTTGTGTTTCAAAGCAACTTGGAAAACCTTTGGTTAAGCAGGAATACATGTTTTCCTGCAGGCCATTCATCTTAGGAGATGGGTGGTAACTCTTGTAAGCACAACAAAAAAGGACGTAATTCCAGGTTTTTGACCATGAGAAGGTCCAACTGGCTCATTCTCTGTAGGAAAACTTCTGTTTCCAGATTTGAATTTAGATATGGATATCACTTGATGAGAGAACCAAGTGACTTCAGGAATTTTTGGTTATTTTTGAAACTTCTGTATTGCAAAGTGAAATTGTGTGGCATAAATTTCTCTACAATCATTTAAACATGCTTTCACTGATTTCATGGAGCTCTTCTTATTGCTCCCAACACATGTTTTGACCTGAAATAGCTTCTGGAGTTGTTGGGACAGACACAGGAGAAAAAGCATTTAGAGCAGAAGGAAGAGGATAGAATAGAAGCTGACATTGTGATTATAAAGCTCATAATGTGCACATAAAATTACAGAAATAGATTATAAAAATCTTGTTCTGTAGTGGCTGGCTAGTAGTAAGGATCAGAATAGATTTATTGCTTGGCTTTATTTAGTGGAGAGATGTATATCAGAATTCATGGCCTGCTGTGAACTCTGGGTTTGAACCTGCTGGGTTCGAACTTCAGCTCTGACACTGGGACCACCTTTGCCTCAATCCTTTACAAACTGTTGTCTTGTTTTTATTTCCAGAAAGTAGAGATAAATACTTACTATTGTGATGAACAGGCATGAAAATATTAATTCTTTTCAATGTATTGGAGATGAAGAACTGTTTTCATAAGGATTTCCTACATTTTGTTTATAAAAAGTTTAAAGTGTGTGCGAGAAGAGTATGATATAACAACAGCATTAATATGCCTGCAATGTGTCCTCTGTGCTTTGTAGTGTATTAGGGTATTAAAATGGTATGTGAGAAACTCCCATGGTGCTTTCCTGGGAGAGCCTAATTTGCAAAAAGTGCTGCAGATATCAGCTTGGTGTATCTTCAGTAAGGTGAGGAAGCTTCGGGAGGCTTGGTGTCCCAGCACACAATGTTGCATTTCGGTTTGAGTGAAAGTTCAAACAAAGTTTAGAGGAGGATCAAAACTCTGCTTGCTTGTCTGTCTCCAGCTGATCTCATCCTTTTGAAGTGCATCTAAAATTAATGCCTTCCTTTACTGAATTCTCTTCTAAAATACACAGCTGGGTGAATGAGTGGATAGAACTAAAAATGCCTCGTATCAGGGTTTTGCCTGTAAATTGGCAACACTGAATAACTGATCAGACACTTGAAGCCCTAGGATTCCCATACAATATGTTCGTCCTAGATGAGAGTAGGACTGAGTTCTCAACCCAAATTAAATTCTTCCTATTTTTGAAGTACTTGTGAGTGTGCTGTAAGATACTTTCACTCCAGCTGTGGTTCAGTCTTGCAGAGAAATCCTCTAAATGTAGCAAATTTAGTATTGTCAGTATTTTTTCATTCACAAGGCAAAGTAAAGCTTACTTACATGGTTTTCACCTTTGCTTTGTCAAAGCATAGAGGAGACTGCATGTTTTTCTATAAATGCTTTGTGTGTATGATAATTCCCACATCTCACTTCCTCTTGTGTTAAATGAATTTTCACAGGTCAATAACATGAGTAAATCCTGTCTTAAAACAGATTTTAGATGTCAAAAAGGAAAGTACTTTTATTTTAGTACTGCTGATGACCTTTAGAAAAGGAATTAAAATAATTCAGGAAGTTTTTAATCCTTTATACCATTAAATTAATATTGCATGTATTTTGGTTCCAAACTCAGAGTGGCTTCCATGGGACATCACATAATATTTGAACTTAAACTCACTGAAATGGGAAATGCATAAAACATTCTTGCACCAATTATTTCAAGTTCTGTAGGTTCTGGGGAATATGTGAGACAGTCACAGACAGCAGTACTTTTCCTGCTTTTCTTAGAATTAGGCAACAAAGCTTTTTATTCTGCAGGATACACAGAATATGGCAAACACCAAAGTAAGGTGATGGGTCACTTGGTGATATATAACAGGAAGGAATGCAGAATGCATACTGTGAGAAATATAAGCTTGGGCTAAAATCACTTTAGGCAGTTTAATCTTACTGTGATTTGAACCTGAACATTTTCTGATTCACCTGCTTAACTCTCTTTTCTTTTACAGCTGGGAGAAATATAAGAGTTAACCTGACTTTTATGTCCTTTTCAGTTTGAAGTGTGGACATTATAAAACATAAAAGTCTCCTAATTCTTGTTTGCTTGTTCGTTTTATTGCAGCTGTTTTGTACGTTTGCTTAGCTGGCCTTTCTTTGTCTGACTTGTAGGTCTTTGAAGAAGAGCACCACATCTTGTACTTGGACCATGGTGGAGTTATTGTGGCTATCAAAGACACCTCTATCCCTCTGAAAATACTCAAGTAATCCTACAGTCAATTAGAGTAGAGCTGTTGTGTATTCAAGACCTCAGGCAAAGTTCTGAGTTTAAGATAAGCATTTCAATGTGATCATGTATGAAATGCAGGTGGAGTCAGCTGAATTTAACATTCATTAAGTCAACAAAATGCAGTTGGATGTTTACTTAAAGATTACTTCCTGATGCTGAAGGTACCATGGCATAATGCATTAATGATAGTAAAATTTTCTTGCATCAGTGTAGGTATTTTTTGCTTAAGAGACTATTCTGGAACTCTACAGTACAAGCTGTGTTTAGATTCATTGTTTATCTGCTGCTGGCTGGCACCAGCAGTGCCTGTCAATGATGTTCAGCCTATGCTGCATATGTGGCTTAGGTGTGCAGTCAGGAGAGTTCACAGATACTGTAATAAATCTCTGTCCTCTCCAAGGGCCACAGGGAATTTGGAGAATAGCTCTGAGTTGCTCTGGCAAGAGCAATATGATGTAGAACTTGGGAGCCAACAGGCAAAGGACTTATATGCACTTTTGAGCTGTGTAATTTGGTATGCCAGAATCACCGCTCCTCTGAGATATTCATGCACAAATTAACTGCAGTCTGCATAGATCCTGTCCTAATGGTGGTAATGCAGCAAATGGCCTTCTCAACTCTTTTGGCAGGGGAGGTTTGTTGCAAAGCATTTTGTTATAAAATACCAAGTTTTAGACTGCATGATAGTGCAGCAAAGCATGGTAACCTCATGTAATGGCACGCAGAACTCTAATCTTCAGCACAGAAAATGTAAGAGATCTTTATCACTTGTGAATTGTTTTGTTTTTGCAGATTTGTGTTGTATACAGGAATAGGAACTAGGCTCTGTACCTGCTTTTCTGGAATGAAAGCCATTATTAACTGTCCAAAAGACCTGGAGGAAATGTACAGAAGAAAAGAGATTTTGACTTATAATTTTGGATGCACATTTGAAATATACTTTGAAATGTGTTTTGCCAATTCATCAGTATCTTTTGCAAATGTTTAAGTGGCTGGTAGCAGCCATGAAGGACCATCATCATCATCATCTAGCCTGCAGTTACTGCACCTCCCACGTTTTAGCAGTTGGCCTCATGTTTCACTGGCCTCTGCTTAACAGGTCTATAGCTCAGAGACTACTAGAAAGAATGGAATATGAATTAACTCGCTTTTGAATCTACAAGGCAGCAAGATAGTTTGTTGACAGAGTTTGTTGTTTTTAATCAGCCTGAGAAATTTTATTGTCATGGAAAATTTATTTCACCTTCTCATAAAGATGCAAATCCCTGGATAAGTTGCTGAGAAGAAGATCACATTAATATGATGCACTGCCTAGGCATACTAGACCAGTGTACTTTGAGATCGAAAATCCTAAGCTTTAGTAGTGAGGAGATTTTTTTGAAGTGCATTCTGCTTCATATAGCAATAGTTGTAAATGAAAACCATTTCTGCTTTTTTACAGGTTCAGCATAGATGAAGGCCAGACCTGGAGTACACATAATTTTACCAGCACTTCTGTCTTTGTAGATGGATTACTTAGTGAACCTGGAGATGAGACACTGGTCATGACGTAAGGTTTTGGTTTCACCTCTGTTTTCAGGGCTCTGTCTGTTTATGCCCTTGCACAAATTCTCAGCTCTGCATGTTTGAGATAGTCCTTGAGTCAGTGGCTTTTGCTTCTCGCAGTCACACAGGCACTAATGTCTGAACCTCCCTGGTATGTAACCCATCTTTGGAATTATCTGACTGAAGTATTTCAGGTTGCAAAGAAACATTATGTTCATATGAAATCTTGCAAAGCTACCACAAGGGAGGGTGGAATAATAGGACTGCAATACAAATCTGAAAGATGTAGGGGAAAAAAATAACTATTTCCTCTTGGGGATTTTTGTTTTCTACAGATTTTTAGTCAGACATCAAAAATGTTAAACATCTATTGTCTTCACAGCATAAATAACTATAGTGTCGTCCTAGTAAATAACACTGCATTACTTGGTGTAACCAAGCCCTGCGCTAACAAATATTTGTTTTTATTCTGTGCAGTGTCAGAGGCAGATGCTGTGAATAGAGTTAAAAATAACCAAATTCTGCAACTCAGGCTCCTGTTTATCTGTCTTTTTCCAAGGGGCTGGGGACATCTGGATCTGAGCTACACATTTTGCTCCATCTCTAGGATAAGTGCTGGTATTTTAGAAGTGTCTGAGAGTAAAAACCACCTGTCCAGTCAGGGAGAAAGGCACGTGGTGCCTGCAGCCAGAAAGAGAATGCCATCAGGGCAATGCACACAGGTTGTTGTGTGTGCTCCTATTGCAGCAGTTTGTGTGATCCTTTATACTGGAGCTCAGTACAGCTTGTACTCGTGACAAGCTTTTTCTCCCAGGAGTTACAAATAGAACTGCCTTTGACATGTACCAGTAGCATTTTCACCAGGGAAAAATAAATTAATAGCCCAGTGTATAAAGGACCCTCAGCAAAACAGTAATGCTACCCAGTGTACTTAAAAGCGTGGTGCCAGGTTTGTAGTGCTGTGCTCTGCAGATGTGGATTTGGTCTTTTGGTTATTCCTCTCTTTCTCCACTGCCCCATGTATCCTCCATTATACATCTATGACCTGAGAAGAACAGAATTATCCCATCATCTTCCCCTTCTCTCAAATGCAAGTTTATTTATTACATAATATATGCCACATAGAGACACTTATGCCTCTGAATGAGGGATTTCCATTGATTTCAGTAAAAGTAGACAGATCAAAAGCTTATCCTAAACTGTACTTACTGGCAGATAAAATGATGTGTGATGACTATGTGCTCTGGGCTTGGGTTTTTTTCTTATTAAGTGTCATTAAAAACAGTGATTCTGGGAAGATGTATTTAAATAGCTGCTTGAATGGGCTGAAGAGCTCTTGTAAAACATGATGCCTCTTTAAAATCATCTATCTGAAATATATAGAACTGTAGCTAGATTTGCTACATGAACCCAAATTGGCAAAATAGCATCATGTGACTTGTATATTTCTAAAAGCAGAACAAGAGTCTGACTCCAGTATCTAATGCCAGGTTTGCAGGATCTTACTTTTTAGCTAGTTTTACTGAGCATGGGGGGCATGAAACACTTAATATCACAGACTGGCCCTGAAGACAGGTGCAATTTTCCCACCAGAATCTAAAGATAATGAGAAGAATAAACCTGCAGTATGTGTTTTGTTGTTGTCATTGTATCAGCCTGCCTGTCTCTCCCGCTGCTCTTGGCTGTGTTTTACCTTCAGGGTGATGTTGTCAGCCCAGTGGTGCTCTGTCTGACTTTATGTCAAGACCTTTTCTCGTTTTGTCTGGCTTAGTTAATTTTCTCTGAAAGCTTATTCTTGTACTAAGTTGTACTTTACTTCATCTACAGTGACTTGTTGCTTTTGAGTAAAGTCAACCCCTGATACACACTCCTTGGAAAAAAACAAAAATCAGCTATGCCATCTTTTCCATTTAATTAGGTAAAATTCTCTTCCAAGTAGAACATGGTGAGATAAACTTGTTTTGGTAATAGAAAAAAATTAGTACTGTCTTTCACTTTGAGGAATCCCCAAATCCATTGCTAAGGACCTAGTCTGACATTTTTTTTTACTCTTACAGGATTTTGATTTTTTTCCTTTTGTATGGAGTGCGTTTGAATAATGACTTTAAATAAAGAGTGCAATGTCAAAATCTGCATAAATTAGGAGAGACAGCATAATTCTGAAGTGGGAAGGTAATAAGTGAAAAAGTGTGCAGCAAAACTGAGGGCCTGACAGTCTTTCATTTAAAGCTCCTAGAATAAACTCACAAAAGGCTCAAAGAATATTTTATGTGTACTGAAAGTGATTGTTATGGTGAAGTCCTGGTTCCACTGAAGTCAGTCTGTCTGTAAGACAGACTTCTCATTCTCCAGCGTGGTGTCTGGGATATTGACCTGACTTTTAAGTGACTTGCATTTGAGTTCCAGTTCTGTCCTAATTTATCCAAAATCATAGAAATATTAAATCACAGAATGGTTTGGGTTGGAAGGGACCTTAAAGACCACCTCGTTCCAAGCCCCCTGTCATGGGCAGAGATACCTTCCACTAGACCGAGTTGCTCAAAGCCTCATCCAACCTGGCCTTGGACACCTCCAGCGATGGGGTATCCACGGCTTCTCTGGGCAGCCTGTGCCTGTGTCTCATCACCCTCACAGTAAAGAATTTTTTCCATAAATCTAATCTAAACCTATCTTGCTTCAGGTTAAGGCCATTCCTCCTTCTCCTATCACTATGTGCCCTTGTACAAAGTCTCTCCCCAGCTCTCATATAGGTCCCTTTCAGGTGCTGTAAGGTGCTGTAAGGTCTCTCTGGAGCCTTCTCCAGGCTGAACAACCCCACCTCTCAGCCTGTCTTCATGGCAGAGGTGCTCCAGCCCTCTGATCATCTTCACTGGGCTCCTCAAGGCTTGCTCCAACACCTCCACATCCTTCTTATGTTGGGTGTCCCAGAGCTGGGTGCAGCACTGCAGGTGGGGTCTCATGAGAGGGGCAGAGGGCCAGAATCACCGTCCTTGCCCTGCTGGCCACGCTGCTTTGGATGCAGCCCAGGACACAGTTGTCCTTCTGGGCTGTGAGTGCACATTGCTGGCTCATGTTCACCTTCTTGTTGACCAACACCCCCCAGTCCTCCTCAGGGCTGTTCTTAACTCATTCTTCCACCCAGCCTGTGTTTGTGCTTGGGATTGACCCAAACCGGGTTCAGGACCTTGCACTTGGCCTTGTTGAACTTCATGAAGTCCCCAGAGCCCCACCTCTCGAGCCTGTCAGGGTCCCTCTGATGGCATCCCTTCCCTCCAGTGTGTCACCCTCACCACACAGTTTGGTGTCCTTGACAAACTTGCTGAGGGAGCACTTGATCTTGCCATCCATGTTGCCAGCAAAGATGTTAAACCGCACTAGTCCCAGTACTGATCCCTGAGGAATGTCACTCATGACTGTTTTCCATTCCAAAATGAAGTGGTCTAGTAAGCTTTAATGAAGAAACAGTCTTCATTTCAGAAAGTTTTGTGTTTTCTCCCAAACAGAGAAGAAAACAAAACGTTGACTTGTCAAAAGTTTCCATAAAACTCAATTGTCATCTGCCAGTCAACATTAATCTAAATCATTCATCGAAATGCCCTGCAGTATTCAAGATATGTACGCACAAATGCCAAGGAAAATATATTTTATTCCATTGTGCTCTGCAAAAGACTTAGTTAAGATTTTTAGGAGTTTTAGTGATAAAGTATTCAAAAACTTTAGGAAACTCATTCTGTGTAAAAATCCATTTCTAAAGAGACCTAGTTAGGAGTTTAGGAAAGATAAGCTATAAAGTATTCATAAAATATAGGAAACTTGATCTGTGTAAAAGTCAGCTTCTAAATGAGCAGCTCAAATCCAGTATTTATTGCTAAATGAATAAGTAAGGTTTGCTGAGAAATTTTCTCAACTAATATATTTTCATCAAAATAGTGCATGAACTAGTAGGTTTTATTTTGTTCTAAATTCTGTACAATCGAAAGTTACTGCAACCCAGTGTTATACCTAACAATATTTTATATTTGGGGAAAATTACTTGCTAATGCTGGATTGAGTAATGGCCTAACTCAGTGCAAAAGGAAGAATTTGTGTGTGTCTGAAATACTGATGTTCCTCTTCAGAGGAAATAGTTAATGTAATGAAAGTTTCAAACCTGTTAAAATTGCTTCTAAATCACATTTCAGCTTCTGGGAGTGTTTCCCAAACCAGGTTATTTAGATTGCAGTGTAAACCCAGTGGGCACAATAACCATGGTACTGCAGACCATAGCCCCTTTTAAAAGGCCAATAAGAGGTTACATAAAAGGACTGCTTTTCTTTATGTCAGGTAGAATCAAAATCTTCCTTGTGGGTAATTGTGTTTTTTCCAGAGGGCTATTTTTTTGTAGTGTCTCATAGAATAACAACTTTGGATGCTGCTGGGAATTTTATGACATCTCTGAACTGCAGAGCTGTCTTGAATGCCCATTGTTGTGTTCCTTTTGGGTTCCTGGATGATAATGGAGACAGGAAGATACACTAATTTAAACTTACTCAGAACCAGGTGAATATTAACAGATGTTAGATGTTAGGTAGAGCCATCTGGATTTTTATGACTATTAAGAACCTCACCTTTAACAACATCAATAACAGACAACATGTAGTTTGTGGAGCTTATTGTGTCACACATGGCAGCACACTCCTTTTTCCTGTTCTCTTTGAGTATCTTATGAGGTGGAGGTACTTCTCTGTTGTGCGTTCTTCTCTTCTGACTTTCTCTTACTGCAACACTTATAAAAGGCAGATAAATGGTAGATAAAGGCTCATTATGTAAGAGAATAGCTGATTTCCGAAGGCGAATTCTAGGTTTTCTTTGCGGCTAGTTAATGTTTTGTATGAGAAGCATTGCTCATTTGTGGATGTTGCTCTGCTCTCTGTATGAGAAGGAGCATGTCTGAGAGTAGATGGAGGAAATGTGGTGAAAAAAGCATTGAGAAAGCAAACTGCTTCTTCTTTTCCAATGGAATCTAGACATCAGCTGACCTAGGTGTACAGATCCTGTTCAGCAGCAAGTTGAATGCTTTTGCTGTCCTCTCTGTGGACGCAGATGTCAGCAGAGCAAGTCAAAGCATTACAGTGTCACTGCCAACCTGTGACCTTGGAGTCAAGACCTGGCACTGCCCCAGTGTCTCCCTCTGCTCAAAAGAAGTCTAGTGGGTGGAGTTTCGTTTTTTTATTTCTTTCCTTACAGTGTCATAGTGTAGTCAGAAGCACAGGAACAGGATGCTTTCAGTATTGCTCTAAAGCCCATATTTAATACATTTTTAGGACAGATTTGTTGATACACTTGAATAAGAGGAACTGAAAGCTTAGGAAACCATGTTCTGTAAGAATCTGTAATCACCACGTCCCTATTTAAAGGAGGAGAGGACAGAAAAAGGGTGATGTGACTTTTTCATTCAGAATAGACTATGTCATTTTGAGCCCTTGTCACAGAGTGGGTGCCTGAAGCTTTGGTGCTCTAACTATGCTCCCATTTTAGTTTCTGTTTCAGAAAAATAAGCATTACAAACTTAGCCAACAATGAAATTTTTTAAATGCTTTATTTACTTTTGGTTGGGACCTTGAACTGTATTTTGCCATATAATTCTCTCAAAATGGAGGAGCCACAATTTAGGTGAATGTAGGCTGTTAACTGCCTAGGTGAAGTCTGAAGAATTTCTAGTTGTGGCAAGAGAGACCTGCTTTTTAAATATGTGAGTAGGAAAGAGAATATTAACTAAAGAATTATAAAATTTTTCAAGTATCCTGGATTAACTTCGATCTTTAAGTAAGATGACAATAGAGAGTTGAATGATGTAAAAGCTGTCCTCTGCAGTTATATATTTCTCTTTAAACCATTTTGATCACTGTCCCCCTTGTATTTAGTACTGCATAAGACATCAGGCTAGGCACTAAATCTGCAATGTTTTCTGAACAGCATACATGTTAAAAGGTTGTTCTTGGACATGAATTTATCAAATAAATGAGAAAAAATGTTGGAGGTAATTCACAAATATCATGGAGCCACTGAACTGCTGGTTAAAGTGGAAACACCCTCATTCTGCTCCTCACTAGCACTTCTCAGAACCCAAGCATTCATTTCCCTTTTTTTCCCCCAAAAGAGCTAAAACTAAGATGTTTTGACATTAAAGAATGAATGGCAATTATTAGCTTATGGGAGCAGGAAACATTGAAAAAACATATTTTGGTTCAATTTCAACTAAATTGTTTCCTCCCTTCATTTTTCACTTTGGCAGAAAAAAAACCAAAAAAACCAAACCAAAAAGAAACCCCAAAAACAAACCAAAAATCCCAGCCCAATCAAGAAACCCTACTCCTCTCTTTAGTGCATTAACTATATGCTTATGTTTGTAGTTTAAGGCATTTAGATCATAAATGTCTCAGCATATTTGCACATGATCTCCTGTATACACGAGTACTTTGTATGTGCAGTTGCTTTATGTAGGCAGGTGTCTATTTTTGCACATGGAAGCATTCATCATTTCTGTAGTTGCAATTTAGGAAGGCCACTGAATTGTGACCTCTGTTATGTTCTTTTGGGGAATTAGAAAAGTATGCTGAATTATAATCTTGATGTGTAACAGACTGCAGTTTGAATCTCACAGTGTTTTCATCCATTTTACTGCAAGGAACCCTCTGACTTATCTACGGTTTTTGTTGATTTTACAATGGTGTAAAGGAAGCAAAGACAAGTGTTAGAAGTAAAGCTCATCTAATAAAAATTCCCTTGTAATTTTCTCTTTTGAAAATAGTAGGCTTTAAATATCACTGTAGTACATAGTCATAACTAACCTGCCCTGCCAACCCATATACCCTTGGAAAATCTTTCATTAATAATGTTATTCCCGTGAGCAAAGGAGAGCACTACCTGTTGGAAGTGGCTACACTAAAGTACATCCTTCCATGCCATGATCTCATCAATTTACTCCCTCAGCTAGGCAATTTCTGCACAGACTTTGGCATGTGTCTTGCTGTATGTTCAAAGACACTCTAAAAGGAGTTACAACAGTTAGGAACAAAAAGAAGATTGTCTCATTTATTTGCTTTTTCAGGGATATTGTCATCATTTGTAGTAAAGGTCTATGTGAAGCAAAGGACTCAACTGAGCTCTTTGAGTTCACCATAAATTGACAAGAGACTTTAATTAATCCTTTCATGAAGAAGGTAACTGAGAAAGATGCTGCTGTTTTAATGTAAATCTCCTCTGATATCTAGTAAACTGTAAGGTAGATTGAGAGTTTTTAATCTGAGATTGCACTTGTGTTATAAAAATTATCAGGGAGGTCTGAGAGTTAAAATATATTTAATATATATAAATATATTTAATACATTTAATATATATAAATATATTTAATACAGTAAGTTCACTGATCATTGTATTTCCTTCTAATATGATTTACTGCAAGAAAGGAAGCCTCATATATGGAACAAGATATAAATATAATTTTTAACAAAGCTCTGTGACTACTTCCATTTAAAAGAATAGGAGACAGAAAGAATTGTTAAAGTAATTAACTAGCATCTCTGATAGTGTGGTTTCCTTTCCATCTTGGTCATACTCTTACTGTTAGCTATTGAGACTTAGATCTCTAAAGAATTTCAGGTAATTCTGTAAAGATTTATAGAATTTAATTCCGTAATTCTTTAATTCTATAAAGAATGTCAGCTTGGACATCTTTGCTTAGGTGCTGTCCAGAGGAATTCAGGCACATTATCCAAGAGGGAGCCCTTGAGATTGCCCATATCTCCTGTATGTGGGGCCCTCAATTGACCCTGATTCAAATCCTGGGTTTTACTGTCAGTAGCTCTATACTTTTGAAGTCTCTTCCAGAAAAACTAGAGGCCCTGTTCCACCCCTAAGTGGCACATAAAGTTAGCATTGTGCCAACAGCACTGTGCAGGCACTCTGCTACAGCGTCTTGTTTTGAGCATCACGGATGATGGCAAACTCATACAGAGCAGAGCAAAAGCCAGTGCAGCCCTGGAAGATTAAAACAGTGAGTCTAGAATGAAAGAGGCTTCTGATTTCAAGCAAAAGTAACTGTGCATCACACGATTGTCATCACTAGTCTTCAGTACAACTGCAAAACTTGCAGTTTTAGTTGCTACATTGAACATCTGAATGAATTCCCCATGTGCCCTTTGTGTCCTTGGTGGGAAAGTGCTGCAGGGTCACTGCTCCCACTCTGAGGTCTTTGAGTGTGCTCAGGTACTCATGAGTAAAGCAAAACACACACAGACAGAAGAAGACACAGCTACTACTCCGCATCTGAACAAGGAGTATCTATTGAATAGGTGCTCTTGTCTATTGAATAGAATTTACTGAAAAAGATTATCATTGCATATAATTTCTGTTAAATTAACTCTGCCTGATTATGAGCTTTATCAGGAACAGAAATAACCAGCAATCCTCCAGCAAATAGTTTAAATGAGTTAGCTTAAAAACGGCATTAAACTGTCTTATCTATCAAGTGATGCAATCAAATTAAAAAATTATGTGCTCATAAATGAACTAGGAACAAATGTACGAAGTTGTTATGGCAACTGAAACACTGAAGTTAAAATTATGGATCCTAAATTCTTGCAAATAAAAGTAAATTAATCTCCAAGGTAATTGGAATTTCTTTCAAAAATTACTTATCACGGCATCATCTTTTATAGTTTCAACAGAATTGATTTGATCACTTTCTAATGAAATATAGTTAATCAAGAGGAAGGTTTTAGTAGCTTATGTATTGCTATCATCTTGATATATAACTTCTAGTCATCAGTTACATTTGCTGTACCATTCCAGTTTTTTTCATTTGTATGATTTTATTCATCATATATATTATATATTTTGCACCTGAGCAATTACATTGTGATTGCTGTTATGTATTGCTTTATTGTAGCTCATATTTTTGTCCAATCCATTGAATCCTACTTAATACATGCATTTGTTACTTTGAAAAAATACTTTTTTTTTCCCTATTCTAGTGATATTTAGCAGTAACATTTAAATGTGCTCGTCTGAGGTGTCTGCAAAATTCTGCTGCCTACAGAGCAGCATGTGGTATTGCAGCAACAGCATTAATAATCATTCAGCCTGTTTTTGCAAACAGTTTGCTAAAGTGGATGAATGTAAAATGCAGGATTCCTTGGGAAATTTTTCCTAGGAATTGCAAAGCTGCATGGCTCCATTTTTAATGGGGTTAGTGACTGTACTGGGACACTTTCTTGAATCTTCAGGATTTTACTTAAGCCAGAGAATGTTGGGATCACTGGTGCAGTTAGTTACTGTGCTCTGTGAGAACATGGTTTTCAGTCTGTAGAATTGGAATAGCTGTAATTGAAATGAGTTTTTGGGGGATTTTAGTTGGTTTCTTTTCTTGTTTTTTTCAAGAGGCTGGACCAACAGGCACAAAAGTTATTTCTATCTTCTGCTAAAAATCCACAGAAGAGGGTGTTATAGTTTGCCAATGGAAGCAGTGACTTTGCTGTTTTCACGTACAGTTTGTACATAGCATCCATATTATCGTAGTAGATTTTGCGTAATTTCTAGAATAATTTCTATGCTTTTCCCTATCATTATAAGGTGTGGAACTGGGCAATATTTACCTAATCTCTAGCTATAATCCTGATATTTTCTAATTCTCTAAGGGAGAATAAACAACTTCAATAGCTTTTATCATTATTTTTATGGAATTCTAAAATCATAAAATTGTTGATGTCTGAAGTGACCTCTTGAGACGATCTGGTCACACTCCATTGCTCATGCAAACCCACCTGGAGCAAGTCACGCAGAACTGTTCCCACATGACTTTTGAATATCTCCAAGGGTGGAGACTCTCTGGGCATCTGCAACAGAGCACCCTTACAGCAGAAATGTTTCCTGAAGTTCCGAGAAAACCTCCTGTATTTCATCTGGAGTCTGTTGCCTCTGGTCCTGTCACTGGGTACTATCTGAAGATATGGCTCCAATCCTAGCAGAGAATCTTCTTTGTACCTTCCCTTCAGGTATCTGCAGACATTGACCATTTCCCTGAGCCTTCTCTTCTTCAGGCTGAACAGTCCTACTTCTCTCAGCCTCTCCTCTTAGGAGAGATGCTTCAGCCCCCTCCTCACCTTCCCAGCTTTTGTTGGACTCCTCCAGTCTTTCCGTCTCTCTTGTACCGGGCAGCCCAGAACTGAACCCCGTACTTCACATGTAGCCTCACCAGTACTGAGGAGAAGGAATTAGACAATAATGTGGCTCTGTTTTTAAGTTTGTTTGTCCTTTTCTTTCCTCCTTCTTGCCCTTCCTCCTCCTGTCTTTGAAGACAGCTCTTAACTCCATAACAAGACTCTGAAAGCATTTTTTTGTATGTATCAGCTTTATCTTTTTCAGAGAAAAACCCAATTCTTTCAATCTTTCTTCATTTGTTACATTTTCTAAGCACCTTATGAGTGAGTAATTTTGCCCCTCTTCAAATTAATTTTTAGTGGGTCTGTAAATATGCATATAACATCCAAAATTAGACACAAGATTCTTCCAGAGGCTTCACCAGTGCCAATTTTATCAAAATAATTACCTCCATGTCTTCTGTCTTCCAGTTCTGAATGCAACCTAGAATTAGTCTTTCTTATTTTGCAGCAACACTGCATTCTTGTTTTAGTTCCACAGAATTCCCCAAGTCTTTTATTTGATATTTGAAAGTTATTTTCCATTTTGTTTTTCCTCCTTTGTTGTGAGATTGTTTTGGTTTTTTTCCCAAGGAATACTTTTTGTACTTAGTTTTGGAGTATTTAATCATATTGATTTCTGAACATTTCTTCTATCAGTCAGTGTCCACTCCCTTCCTTATGTGTTATCTGCAAAATTTTTTGTCTTTCTTGTTTGACCATGAGTGTTAATAAAAATATTGACTGTGGACCCATCATATCTTTGTGATACATATCTCAAAATATTCTCTGTTTGATAACTACCTTTTGAAAATAGATTCTTCTAATTCAATATGTACTCTCATTCCTCTTCACAGTGATTTTATCTGCACTGATGTTTTCTTTTTTACATTGAGACAATGTCAGCTAGAAATGTGTAGCAGTTTTAACAAAGGTCAAAATATGCTAGATTTTTTTCTTTTCCTTTATCCTCTAAGCTAGTTCCCTTGTAAAAGGAGAAAATTACATTAGTTTGACATGATTTGGTTTTGAAAAATCTGTAGTAGCTGTTTGTTATCATTTTAATTATCTCCAAGGTGCCTAGAAGTGGATAGCTCAATAATTTGTTTGGTATCTTTGTGGATATCAAAATTAATTCCCTAACTCTCTGAGCTCTATTTTGCAGTTTTATATCCCCAGTTATATATACACACATAAATGTGTATGTGTGCTTGTGTGTGTATATTAATATATATAAGCAACATGTTTCCCTTCCCATAGCTATTTGGAATCACCCTCATGAGGTTTCAAAGATCATTAATAATAGTTCAGAGATTATGTTTTCAGGAGAATGTCATTATTCTGTTCTGCCTTGAACTCAAACCACCATCTCCTTTCTTCCTTTTTCCTTGACTAATCTGCCTGAGATAGCTCACATGCATGAAGAAAATTTCATTTGTTCTGGAGAAAATCCTTTCCTTGAGGCAGGAGTGAAGCTTTAACAGGACTTGGCTACATGCACTTGAATATATTTTTTGATAAATGAATTAATAAAGGAAATACAGTAAACCTGTAAAGTTTTGTGATGTCTAGAGAAGCATTCACTGGGGGAGGTAGTTGCATAAGCACGTGGTGAAGTCTGCCTCATGTTAGCACCTTGCATGGAGCAATAAAGATTTCAGAGAAGAGGTGCAGATATTTTGCATGCAAAAGATACTTCATGTCTGTCAGTAAACGCAGTCATATTGAACCAAGCGTTGTGGAAAAAGCACAAGACCACCTAAGTAGTCACTTTATTGAGTACATAACTAGCAGTGAATGAGATTATATGGTGACAGCAGCTCTCAGGATCCAGCTGAACCAGAAAAAGGAACCCAAAGCCTTAGGCTCAGTGAGGGAATGGGACCACACACCTATGTGCACAGAGAGCCAGTGCACTGAGCCACATTTTTTAGTCTGTGTGTTGCTTCTACTTCTGAGCCATGGGTACGTTCAGAAGGAAAAGAATTAGATGATCCAAGCCCTTTAATCTCAGAGCCTTACAAGAAAAGAGTAAGACACACAAACTAAATGCATATGTTTCTGTTTAATTAAGTGCACTGCTGGTGGTGGGGGTTCCTGTGAGCATGAGTTGTTCAGTCATAATAATGTGAGCAGTGTGGGCAAGAACCTATCAATATCTCATCTCTCTGCCATGGAGGAGAAGCAAAGACACCAGAAAGGAAAGGGGGAAATCACTGTACATGTTTAGTCTCTGTGATCTATTTTTCAGCCTCTTCGGTAGATTTCAGAGCTCTACAGCCATTTACCAGGGAAGATGCCTAGTGGGATGGTGTTGCCTCTGTGCTGTAGAGAATCAACCATTTCTTGTCTACCCCAGTTCCACTTTGAACCTGCTATTCAGGACAAGAGAAATTACTGTGCACAGCAGAATCCTTTTAGTAAATCTGTACCATTCCTGCTGTGTCTGGATTTGGACAAAACTGAGGGCAAAACAAAAGGAATGAATTACTTTGTAGAATGATACTAAAGCTTGGAATATGAACTCTGTGCAGTATGAACTGCACAGAAATTGTTGGCTTCAGAATTAACCTTAAATTCTTTGGCAAGTAAGTAACATAAGCCTGATACAAACCACAAATACATTTTGCTTTTGCCCAAATAGAGTCTTTATCCTTTCTAATTTGTTGCTGGATGTCATACTTACCCATTTTGTTTTGGAAATAAAGGTTTTGACTTAGAAAATGTTGGCTGCTTTGAAAGTGCAGCTTGGTTTGTAAAGCAATGAGATTTCCTTTTTTTCTTTTTCCCCTCACAAAAATTGTACCATTTGTGGCTGGTTTTCGTTATACATTGAACTATCTGAAATGAAAAAGAGACTCTGAGTTCTTCAGCACAATGTGTAGCTGCAGTGTATTACTTAGAAATTAATACAGGATCATGATAATGCTGAAATGCTGAAATAAGGCTGAAATAATATCATCAAATGTGATTTTAACAATAGCACATTGACATCTGAAGACTGTAGAAATTAACACAAAATCCCACAACAAAAACAACTGAAGAAATTGTAAATCGTAAGGACTAAGTGATGGAGCTGGAAACTGACTCTGGTGAGGCTGGGTTTTGCTCCTTGATCTGAGCTTCCCATCAAAATTTGAGAGCTCTGTCTCTTTCATATAGCAAGATAATAGACAAAATATTTGATTCCAAATAGAAAAGATTATTTCTGATTAAGTTTATGGATAGTTTCATAGGGAAAAAAGTCTCTAATATATGAGTTACATCTTTTCATTGTAAAGTTTCATACAATTGACAAATGTTTCCTAACTAGACTCATTGTGCATAAATAGGAATAAAAGTGGAAGAACAATTAACCTGGGACCTTTTAGCAGAAAACTATGACCATGGAAAAGAAAAGATAGGACTGACATTTTGAATCTCAGATGTATGGTGTTTCTTTGCAGAAAGAATTTACTTTTGGTCTTTTTGTTCAGAGTCTTTGGACATATCAGCTATCGTTCTGACTGGGAACTGGTGAAGGTGGACTTCAGACCATCCTTCCCCAGAGAGTGCACTGATGAAGATTATGAATCTTGGGAGCTCACAAATCTGCAGGTATTCATGGCCTTATGTTAACTGACAAAACTTTTCCATAGCTTTCAGATTCATGTAGAACTGTGAGCTGGGAAAATGTTTCCAAATTGAATTTGGATGCTACATGCGCAGCTTAGTCTCCTTATGTGGATTTCACAAGAGTTGAAAGTGGGAGAGGATTTTGTGTTCCCTTTGGTTGTGTGATCTATGTCCCAGGAAAGGCGGAAATATATCTGGGGGGCTGCCATAATGATAGGTGGTCCTGCTGGATTGGGAAGTGTGTTCCATAAACTGAAGTGTGTAATATTGATTGAAACAATTTCAACATGCAGTCGTGTGTTCTGCCAACTTCCTGACCACATACCGTACTCATATATAAATTGCCATAAGTCAAGTCCATTCCAGAAGTAATTTAGGATCTCAGTGGACCAATCATGTAATGGAGTCCAGTTGTTTTGGGTAATACCATTTCTGCAGTAATGCACTAAGGCTGTGCTAATCCTGATGCTCTGGCCAAATCCACTTTTGTAAAGCTAAATTCTATGTACAATGTACTGATTAAAGAGACCAATATGAGGTTGGATTTTTTTTTCTTAATTAAATGGAATATGTCATATTTATTCATAATGATTCTGATTACTGTGTTTTGCTTCTTCCAGTACATTTGCTCTTTTGCTCTCTGCAGGGTTGTTTATTTTTTGCATACTACTCAGTCCTGCTCCAGCTCTCATTTGTCAGTTCTCATGCCTAATTTTACACTTCTTGTTTGAGATTGCTGTGTGTTTACAAAGAATGTTATGCAGATCTGAGCCTAAAGAGCAACAGTGTCTTGGGATATTGGCATTGAAATGACTTTCAGAAATTATAAATTACTAAAATGACTTTGACAGAGTACTTGCAGCTGCCCAATTATCAGTGGAGTGTGTATGGAGCAAGTTTATTCTGTGTCTGCATGTTGGTGCTTCAGGTGGACAGCCAACATGAGATATGGTGATTTAGAGAAATTCAGCTCTCTGCAGCCAGATGAAATTTTTAAATGGCCAGATAGAGCTTTGTGCACAGGTTTTGCATACATGAAACACAGGTTTAATTGCACTTGAATTTTTGTGTACATCTTCAGATTTGTGTCCAGGAAATACAGCCTATGTTACAACTCTGTAATGACCTGTTAGTGGACAGCTGTGGATATGAGGGTTTTCTGTGTATTTGTGTATCAGAGAGTTGATAAAGTTTACAGTCTTGGCAGCAAGACCAGCCTTTCTCTGGTCATCACAAGGTCCTTGCGGTGGAGGTTACATTGCACTAAGTCCAGTGCTTTGATATTCAGGGTGATCGTTGCATCATGGGCCAGCAGAGAAGCTTTCGAAAGAGGAAGATTTCATCCTGGTGCATTAAAGGGAGAAGTTTCACATCAGCTCTTATGTCCAAAGTTTGTGAATGTGTGAACTCTGATTTCTTGTGGTGAGTCTGTCTGTGGGTCTTTTGACTTATTGCTAATAAATAGCAATAGTAGAGTTTGAGTTGGGTTTATTTTCCTCCTTTTGTCCCTGTCCCTACATAGCCATATAGGGCAAATAGGCAAATAGGCAACCTGTTATTGAATAACAGGTTTCATTTGCATTTGCATTTGTTTAAAAACATTACCATGTTTAAGTATTTGTTTCACCTGACTGAACAAATCCTGATGTTTTTCTCTATTGATCGAGACTTGAAAAAAAGACCATTGAATTAATTTTAAAGGCAAGCAAACCCTTTCTACTTTAAAAAAAAAAAAAAAAAAAAAAAAAAAAAAAAGGAAAATAAATGGTTGGTCTGAGTGTCAAAGGAAACCTTTAAAAAATCTAAGCTACCAAGAGAGGTAATTTTGCAGAACTGACAAAGTAATTGCAACCAGTTTTTCCTCCAAGTATACACAACTCCCATTGAAATTAGAACAGAACTGGCTTCATCAACTTGTAGGTTCATCTGGCAGAATAACACTGAAAAAACATATTAACTTTTAAAAATGTATTCTCATTCACCCCAAAATGGACTGCAAAGGGAAGTGGGGACAGTCACACATTTGCTGTTCTGTTTTTCAGTGATTATGGGTTTGAGCGCTCTGCACCTCTCAAGTCAGAGTCGAGCAAATGCTTTGCTGACTTTTGGTTTAACCCAGAAGCACCTCCTGAAGACTGTGTGCTGGGGCAGGCATACACCAGCAGCACTGGGTAAGCTGATTCTGCATTTCACTGGCTTGATGGGGCTTCCAGAGAGGGGGTAATATTTCAACAAACAGCCTCAAAAGTGGTTTGACAGAAATTCACATTTGAGTACTTAAATGGACTCTACAAGAGGGCTGAAGAGGGACTTTTCACGATGGCATGTAGTCATGGGACAGCGGGGAATTTCCTTAAGCTGAAGGAGGAAAGGTTTAGATTACATATTATGAAAAATGTCTTTCCTGTGAGGGTGGTGAGACACCAGCACAGGTTGCCCAGAGAAGCTGTGGATACCCTGTCCCTGAAAGTGTTGAAGGCCAGGTTAGATGGTGCTTTGGGAAACCTGGTCTAGTGGAAGGTGTCCCTGTCCATAGCAAGAGGTTTGGAACTAGATGATTTTAAGGTCCCTTACCACCCAAACCAGTCCATGATTCTATGAAATGTAAATAAGGCAAACTGTAAAAACTACAAAATGGAGAAGTTCTGGTGCTGACTTAGAGCATGAGCAGAAGCTTCCTACAGGGTAATAAAAGAAAAATATTAATTTGCATGTTCACAGTGGTTCAAAAACTAACCCATTTGAGAAAAGGCAGAGCTGTCCTTTTCAGCTTTTTTAAAATATATATTTTGTAGCTATTATTATACTTCTGATGGGAATGTTCATTCAGAGCCCTTTCTTTTGGCTCATTGCTTAGGTTCAGAGTAATTTTCAGTTTGGATCCAATGAATTACTTGGAGGAACTGGCAACATCTCACAGGATTTCCAAGTTTCTCACTTCCATAAGTATGAGGAGTTCTGTGGAGAATAGATTCTTTTCCTGACCATATGGGACACTCAGAATCAAAGGAAAGCTTTAGTAACTATAAACAATACTGCATAGAATATACACTACAATGTAGTCTGACGTCTGTGCTGAGAATAACTTGCAGCTGGCATCTATTCTGGCTTATCATAACACCATCACAGTCGGTTGTGGAGATGAGAACCAAATGATGAAATGTCCAATCTGGCAATAGAATCACAGTCTCTGTGTATATTTACCTTACTGAGGAAAATGCTGCCTTTTGGGTTGTGGTTGACAGCTGTGATATACAGAATGGGAATTCAAAAGAGTGAAATATGACTCTGATTTTAAAGAATGTTTAAAAATAACATACCTGTGTGAAAATGATCTGTAAATAATTACTGTACACATCCAACTATTCCATTATTAGCACTTTAAAAGTGTTAGCCCTTTCACTCCTTTATACGGTTATATCAAACAAATGCTTTAAATGTTTTAAGAAATGAGTAGATTTAAAAGCAGCAGTTAAGCACTGAGTTCTGGGTTAATGCAGAAGCTGTTTGGTCTAATTTCTTCCTGATCTTTGGGGTTTGAACCGAGGCATCTAAAGCATTGAGGACTCGAATGCTAGAAAAGGGGATGGCAGAAAGGACAGCAGGCTGTCTAGCTCCTGGAGGGCTGGTCAGGCATGTTTCTAAGCTGGAAAAGATAGCCTCTTCCAAGGCATACAAGTGAAATCCTCATCATGCTCCACATCCTCTTTCTTCAGCAGGCAATGTCCCTAATGAAAGTATTTGCATTGTGAGCTGCCTTTGATCATTTGCAGTCTTGTCTGTTTGTGAACCCAAAGGAAAATGCATTAGCTACAATAACACATGCATTTGGTGCCTTTGCTGGCATTCTTTTGCTTACCTCCAATTCATTGCTCACGGTTTTTGCAGGTACAGGAAAGTTGTTTCTAATATGTGTGAAGGCGGAGTAGACCTGCAGCAGAATTTAGCACACCATATGTGTCCAATGATTGCTCCCAAGGGACTTCAGATCAGCATCAGAGAAGAAAGTCTGGCTGTTCGGCCTGGGGAAGACATCACCTTCATCGTCCGACAAGAGCAGGTAGTAATGAGCATTGGCTACATGGAAGGTTGAATCACTGATTTTAGGGTTAATTTCATTCCTACCTGCATTGCTGCTGAATGAAGATTAATTTGTGCTTGAGACAAAGATTAATAGCTTTCTAAATATTGAAATTTGTTTGTGAAGTGAATTAGACAAGCCAGTAAACTCAGTGAACCTCCAAGTTCTACCCACAGAATGGGATTTGTGTCCTCAGCAGAAAATGCACTGGCTTTTTGGAAAGTCAGAGTAAATGGATTACCAAAGTCTTCTTGGATTGAAAATTTCAGCTGCTGTATCAGAGAAGAACAGAAATGCAGAGAACATGTAATATTTGGATTTAAGTGTTTCTGAGAATCAGCCTTTCAGAAAGGAATGAGGCAAAGCTTTACAGAAATCAGCAAATAGCAGAGCATAAGAATATTTATTATATATTAGTTGTGTTGCCAAAGATACAGGTTTTTCTGTTTATTGAGGGAGACAATGCCCTAAGGCCCTGACCAACAGCAGTGAGTAACTTTTGGATGAATTGTTTGCCATAGGCTTGTTTCCTCATGCTTATTTTTTAGCATTAGTCTATAACTGCTGTGCTCAGGTTACCGGAGTATTGTACATCCTGGCTAACCCTGCTGGTTTGCAAGAGCTTGAGGAGAGTTCACACATTTTGGCAAACCTGTGCTATGTAAATTGAGCCCTTGGGATTTATTTCTGTGATAGAACCAAGAAGGTTACGTGCAGAACACTGAGCTGCTTAATACTTCGCAGTCTCTGTGTCCCAGTGCGTGCAGCACCCCAAGTTTGTGTGGCAAGTTCTGCTGCCTTCTCTTTTTAGAGTTTGTTTGGAAATGTTTACTGTAAGCATAGAGCATTTGGTTACAATTTGGACTTCAATGATTTTGATTGGCAGTTTGACGTTTTTCCTACTGAAGCTCTCATGAATCTCCGTGGCAATATGAAAAACATGTAAAATTTTTCACACAGCTTTAGAAGTAAGGGATCTTGAAGAGAATCCCGTTCTGTGTTTTTTGGTGAAGTCTTTCCTCCATACATCAAAGAGGAAGGCACATTTAGAAGAAATGTAGCAGTTTGGTGCCCTCTATGGCTAAGAATAATATTTAAACCCAAATATCCTGTGCTTTTCTTAGGACTTAGTCTGTATGACAAAGTCTAATGAGAATTCATAACAATTACTGAGTTTGAGAAACAGCTCTACTACAACAAACCAAAATATACCACTTTCTCTGGTGAACAAAATTAATTTAATAGTTCCTGTGAATGCACGTTATTAGGAGCAGTAATATCAGACATCAGGAAGTAAAAGAGGAAGCCTTCTGGTACATTTGGGCAGTTTTCAACTGTCCTTAGAAATTATAATAATGAATAAATACATCATCATGATCATAATTTTCCCCCAATTCTGTTGGCTGAATATATGAATAAATAATGTCGTGACAATCTCCTATTTTTTGTGGAAGTGGAAGCCCCAGATCCGTATAGTTTTAGCTGCCTTTTCCCTTTGTCATTGTTTTGCTGTCTCTCCACTGCTCTCTGTCTTTACTGGTCAGGAAATAGCAATACCTTGGTGTTTTGAAGACAGCACTCTCGTCTTTACACTAGGGAAGCTAATAGAATAAAACATTAAGAGAACCTTCCTCTACTGTCTTTCAATCCTAGTTTCTGTCTCACCTGGAAAAAATATACATGTATGCTTGTTAGCATAAGAACGAGTGAACAAGACCTGTGTGCAAGCTAATGTCATCTAAAGAGATTCCACTTACTAACACATTGCTGGCAAGGAGATATCTCTTTTGCTTTAAACTTTAATAACATATTATCTCCTCAGCTGAATTCTACTCTTCTGTTGTCAAAAGAAAGATGTTATTTGGAAAAAAACTATTCACAGTAAAGAGGCTTTCACAGTCCTTTATGTGTCTTGAAATATGGTGCTTAGGTGTTTGATAATCCTGCAGGTTCCTTATTATGGGTATTTTTTACATTAGAAGCAATGTTCTTTCATCTGATAAAACATGGAAGAAAATCATCCGCACTGCAAAATAATAAAAGGAGGAAAAAATAGTATGCTTTCCTTCCTTTTGTAGTGGCAGGGTACGTAAGTTCTAGGCATGATACCTACTCTGATTTTCAAAGAATCATAGAAATATAGACTGCCCAGGTTGGAAGGGACCTCAAGGATCATCTGGTCCAACTTGTCTTGGCAAAAGCACAGGCTAGATAAGATGCCCAGCACCTGTCCTGCTGAATGTTAGAAGTGTCCAGCTCTGGGGAATTCACCAGTTTCCTGGGGAGATTATTGCAATCACTGATCATTGTCATTGTGAGAAGAATTACCTTAATGCTGCCTTTTAGGATTAAATTTTGAAATAAAGCAATTTCAGAGAGTGGCTTTTGGAGAAATGAAGTGATTTTTGAATACTTTAATGTCAATCCTTTTCTGCTCTGATGGCCTTTCATGTCACTTGACCAGCACATGGGTGTATACATTCTTTTCCTAGAGGCAATGAAGTTTTTTAAATTAATACTTGTGTTCTCACAACAAAGAAGCTTTTTTATGAAGGCTGGCCCTGCAGCCTGTCTGAACTGATGGCTGTGGTGGCCATGTGCTCTGGCAAGCAAACAGGAACATCCACACTGCTGGAGACCAAGGAAGCAGAGCCACTTGCTGAGGCAGTGCTGCCAGTAGTATTGAGAAACTGTAGCTGCTCACAGCTAAAACGAATTTTCCTTTGACTGCATCCAAATTGCCAGCCCATGTGGCACAGGCCTGATTTCTCCCTTGAGTGATGGGCATGTTTGTCCTCTGACACTGGTGTTGGTCTTGTGGTGCTTCAGGCCTGAGTTAAGGACCACAGTGCCATTAAAAGGAGCCATTAGCAGGAGTGTGATGAATTATAGATTCTATGAGTTGTTTGACATGACAGAATTATTTGGCTGGACTTTTAAGCCCTTTCCCAAACTCGTCTCAGTGATCTGCTTCATTAGGCATGCACCTAATTTTGCAGTAGAGCATGTTAGTTCTTGGCATGCTGGTGGCTCAGTGCAATGCTCTGCATCTCTGTGTGAAGATCCCAGCTTGGGTCTTAAAGGCCACATGGTTGACACTCAGAGGGTGTGGTCAGAAGGTGCTATGAAGAATGTCTAAGCCAATTAATTTTGCTTTATAATTGGAAAGGCTAGAAGCTCGTTGAATGAGTAGTAAATTGCTAAAATAACCATCTACTGTAGCTTACAATCACATGAGCATCACTTTTGAACTTGGGGCTACCCTGCACCATTATGTTACTGAATGTCCAGCTGCATTAAGAATGATGGTTTCTGTGCCTTACAACTTGGTTAGTGGTCTGGGGTATCTAATTCTAAGGTCGCACCTTGGTGTGTGAACTCGGTGTTGTCTCTATTAGTGCCCACGGCATCTGTTGCACTAACGTCATTGCCATGGGTGCAGTGGTTTTACTGCAGCTGTTGCAATTGGGTCAAGATGTCTGGCTGGGGCTGAAAATGCTGTTGTGATCCCAGAAAAGGTTATAAACATGTGTCCTGTCTGCTTTAGTTCTGGCCATTTAAAATATTTTTGATATATTTTCCTTTTAGGGTGATGTATTGAGTACCAAATACCAGGTAGATCTTGGAGATGGCTTTAAGGCGATATATGTGAACCTTACGATGACTGGAGAGCCCATCCGTCACCGCTATGAGAATCCTGGGATTTACCGCGTGTCGGTGAAGGCTGAGAATGTGGCTGGCCATGACGAGGCTGTGGTGTTCGTCCAAGTCAACTGTAAATCAGATCTTTTGTTGTCTTACTTTTACCACTGTGTAAAGACCTCATATCAGCTATATGAAGTAAGATAGGAAATTACTAGTCACAATTAGGAAAAAACATATTTTTTTCAATATCCTCGTGCAGCCTTGCAGTGTTGTGTGTTGTTAATGCAGAGGTTTGTAAACCTAATGCAGTAGGAGATCAGAATTAGTTTTGTTTGGATTTGGCAGAAGGATGGTTTATTAATCTTTTGAATAACAAGCATGCCTCAGTTCAAATTCCAGGTTTGATCAATCTTCCAGATTCAACACCCCTTGTCAGCCTTAGCTGCTAAAATTTAATACTGCAAGCTATGTCTTTTTAAAGCTTCTAGCTGCAGTATAAAGCAAGTTAACAGATGTGTTGGGAAACTTGTATGATTTTTTAAAATAGTCAAAATCTCAGTGGTTCTAAATCTAAATTTTAGGTAGTTAATTCTCACAGAGTTTTAAATGGTGCTTGGATATAACTTCATGTCTGCAGGTGGTATTACTTGACTCACACTTCTCTTCCTCTCCTTAATTAAGACCAAAAAAACCCAATCAAACAGATATAAAATAAAGAATAGCACAGCCCAGGGAATATCATGCACCATTGCAAGCTTAATGTGCCTCAGTCATCTCATAACTGAAATGAAGAAGAAAAGTCAAAAGTGGAACTGATTTTTCCTCTTCCTTTGAGATTCAAGACAGCTATTGCCTGTTTTCAGATGTGTCAAAAATTCAGAAACTAGTTACATCAAAGGAAAAGATACTCATCTTGCATTCTCCAGGAGTCTGTTTCCCTCTGTTGTGAGTGGTGTGTCTTCCATCCTAATCCCAAAGCAGTGGAAATCACTGGAGTCATAGTCCAGCTTGTGCACAGATCCATGTGCTTTATGTCAGCTTGTCTAGTGACTGCTGATATTTATGTATTTTGCTAGTCAGCATCTTTGAGTTCAGAGTTTCCGGTTCTGTTTTGATTAGCAGATGAAGCCAAACATTTTCATGCTAAAGAGCAATCTCCTGTTAATATCGAGCAGAAAGAATCAGAATCAGATTTTGCACCTCAGCTTCATTATCTGTTTCTTTGTTGTGTTTGTTTTTTAAATCATTTGACAGCTCCAGAGAGCTCAGATAAATTACTTAGGGCTTCACTGTTACTTTCTAGAAGCTTCTAGGTGCTGAGAAGTAGAGTATGCAGAGAAATAGTAGATCTGTACAAGCAGTGAACCGGAAAAATCTCTGTGTGACATCCTTCTCTCCAAGAATAACTTCTAACCATTCAGAGAATGACAAGCAATGCTGATGGAAAGCAGAAGACTTTCTCAAAGTGTGCTTTTAATATGGCCTATGTTAGGATAAACAGTAAAACTAGATGTTGGTTTTCTTTTATGCAGTGGATTTTAAGATTACAGAAGCCAGAGTTATTTTACACGAGTAAATGACTGGTGCATTAAGGGGACTTTGTGGCAGAAGTGCAGAGGCAGCAGAGCACTGAGGCAGATGTGATCCCTCCCTCCGCCTGCCCATGGGTGCTGCACGGGGACTAGAAAACTCCTGCAAGTGTCTTACACAGCCTGCTTGAATAAATGCTTTCCATGTGATTTACTCTGTTTAATTTTTTTAGGTAAATTACAGGATTTGAGGAAATTAGTTGGCACTAATTAAGCTGCAATTTTTACATTCTAGTGAAACACTAATAGCCATTAAGGGACATTTTTCACTGTGGAATACCATAAAAGCAGGAATCTCTGTAGAATCCTGCTTTCTGGAGTTAGCAGTCTCCAAATGATGTATTATTCCCAGGGAATTTTTTCGGACGCAAATGGTAGAGGGAATATTTTTCACTTCTGCCAAGTTGCTATGGGATACTCTGTAATGCAGGACAATTATATCAATTTTGGCCTGACATCCAAATCATGCTTTCTGATCCATATTAAACAATCTACAACTAGTTCTAATGAACTGCAAGGGAAATTCGAGCAATCCGATAGCATAAATGTGAGTAGGCAACTGTAGAGGCCCAAGAACTCAGTATAAAAAGAACTGAAGAAGAATTACATGCATTACTACATATGCTGCATACATTTTATCTTTCATGAAACCTTGACCATTATAGTGTAGAACTTTGCATACTGTACTGAAATTTTAACTTAGTTAAATAGAAATCACGTAAGTCAACTTCAGTCTTAATTGTACACACTTTAGGGTGCTATGAAGCTTGTTCAAATGCATTATGGAATTGTGCAACAGAGACAAACAGAAGGATTTGAAGTAATTATTCTCAGCTCTTTAATATATAGAAACAGCAAATTTGAAATAACAGTCATCATTCAAGTACCAAACAACTTGCCCTCCAAAAATTTTGGAAAAGAAAGTAATCTTTTTCAGGGGCAAAACCATATCTCAAAGTGATCAGTTTCCTCTGTGAAAACACAAATTTATTGGAAGGAACAAAAAAGTTTCACAGATTCCTCCAGAAGGAAAATCTGTTTCTAGGAGGAATTAATTTAATGAAATTCCTAAAATTTCTGGATTTTCCTCAAGACACTCGCAAAAAGGAGAAGCATTTTTACTCCTCTGGAAGCTACTGAAGAAATCATTTGTTTAAGCACCCAACATGTAGGTGGTTAAAGGGTTCTTGGAAAAAATGCAGAGTGAAAGTAGAGCCTTACATTGGGATGAAGTAGCACACAGAGCAGATGAAGTTAGGTGGGAAAGGAACTTGGACAACTTGCTTTACGAGAAGTTCAATCAGTTTAGGCAAAGTGAATTAGAAGTGAACAGGCAATGACTCAGTTCCTGATACAGAATAAGAGAAATACTTTAGACCAGTGTTAATTACCTTTAAGTTTGCACTGAGATGAAAAACCTTTGAATGAGTTAAAAGATATTTAGAATGGAATAAAAATGGATGGGGTAGTATTCCTTCTGTGTAATGAATGAGTGTTGGGCTATACAGTGCTTTCGTATCCTGGGTGTTTGGTGTAGGTGAAGTAGTTAAGAAATTCTAGTTGTCACATTGTGTTGTTAAAGAGCTTTTACCTTCAGACATTCTGATAAAGATATACTGGGAAACCTCTGAGGGAAAGGTTTTCTTTCAAAACAGTTATTGTACTGTGAAACAGCACAACGCTAATAAACACAACACTTACAAGCAGATAAAACCATTGTAATGATGCATTTCTTTTATACAAATAATAATGTTTATGGCTTTGGTAGTTCAGAAAGGAATAAACTTACTCTGAGGCACATTTTGGAGTACAGAGGTTATCTATTTTGATTTGCAAATAAATGCTCCCCTGATGTACACATCTATTTTAAACCATGCATTAATGAGAGTTTTTGTGTGGTGTGAGCCCAACAGCTGATATTTTATAATGAAAATGAGTAGTCAGCAGCATTCTTTTTCAGTTTTCTGCTTTTCCCTTAGCAATTTCAGATTTGTTAGATTTCTATTCATTTGATCTTTTGTTACTAAGTTTAAAAAAAATTGAGATTGCCTTTTCCAGTTTTTAATTGGAGTATTTGCTTATGTGTTGTAGCATTTGACATGAATGAAAAGAATAGGCATGAGAGAAGTGCATTTGTTGATGTATCATTGCTTTAAGATTTTGTTTGAGGGGTTCTGTGGTGATTCAGGGGATGATTTTTGATTGAAATTCAGTCTTTTCAATTATATCCATAGCTTTCAACATTAATGTAAAAGCAGGAGGGAGGGAGAGAAAAACAAACTCAGGACCTTGTGGTGTACAGGTGAGAGGCTTTTGGGGAAACAGGCATTAATAAATTGCTGGATTCTTGTTCAATGATATTTTTGGAACTTTGTTCAGCTCCACTGCAGGCTTTAAATTTAGAAGTGGTTCCAGTCATTGGGAGAAACCAGGAGGTGAACCTGACTGCCGTCATACTGCCTAAGAACCCTAATTTGACAGTTTTCTACTGGTGGATAGGAAACAATCTTCAGGTACACAAATGATTTTGATTGATATTATTTTCAATCTCTTTCCAATAAAGCTTGTCCCTTTCTTTCAATTTCTTTCTATTTTCTTTGGGAGGCGGGCAGAAGAACAACAGTTTATTCTATTTCATTACCTGTGGAAAAAAAAAAAAACTTGCAGAGGGGGATGGATTTGGGATCATAACTGTTGGTTGATGAGACTTGGATTTATGCTCTTCCAAGTTGATAATGTGAGTCCTGTAAATTAAAGTGCTGTACGCATATATTTTAATTGTAGTGATAAATATTTTCTGGGAGTCTAAAATAACTGTCATATCAAAAATAAATGGGATAACTTAAAGGATGTCAAAGCACTGAGAGCACTCAAACAATCTAGTGTTATTCATTTGGGGATCAAAGTCTATATAAACATGTCATAGAGCATTAAATATCTAAGTATTTCTATTGGGAATATTTATTGTGTAGCTGGGTTAATTTCTTTTAAGGTAATTCTTTCAATAACTGATAAGTAAAATATTTTCTTTATGAGGCAGGCTAATTATGACAGGCGAATGCTTCAAATAAGTGCAGTGAACTTTCTTCTCATGAATGTGCTGTCTACCATAATCCCAGCCTCTATCTGTTCGTCTTTATTGACTTTGCCAGTGCTAGAACAGGCACTGCAGGTCTTGGAAAGGGTTTTGTGATTTGTAAGGATGTGCTCAGGGAGCAGAGCATCTCAGCTCCACCTCAGAGGTTACTGTGGGCTGATGCTCTGAGCTGACAGCACTAATCCTTTTGACCTGACATACCCTACATTTTTGGAGGCAAATGACTTGCTTCATATAATCCTGTGGAGATTGTTGAGTCTCCCTCAAACTCCATTAATTTTAGTGGGATCTGATTGAAAACCTAACGCTCAACGAATTACTCTAAAATAAATATTTGCCTCCTCTGGCTGCTATTCTGTTTATAAAGGATCCTTTTAGGGAAAGAAACATTCTATACTAAAAATTGCAATGATCAATTTGGTAAAATATTGATAAAACTGATGTGAAAATTTTTTGCTGATATTTTTAACAGTTTCTGCAGACACTGTTCTTGTGGGTCTTGCTGAAATTCTGTTTTCAATTGTTCTTTTTTTTCTTAAAGCCACTGCTTACATTGGAGAGTTTTCTGGTGACAAAGTTTGCTGAGACAGGTGATGTCAGAGTTACAGTGCAAGTTTCCTGTGGGAGCTCTATGCTTCAGGACTCGAAAGTTGTCCATGTTTTTGGTGAGACATTAGTCTTTTTCATTTTTTTGTTTTATAAGTACTTGTTACTGGACCTCTCAAACCAGCCCTGGCACAACTGTTGTAAAATTATATCTAATGCCAGATTTAATTCTTAAAATTAGAGGCATGAACTGTCACTAAATAACTCCACAAAGCTGAACAGTGGGATTGTATGGGAGGTTTAATCTCAAACATTTTGTTTCTTTTGCTTATTTTCAGTATTGCTGTGGTTCTCAAATGCTATATATATTTAAGTAGTATTTTGGCCTGGGATTAGAAAGTTTCCCAGAATTTCTAAGTAAAGTAGTGTAAATACCTCCAAAAAAAAAAGAAAATTAAGTTCTATATATACTCTCAGCATTGAAAACCATCAAATAATTGCCTTTTATCACAATATGTCACTGTTACCTTGATGTTTATCTGAGAGTTTGGATCAAGTATAGCTCTGCTGTAATTATTAAATAACCCTTCAGCTCTTGTTCCACAATGTGCCCTGGTGTGGCTTTGTTGTGTTTTATAATGTGGTGATAAGGCATAATATACTGTGGAAAATGTAGTGCTGGCAAATTATTTACATTTATGTTTGTGCTGTCACATGTGGGAATTGTGATAAGTATAAAAGCTTTTATTTTAACGGAGACCTAAAAGCCTTCAGATATCATCCAATACAAGATGTGATACATCTCTCTTGTCTGAAGAAGATTCTGTTATTTTTGCTTTTAGTATACTTACTAATTTAAAATAATGGTAAAAACCACACTTATGCTAAACGGAGCTTTTATGAACCTTTTCCTTTTCTAAGATGAATGGATATAACATTTATGCTACCACTTATAAATGCATCAGATTTTTAGAAGTCTTTAGAAATATAACCCTCTTAGTGTGACTACATCAATGGCTTTATTATTCCACTGCTCCTTTTGCCAATCCTGATATCAAGAGCATGAAAGTACTGGCCATCAGAAAAATAAAGAAATTTTTGAAAAAGAAAGACACATTAAAATGTAATTCTTTTGGAGATACTGGGGGGAGGCAGGTTAGACTTGTGCATTCTGGTGGTTCTCTACCTCTGCTTTACATTTAGTTCCCCAGGTTTCATCCAAGGAGCCTGTTAGGAGAAAAGGAAGATTTTTGGATTCTACTTTCTGAAGATCAACCCATTTCTAGCATTTCAGATATATACAACAATATCCAGGGAAATATTGTGGATGTACCTTTGTTTTCTTTTTTTTTTTTTTCCAAAGAGGGCACTAGTTAGCCTTTGTCATATAATTTCTCTTCTTATTTTCATTTTTAATTTATGGAGTAAAGTATTCTTTTTATATGGAAAACAGGAACATGTATTGGACAAACCCCAAACCCCCACGTGCTTATGACTCAGTGAGAAAAAAATCCATCAGAACATTCTCATTTCAAATAAAAGAAACCAATGACTTCCGTGTAAAACTCCCTTATTGACCTAAGGGAAAATTACTGGGAACATTATGACTCCAGATCATGTATGTCAATCTGCTTTGTTTATTTCTTTTTCTTCCTCCTTTTTCAATATTTAGGCACAAATTTGATGATGTTGATGAAAACACAGAAAGAAATTGAATGCCTGGCAACAGAGAGCAGTGGGGGGTTCTAGATACTGCAGTCCTGCAGAGCAAAAAGTGCTAAACGCAGATTTTTAGCTTTTAGCTCTACCAAACCCTTTTTTCAACCTAGTTTATTTCTTGCTGTTTCTTTTTCTTTTTCCAGATAATTTTCACGTTCTTCCTCTGAAGTTTACTAAGCACCTGGACATGTACAACCCCGACATCCCGGAGTGGAGGGAAGACATAGGGCGGGTAGTGACGCGACTGCTTGCAAAGGTGCGCTTTCAGATTGCTTGTAAAATGCTCCCTCGCCAGTAGTAAAGCTTGAAGGTTAAGTTAATACCTTCTCATTTAGAAGGTATTTAGAAATGGAGGCAGAGCAAAATACTAAAGTGAGCCTCTTGAGCCACATTTCAAGCAAGTTTGAGCCTAGTGTCTCTTTTAAGTGCAGGCTGTAGACAATGATTTTGTAACATAGACAGTTTAGGTCTACCACAGCCTAATTGGCAATTAATGCTAAGTATTGCTCCCTGGGATTAGGGATAGACATATTAGCAAATACTGCTGACTCCAAAGCAGGAAGAGTTAAGTAGCTTAAATGTGATAGGTTTAGAATCTAAACAATGTGTAATGTAAAAGACATCATCTTTGAGTAAAAACGAAATAGAAAGAAAGAATTTGCTCTGCTGGTTGTGCAACTTTGAAAATTGTATATAATATATAGGCACACAGTTTGTACAGCTGGTTTTTTACATCATGTTCACAAAGGAAATGTGGGCTGAGGACAGCTGAATCCTGTAGGTTAAATCGAATACAAAGCCATGCAGTAGCACTGTGGCATTAGATCACCTCATGGAAACTGTGAGCTTGAGAGCTGTGCTCTTCAGGTACACACCCTACCAGCAACTGAGGCTACCCACAGTGGCTTTCATGAGGGCAGCAGCACTGAGGTACAGGTTGATATTGCTTATAAAATATTTACATTTTAAATCACTTTACTTTTCCTGGAGTTGCCGTAGTGGAAATCACATTCTCAGTTTTTGACTCTGTAGATTTTCCTGCCTTTTCTTTTTTTTTTTTAGGTTCCTATCTAATATCAAATTAACTTTTTGCTTTTATCAATTTAAACTCATTTCCATAACCAGTGTCAGTCAAAAAATATTTTGCTCCCTTATAAAATAGCTCTTGCATTTTAATAATTATTGAAACATTTGCCAAAGTATATGAACAATTCAATGGAAATTCAGAATCTGTTTGAGAAAGGCTAAGGAAAGTGCCCAGAGTGCTGTCTTTAGAATTGTGTAGCTGTATTGTACAAAACATGGAGAAATTTGAGATGAAAAGCCGAATTTGTGCAAACTGTCTTGAAAAGGGATGTGCTTGACTTTCAGCAGAGGAATGAAGGTATTCATTACAATTTCAGGAACTGAACCTGAACCTTCTTAGTCTCACATTGGAAGACTTCTCTCTGTCCATTAAACACCTTCCTAAGTAACCTTCCTAAGGTAAAGTTATCTGTAATGAATACGCACTTCTAAATCTACACTGTGTCTGAATGGCCCACAAAGGATCCTAAATCACTTAGGATTTTTCTTTAAGTTACCTCAGAAGTGCTCAGCCATTTTCTCCATGTTGCTTCTGTTCTTGATGCCACTGAATTACTTAAATGTGATAACAATACTTAGCTCTTCCAATCTTCAAAGAGCAGGTCACATTTCAGTACATTTATGTTTGGCTTTTTTCATGTTTCAGCTTCTAGTGGGATCCCCTCTAAATATCAAGCATCTGAACACTGAAGTCTAAAAGCCATATGTATTTTATACAAAACACAAAGTTTTATATAAACTGTCCTGTAATTTTCCAGATGCCTTTATTGTCTTCACAGGAGACCAATATACCTGAAGAAACACTCATGACAGTGGTGAAGCCTGGTCTGCCCACAGCTGCTGACTTACATGTGCTACTGCCAGCAAACCAACCAAAAAAGAAGAGAAGCATAACTAGTGATAAGGTAACCAGAGCAGTGCATGTCTGCCCAGGATAGTCTTCATCCTGTTTTGCAATAAGTGGCTGTACTCTCATTGTCTTGATATGAAATTAAGAGGTGATCCCTGCCAGTGTAAAGATCTCACTCCCACCTGATGAATATCATTTTGTGAGGATCCACTGGAGCAAAGAGTCTCTGCACTGTCTGCAGAAGCAAATTAGATTTCAGCTCCAAACAAAACCAGAACCTTAGTAGTTGACCCATAATGTAAAGAGCATCAAGCAAGTATTTTCTGCCCCTGTGAGAAAATGTCCATTTCAATTGGTAAGAAACAAATATAGTGAACACAGGAATGAAAATAAGACATTAGTCTCTCCCTTAGTTGTTTCCAAACCTTGTTTCCTCCATAAGAAAAGACTTTATGCCAGTTGAAAACCAGAGGACTGTTTGGCACCTAAAATTTATTGTATTAATCCTCTTGCTGTGATAGAGAAGAAACAGATCCCAGCTCTGTGTCTGTACCTTGCAGTTCAAGTCCTGCCAGTTACAAAGAATCAGTGTAAGGTATCCTTAGTTTTAAAGGACATCTTACAGCTTTTTAAGACAAGGTCACAGTATCCAAAGAACTGGAGAAGTCAGAAAGACAAAGCTCTTTACATTAACACAAACCCAATGATTGTGTTTGGAGTTGATGGGAGGCACTTTGCAAGGTCCAAAGGAGGATGTTGAAGTTCTCCAAGTACTTGAACAGGTGTCTGTCTTCAAAATGCACAGACTCTGGTGTAAGTGCACACAGTTTGCTGCTTTTTGGCAGAAGCCCTTACTGTTCTCCCATGTAATCACAGTAAGAATTCCTGGGAGTCTGAATTCCTTATTATGTTGCAGGAAATTGTTAATTTTGGCAGGTTGTTTCTTTTGGAGAGAGCCATTCATGAACTAAGACTTTCAGCCAGGGGAGTATTACCACCTCAAAATTTGAAACTTTCCATTTTTTGAAGTACCAAGGTGAAGCTTTTAAAGGAAATTTTGTATTCTGAGCCCATGTGGAATGGACTTCTTTAATAATTTAAGGAAACTAATGGTGTTACATTCTTTGGTTGTACAAACATTTTACTTCAGTGCAAAGTGTTAGGCATATTAGTTCCCTTTAAATCTCAGTTTCTATATTAATGCTGTGCTTCAAGGCAGCTTAAAGGGTATCATCAGTTAAAATCAAGGTTTTTCTCATGTTTGTATATGAAATACCATGTGAGTTACTTTAAAGCATAAAGAAGAGCAATCACATACTGCAAATGATTTGGAAAATTTCCATTCAGTGGGGCTATAAGGATATCACAATAGTGTAGCAGGACACTGCAGTTCTCCAGGAAGACCTTGCAAAGGTTTTCTGCAACTAGAGGGGCACAGAAAGGGGAAAGTAACTGTATAGTCTGGAGAATAGATGTACATTTCTGACATTGTTAGGATGAACGAGGTCAGACCCATGGTGGCTGGGGCTGGAGCAGGAACAAGGGAGACAGGAGCAATTACAGCAACCTGTGCTATGCAATGATAAAAAGTCAGGTACAACAGTCTCGCATCTCAACAGCGATTGTTTTATAGAGTACAATGCTGCAGAGGTGTACAGCCAGTCTTCTCATGACAGCTGCCTGCATTTCTATTTTTATATTATTGCTAATGGACGATGCTTTAGCTATTGATATGTGAATATAAATTCGTTGATTTAGACTTGAATGGCACAAATTTTGATAAAATGTGTTGTATCAGAATCGATTGTGACTCTAGAAATATCCTGAAAATACACCCTATATAAATAAACTTAGAAGCAATAACTCGTTAAGTCAACAGGAAAATATTCTTGTGGTCATTTGTTTAAAGATTCCTTACCTTCTCTTCTGTTACTAGAAGAGAATCTTGAAGGTTTTTATCATGTACCAGTGGAAGGATGTGCTTTGTCATGCTGCTCATGTCAGTTCTCAAAATCAGTGTTGTGACATTTTTGTGAGGACTCACCAATGCAGAATATTTTCTGCACATTTGGAGAAGGTGTCCCAAAAACCCTTAATACAGACATAGTTTTAAAATGTCTTTCCCTAAAGAGAACCTCTTTGTACTCAGCTGAAAACTTTTTAGATTTGGGAATATCACATTATTTCAGAAAGATTAAAGGCAACAATTTTTTGTTCAGGCAGAGAACACCTGCTTGCAGGGGTTATTTTGGTGCTTTACATGGAGTGTTGGGATGTGATACTGTTTATTAAGTTAATCAGATAGAATAGGAATTGTTATTGATAAAAGTAGCCATCAATAGCAAAGATGGTAAGTGTAAGCTGTCAGTGTAGTAGGAGAAACCCTTTGAAAAATTCTGAAAGTTTGTTCCACTCTGACAAGAGCACTTTTTGTTTCAAATATGTGCAGGGAGAAATAAAATCTGACTGTGATTTAACCTGCTTTCAAGAACATAGCAATTTCAGAAGTATTTCATTGTAGTTATTGACTCTAGAGAAGACTTGCTTGCTTAATTTATGCACATGTATTACATGTCTAATGTCAGGTGGGATGAGTCCAGTCAAAAGAGTCAATTAAAGTGCAATTAAACTATAGTCTGGAAGGCAGTGGCTCTGAGGAAGATTTTTGTCCAGACAAACTACTTCACGAAAATTCCCAGTGAGTTGCTTTGGCAAAAAGGGAAAATCAGAACCCAAGATGTATAAGGGGGAAAGAGTTTGAATAGTGTCATTATTTTTCATTCTTTTACATTCTTATAATGCAGAAGCCATTGTGTTCACATGTTCAAATATTGCCATTGTAAAGGATGTAGAAAAAGAAGATGGAAAATTCAAATGCTGGTATAAGAACCTTAACTTAGGAAGTCTAGAGAGGAGCTCCAAAGACTGCATATGATTTTTAAAAAGCTGGAGAGGTGGTAGCACCATGCTTCATAAATAGCTTGGGGCAGAAAAAAAGACCCCATGAGCACTGAGAAAAATCAGTCTATCAATGAAATAAATAAGCCAGGATCTTTGGCTGGACTCACATGAGATTCAAATTTTTGACCTGAGGATGTGTTCGTATAGATTTGGCTGAGAACCCAGAGGTGGGGAGCTAAATACTGAACAAGTTTTAATCACTTAAGCAAAAACCACAGCAAAGGTTGGGTTCCTTAGGAAAATGCCAGGAGAATATGAGGAGTCAAAAGTTATGGAGCTCAGAAATTTCATTAACTGGCTCTAAATCAGATTAACATAAAGTAGTTGTCCCTCTTGGAATGTACACCATGAACACAGGAATGAACCTGGATTGATATGAAGAAACTTTATTTCATTGATAGCAGCATCACTTTAAAGCCTGCTAATCAGTGGAGTTATCATATCCATTATCTTTTCAGGCATTGGGCAGCAAGATAAATACTTAAGAGCTGTCTGGTATAATTGTCTTGTGAAATAACTGAAGCTATGCACACCTCACCCTTACGTTGAGTCATTTCCACACAAAGAAATGTAATAAAGTCAGTGGAATGGCTTCAGAAGTTAGATATTTCTCAAAAAGAATGATGATATTTGAACTTTTGTATAGTGTCTGTCCATAATATGAGGGACTACAGGGATTTTCATCTATTATACTGCAAAAGCTTGTCAAAGATGAGCACCATAATTGATAACATCGTAAAAGGAGTTACTTGTGAAGGTTTCATGGATATAAAGCAAATTTCTAATTTGGCATCCTCTGGGAAGTCATGTCCCAAATTATAAGGCATCGAGTATAAAACTAGCTTTGATCTTTTAGAAGATTGACCATGTTGAAGACACAAGCAAGTAGAAGGGATAATTCAGACAATTTGTCATCTGGGGGTAAGGATGTGATGGTATATTTAATGGTTCTGCTCCATAAAAATATGAGAGACCATATTTCACTATGCTTTATCCACTGGAGGAAAATGGGATGAATACTGATTTTTTTCCACATGGATGAATGTATATATTTCTATGGAGTATTGTTAAAAATTAGCTATAAATGGAATTCATTTCATTATAGGTAAGGAGGTAAGGTAAATTATGACATGCAGTTCATTATTAAATACCAGTTACTTTTCATAGCAAGAAATCCAAAGTGACATCACAGGTTTTCTTCTGATAGGTTGGAAGAATGGAGAGTTTTTAATATGGATTAGGCCTTGTGTGAGTTATGACTCAGGTAAACCCAATAGTGCGTGCAAATTACTTGCTGTCTGTCACATACTGAGTAAATGTAAAGACTTGGGTAATCAAAAGGAAAGATTTGGCTGTAAAATTTTGACATTTTCAGCTTTTATGCCTTGTGGAGTTTTGCTTGGTTTTTAAATATTGAATTTCTTCTATATTTCAGCTCATCACTGACAAATGCTTTCACCATTTAATGAACCAGAGGTTTTCCTTTGTAGACCATTCAGTGACTCAAAGTGGAAGAGAGCACAAGACATCTGACATTCTCTCTGTTTTATTTTCAGAGAATAGCAGCTATAAAGCAGGCCCTGAATGCACACAACATCAGTTTCTTTCTGAGGGGAGGATACTGGATCCTAGTGACTTTGGCTGACTCTGGTTCAGGTAAATATATAAAAAAAGCTCTCAGTAGACAAACTTTCAGATGCTTGTTTGAGTTCTGATAATTAAAGGAGAAAATCTTCATATCAATATATGTGTGTACATATAACACTTATGTATATACTTACTTGGTACTTGTTACATATAAATAAACACACACGCACACACATATATATATGAGTATATATATCTGTTAGTAAATATACACATACCTTTACTCCTACATATGTATACATTTTCATTTGGTAGTTCCTAACAATCACAACCAAATAAATATTTCTTTGGTATCTCTGTTTTGTCATACTCGTGATTTGTATCACAAGCTTCTTTTTCTGTGTAACCACATTAAGTAAATATCTCCGTTGTACAAAACAGTACCCTGAAGGAAGAGCCAGGCAGGCTTCAAACAGCTCATCTGGTGATCTAAAGGCACTTAGGCTGCACTGCCTGCTAAGAAAGCAGAGCTTCTTTGCCCTTATATCAGCCATTAACTCTCTGCTGTAACTACATGGGTGTAATACAGCCTTGCAGCACCTCTGCCGTGGATCTCTGATCTTCTAATCAGCCAATGGGAAGGTTGCGTTAGGGTCTGCACATTGCTAATCCTGTCCTGAGATAAATGATGCTTTTTCTCTATTTAAAACAAATGGAAACGAAGCAGGGTCAGGGGGAGTTGTGTGCATTTCCTGCCTCCCTGGATTCAGTGTGTTGAAGGAAACTGGCTGAAGAGAGTATGTGTGCATACATGTGTGTGTTTTGAACAAAGAGACATTAAAATGCTGTTTTAACCAGAAAATTCACCTTTGATTTGTATCTTTTATTAGAACACCCTGTAATTTTTGCTTTTGTATTATCTCCCATAATATATCCTTCTTTATTATTTCATTGTGTTGTGGGAGAACAGCTTTAGCCAGCCACAATCAATTTATGTAAATACTGGTGTGATATTTTATCTGTCAGCTCTCTGTAGAAGACAAAGCTCTTTTATCTAGTTGCTAATGTAGAATTGTGCTACAGTCTCGCCGTGGTTCCTCATCTGGTGTAAAGGGCTGACATTCGTTTGCCAGAACAAAAGGGACTGAAAGAAGCCCATGTTCATTCCAGCCTTTACTGATGTGTGACCTTGATGAGTTCATTTGCTGTTCAGAGCCTTAGGTTCTCCACGAAATTAATACAGCCCTGCTTTTGCAAAGCACGTACTAAGGGTTTGTCATCATTTACTATGATAACTTTAGATTCCCAGAAAAAAACCACAATCACTGAGTATGCAAATAATTAAATCTTCAGGATCTTGGTCTTGCTGTTTGTTGCTTTCTTTTTTTGTAAATTGGTCCTCTGTCCCTCTGTCCTTCAGTAAAGAGGAGCCAATTAATTCTGTGGTTTTGCCTTTCTGAAGAAGCCACAGATGGAGTGAAAAGAAGAGGTTGCAAAAATAACAACAAACGTTTTTGTCCTGAGAGTTAAATCGAAAAGAAAGCTTAAGAATGTGAACGATGTAGGAGGAGACATGCAAAAGTGTTCTTTTATTTTGTGTTTCAGACTCTGAGAGGATTGGAGGAGGCAGTGGCTATTGGGCTGTTGTGGTTCTCTTTGTTATTTGTCTAGTTGCAGTCGGGGCTTTCATCCTCTACAAGTTCAAAAGGCAAGTAAACCTTAATCAACATATGCATTTTAAGAATCAGATTTATCCATAGATTAGCAAAACAGAGTTTGTTATTTGAAAAGAAGATTTCTTGAAGAATTGCAAGAAGTACACCACTTTGAAAGTCATGTTTTTCTGAACTTTTCAGACATCAAGGTACTGCACTGATGCTTGTTTAACTTTCTATGTTCCAAGATAAATATCATCAATATGGGAACTATGAAGAGCTCGTTTAGTTTGTATAAATAATGCCATCAAGAATCAATACCATCAAGAGCTGAACCAAAATATTATTTCTGATTAATTCCCTTCTCATTACTTCTAACAGTTATGAATAAACTAAAACTATTGGGACAAGGAGTGCATCTGCAATGCTGATTTGCTTAAAAAAGTAGTTTTATCAAAGTGCGTAATGCTCTGGGGCTTCTCTTTGCACACATTACATTTTAATTGCTGAGGCAATGCCATGGAGAATGACTGACAGAAAGAGATTAGCGTTAATTTGGCACTAGAGTGTGTGGAGGGAAGAAATATTTCTGCAAGCAGCCTTTATTTGAAGCATATTCTCAAAACTGAGCCATGCCAGCCTTAGTCCAATAAATCTTTAGTCTGCAATTGATTTTAATCCAAGCTGCTGTGCAATTCAAATAATTTGTTCTTCTTCATGGGACTGAGTTATCATTGTCTATCCCACTGGTATTTCTGTATCTCTGGGGCATTCAGAAGCTGTTGGGTTTGAGCATACTGGAAACAAGCCTTCATCGTCATCATCATCAACTCCTGTCCTTCCTCAGTGAGGATTCATGCTGATTTGCCTCATTTTTTAAAGAGTGCTTTTTATTTAAAATAAATCTAAGTTTATAGAATTAGGAGCAGCATTAAGTTTGTGATAGGAGTTACTGTAGCTAGCATTAAGTAGGAGTTTATTTAGCTAAAGTATTTTTATGTCAATAGAGAAAAACCCCTTTTTCTTCAAGAACCTAAGTTTTTTAGAGTCCATAGTGACTGATTACTTTAAATGACAAAGCACAGAATAATGTATCAGACTGTCTACAATGGCATAAAAATCCATTTTGCTATTTTAGGTGCCTGAAGCAAGGAAAAGCATAAAAATGGTTGATGTGATGTAATTATATTATTTTAATAGCAATACAATGGAGAATTTTCTGTTTGTGGTTTGGATCATGAAACTTCTTTGTGATATCTTTTTAAAGTTATCTGATTTATATCTTTTATTAGCTCTTAAAGGAGAGCAATTAAATAACAGACACAATTACTGCATAGTAGAAGATGTATGAAATATTCAAGAAAGGAATAAGACCATATTCTTCCTTGAGTTCTTCCTAAAATGCCCAATGAACCATTGCTTTATAAGCAGAGTTTTTATTAAGGAGGAAAATACAATATAATTTCCAAATTGTGAGCTTTAATGTCTCTCACACTTCTGAATATAATTTGTGAAAATTTTGCATTTACATTTCAGGGGATAATTTAGATGCAAGTGAGGACTACTGTGAGAGATATTCAAAAGTTTGTCAGTAGCCTAAAAACTGTTGTTGGCATTGATGAATGTGCATTGATATTCAATTTTAGTCTGTATCTTATGTGTTTCTGAGATATTAGAAAGAATTATTTTTAAATATTCCTGCTTAGCTTTTAAAAAATCGCGTTTTTTTTATTGTATACTTCATTTGCAATTTCTTCTTCAAAGAATATTGAGCACCTAATCAGAGCTATGTTTCAAGAATTGCTTTTTGTCTGTGGGTTCCCTGTGAACTCCTGTCCCACCCAAACCTTTAATCCCTTTTGAAAAGTCTTTCCTGTGTTTATGGAGATGGTCGGTGCATTGCTGGGTCCCCATGGAGTACTTGTTGGGAGTACATTCCCTCTAAAGTCAGTACAGTGAGTATGTGAGTTTACAAACTGGTCCACAGGGACTGGGGCTATGAAATGAGTGTCCTTTATAGATATAAAAATTGCAAGTTATAATGCACAAAGGCAACTTTTCAATATTATATGCCTGTGTATTAAAAATTAATTTTCTGAAATAATGCCATAGGCAACAAGAATGTTCCATTTTAGGCAATAATTTCAGAATTACTGCAGCCTTAGAAACTCAAATAACTCAGGCAAATAAAAATATGGTTTAATTCCTCAGAGAAATTACAGATGTGTAAAGTATTGGAATGATAATACTGTCCATAATTACAATGTATGATTTAGAAAACGAAGGAGGAGATGGAAGATGTTTGGTGCTGCTTTCCCTTCATTCATGTAGGTTAATAGAAGGGTTAAAACTCCTTTTTCCCTACACCAGTGAAATTTTTATTAATCCTAGATTTATCACTACACGGATTGGGTCTCCAGGGCTTGCAGTTGCCATTGGAGCACACAAAGCAGATGCTGTGCAAGAGATTGCATGAACAGATCTTGGGCTGCTCTCTCTCTGTTTCTGTCTCTTTGCTGGCTCAAAGTTAAGTTGGATACCTGCAAAGACGTGAGATGGACAAAGTGGCTTGCAAATAAAATGGTGACTGGATTGGCAAGGTGGTTACAGTTCATACACAGGAACATGTCATCTATTTGCACTGAGAGAGAGCTCAGGACTTGGCGTGAAAAATGAAGAGAAGATAGCGGGCTTTTGTGTAGAGCTACAGCTTTGATAGAAAATGGGGAAACATGCCCAAGCCACCCGGAGGTTTCTGAGTGCTGAGGCTTCTTGTCCCCAAGCATGGTCACCTGCCCAGATTATTCCTGTAGTTCACATCATAAGAACTTAGGTCTTAATTTACAATAACTTTTGTCAGACCAAGATGGGAAATGAAAGATGGTTTTGACAGGACATCAGAGACTAATCCAATACCTCTTCTTTTAATGAATCTTTCATGAGTAATGATGAAACTTGCTGTTCATATTTATTTTCTCATTTTTTGAAAACTGCAAAATTCAGTACTAAAAATTGGTGTCCCTCACAAGAAGTAAGTCCTACCAAATTAGTTTGGGAGATGGCAGTGATCTAAAAATAACAATTCTGCATAAGATTCTTTGTCCAATGCCTCATATGCAGAAAAAGAAAAGAGAGTTTCATCTAATTAGGTAGGGGGGTAGGGGAAAAACAGAGGCAGATTCATACAGAGGTAGTGGGATTTTGACTGATTAGTTACATGCATAGTACAAACCAATGTCATCTCATCACTCCTCAAGGAATGCCCCTTAAATAGAAAAGATGTAAATTGTATAATTTCCCACTGCTCTAATCATGTCTAAAATTTTATGATCTGCTGGATAACCAGAGCTGTCATGGCTGTCTAGCTAATGATTAGGTGACTGTAGGTGACATCTGTTCTGATATGCCCTAATCCCAAATACTTAAGTGTTGACTAGGAAGACTGCTGCCTTCTGGTTTTATATGCTGTAAAATTGCAAGTATTTATCATTTCATGTCCTCATTCATGAACCTCACCCCCCCCACACCCCTTTATCTGATGGTTTCTTTGTGCATCCAGGGGCTTCTTGCCACATGTGCTTTGAAAAACTGCTGCTGGAGTTCCCAGAGCTCATGAATTGACTTCTGGCAATCCCAAACATGGTTCGTGGCTTTAGACAAAGGAAAAAAAAAAAAAAAGAGGAAAAAGCCAAAATGCTTTAAGAAACACAAGAGTTTGATTTTTTGTGATCAGAGTAGATAAGGACTTCAGATTAGGGCTATTTTTACTCTGTAAATAGGAACTAAATTTTAAATGATAAATGTGCGTTTTTAAAACTTAATTCTAATCATGTCCAACAAAGGAGCTGTTTGGTTTCTCTGAGCTATTGGTTTAGATAGTTCAGGGAAGGACTTGTGAGGATGGCAAGGAGCAAGAGGTCATTCCTCGCTGGTGAACCGAGTGTGGCCGGGCAGGAGGGGCAGTGCAGTCAGCAGATGTGGGTGGTGGGCAGGCCGCGAGAAAAGCGCCTTTGCTCTGCTCTGCTCTCACTTCCTGAGCGTGGAAATCATCGATCGGATGCCTCGAGCAAGCAACATGTTGCAATACTCTCTAGCGTGCTTCAGTTTTTCAAGCATCCAGGTAAAATGGACTGCAGCTGCTTCTTTTAACCACAACAATACGAAGCAGCTGGAAAATGTTTTTGAAAAATCCAGGGCTATTTCTTAATGCGGATCTGGAATCTGCGTATATTTTTTCTGTACCATACCATCTTTACTAGATTTGGTTCAGTAAAAACACACTTCTTCCATTCCCTTTGAAACAATGTTTGTATTTTTTTGTGGTTTTCAAGCTGCCATCCAGAAAAGATTTCTTCATCCTCTCTGAATAAGTTTTATGTTATGGGGTCCTGGGCAACAGTATAGAGAAGGGAAATAGCACTGTCTGCACCAGGCAAAGTGGAGGGAAGGAAAAATATATTTTAGCCACATCAAAGCTGCCATGTAATCATCATGTTACTAGTGGAAGATCTGAAATCATCCTTTTCTTATTTTTCATTTCTGTATAACAGCAGGATATTAGAGTAGCCAAACCAGAGTGAATAGCTGGCTTTTGTGCTCGTGTATTTTACCTGGTTAATTGCAGCAAATTTGATTCTCTGGAAGAGTATGAAAATCTTCATCTTTTAATTTGTATGCAAACTACTGTGGTGTGTTTAAAGCTACGTACATTATTTTCATAAACCACTGTGAATCCTCTTCACCCAGATTTATACCATTTTGTATGTTTTCCTTTTTTCCCTGCTACTATCAAGTACCAATTTTGGTAAATGAACCCCCTCCTGGGTCATTTCCACAATCTGGAGCAGAACTGTGTTATCTTTCTGCCTCATTGACTTACTATCTCATTTTCAGTCTCTGAAGAAAAGCTATCTTTTTTCCCCACCTTGCTTATACTACTTTTATGTTCCATGAGAGCAAGCTTAGTCCCAATCCATGTATTTTAGTGATAAAAAAAACAGGCTCTAATTTAATGTTCCATAATATTTTGTAAAAACATCCTCAGAAATCAAAGTAATAGCATGCAGAAAAGATTTCTGAAATGAAAGAGGCAAGTATATCAGGAGTGCCTTGAAGCACAAAGAAGTCAGTCACCTGAACATTAAGCCAAACATAATAAAGTCAACACCACAATAAAATATTCTGTTTAATGGATTATTATTGCTGTTATTTTTATTTAAGTTCCAACAGAATGCTACATTATTCCATATTCTTTGCCATGTGACTATGTTCTTATTTTTTATACTAAACAGAATTTTAATCAAGCCTCTGGAAATGAATGAAGTTGCATAAAGGCGAATGAATGGTTTTTTTCCACAAAAAAGGAATTGAAAGCCAAATAAACTAGAGCTTAAATGAGTAGGAATCAATATCTCATCCCCCTCCTGCTGTTTCTTCCTGCTGAACATTTTTAAGTGCAAACAGTTTGGGGTATGAACTGATTAGAATTTGTGAATATAGGAAGGAAAAGAAAGTACTTTCTGGAATATCTTCTAAAAGGTGCTGGACCTGGAGAGCTTGGTGAAAACTGTGTGCTGTGATGTTCTGTAGTAGTGCTGTGCAGAATTACATCTCTTGCTCACATCTTTATGGTCCTCAGAGAAGGCATAATATTTCTTCTTTTTCATGATTGAAATAAAATGCTGCAGGGAAAACAAAAGCAAACGATGAAGTGCTGCTCAGTAGAGGTAATTGTCTCCAGTGATGGATGTGAAGCACATGCATTTTGCAGATGAAGAGTAAACCTCCCAAAGAAACTATTGCATAATCCACTTGTCTGTTCTTCTAAATGTGCTTTCAATTTTCATATTGCTGATACAAATCTCTTGGGTCAGACTTCGTGTCTTGTCATGTTTTCACAGTAGTCTTTTATGTAGACCCAAGCATTTCAGCTCTGCCTGCTTCAAACGCTTACATCGGACCCAACTAACTGCTTGAGCAATTAGAGCAAAGCACATCAGGGTACACTAGAGTTTTTCTCTGTATAAGTAGGGGTAGAAGCTTCCTTCCTGCATGCTAGAGCAGTGAGAAGCAACTGGAAAATTGCCAGAAGCAGGCCCATCTTTAGCAAGGATCCAGTATCCACATCCTTTTTCATCCCACAGTGTGGGTGTCCCTTGTAAACAGAATATCCGGCACATGTGTTAAAAATGCCTCTTGAAAAGGCTTGGACTATCCTTTTCTCCAGGGTGGTTGAGTGTGTTCCTTGTAAAACTGAACCAATCTGAAACACAGAGAGATCTCTGGAGTGTATAAAATGTCTATTGCCTACAGTACCTGTGTCCTCAAGACCAGGGCTATTCTCCTTCCTCCAATCCACGTTTATGGTACAATCTAAGGTTCTTTCCCCTGTCAGTGTGAGGAGCAAAGGAAAGTATGGAAGTACTGAGTACCTCAGCTTTATACCTTCCCCAAAGGAGCTGTGCTAAGCAGGATTGGGCAGGGTAAGGCAAGTGAGAAATAACAGCTCATGCCTTTTCTCCTTTTATTCCTAAACCCTAAGGAAATGGTCTTAACAACAATATATTGAATGGTTATTTGTGAACTTGAGAGGTTTCTTCATTCTTCCTGAATATGGTTAATGGTATGAGTTGTACTTGTGGTAATCTCTAACTAGTAAGTCATGCAGGAGACGTGAGTTGAAGCCTGAGGATTTACAGCAAAGGACACACTTTGTTGACCTGGTTTCACATGGGTCCTTCAGCTGGGCAGGCAGTGGTCACACTAGCAGCTCCTCTCCCTTTACTCAGCTGCAAAAGTCTAACGTGCCATATGGGTTTGAGATGTTTAACATTTTTATTATGTCAAAATTGTTTTGATAATGCCATTTATGCTTCTACAATCTGTCAGAAATAGTTCTGAAAAGGTTATTATAATTATTGTAGGAACATATGTGCTAATTCTGCAGATGTATTACAGAGACATTCTTCTGGGTTTTGTCTCCCTTAGGCATTTGGTGGTGGACAGAAAGTGAGCAGTTTGACAGGTTTGATGAAGGTCTGATTGAGAGAATACTGTTTTCCACATGACCAGTTTCATTACCAGACACATTAAAAACAGTGTGGAGTTACCGGCCCTAGAGAAAAAATATCAAAATTAATTACCTAATGTGTTTGTTTTGGTAATGAGGAATGTCCTTCCCTCTTTCAAAATGGCTTTTTTTATCCACACAGTGAAAGGAGAGAGATGCAGGGCTTGCCTTTATGTGTATGTTTTTGTTGGAGGCGCCCTCAGACCTGTTGAAGTAATTGTAATAGCACAGCATTGTGTCACCAGACCTTCTTTCCATCCTTGTCCCTTCCATTTGGCTTTGTACTGCTTATAAACAATGGGATAAAATACCTAATTTTTATTTAGAGATATAGTTTTATGTGTGTGTGTTTATACACTTACCTATACAGGTATGCGTGTGTGTAGATATATTGGACTCAATTTATCTTTTGGATTGTTCAGATTAAAGGGGGGGATCTTCTTCAGTCATCTTTCATTTCTTAGTAATTTTTATTTGTTCTCATTACTTTGATGCAGTGGAAGTTGATTTCAGAATAGTTTGCTGCAGTAACTTTTTATCTCAAACTAAAATGGTGCCCCTTGCTAAAGACACCTTCTTGTGAAATGTCATTTAAAACAGATTGTTTTCAAAAGGCTAGCGAAAACAGAGTAATCTGTGTATTTATCCAGCTTTCAAACCACTGCCGTAATAAGAAGCAGGAGATGGTTGCTTTTAGAGAGATGCCTAAAAATTAGTGTCACTTTTTCTATTTTCTCACTGTCTAAAGGGGCTCAGCAGAAACCACAGCTGTTCAACCCTGTTTTCTCTTTTCTTCTCATTGTCTGCCCATTGCTATAATCTGTGTTTAAGCACAGACTTTGACAGCCATGATCTGCTGTCATGCTGATCAAGCTGTCAAGCTGCTTCTGGCACTGTAGGAAATGGAGCTTAGAGCCTGCAGCTCCCTAATCTGAAGTGTCTGCTTGGTGCTTGGGAAAGGATGTCCTTATGTGCCCAGGCAGACTGCAGGTGAACACAGCCACAGCACAAAGGGAATGGCTCTTGAGAAATGATTAAAGCATAAAATCTGTTGCAAAGCTAGCAGTCCCTGATTTTTCCCTTTGAGTTTACAAATTCTAATTTAAATTAATCTAGTTTAAAACCCTTTATCAATACTAAGTCGTAAGCCTCCCAGTCTCAGCCATGCTGCTAATTGTTCATTAGAGGCATTTAATAAGATGCTTTTTGTTTCTCCAGATTCCAGACAGAATGAGTGAATTACTGTGATCTCCTGTAAAGAGTTTAGTATAGTTTGTTGTTCAGAGTCCAAGCTTTGTACTCTGTCTCCTTCAGCGCTGCCTGCTTAACAACCAAGCTGCCCTGTCTTTTCCCCTTACCAATGCCTGTTTACCTTCTTACCTCTTGGTCCTGGCCTCCTGGCTCTTCACTCTCAGCTTCTTTCCATTCCCTGTCTCCTGGACTTCTCCTGGCTTTTTCTCCTTGACCCTGATGGACAATGAGTGCCATATGATGCTGTCACACTTCAGTATCAGCCCACCTCCTCAGGGAGTTGTGATATGATTGCAACTCAGCTTAACTCATTGCTCGTTACACCTGGGACCAGGAATAAATGCCCCCTGGGCCCTTGTATTGCTTGAATTCTTAAAATAGTTTTCCTGCGGCTTTAGTAATTGTTTTTCAACCTTGTTCATTGTCTGTCAATATTAGTTAGAAACTGATGCTTAATTATTATCTTAGTATGAACATCATGATAAGGCAGTTACATAAAATTGTGACAGAGAACAAAGAGCTGTTAAGCTTAGGTTGTAACCACAAAATTAAGGAAAAGTGGGATTGGTGGTGATTTTTTATTCTGGAACAACTTTGCCCTGCTGGAGCTGTGCTCTGATGCCAGTGTGTGTGTGTGTGACACAAAAGAACTCCATCCCAAAATTTTTTATTCTTGTCCCATTTAGGAAACTTCCAGGCAGAAATGTCTACGCCCAGATGCACAATGAAAAAGAGCAGGAGATGACAAGCCCTGTTAATCACAGTGAGGACACCCAGAACATCATCCAGGGTGAGGAGTTTATTGATGATGATCTGGACTCTCAAACACTAGGTAACGCAAGAGGTAACTTCGTTTTTAGTTTTTAATTTTTCATAAGTAGTTGATTTTTTAACTGATGTTTGTTTTCATTTTAGTTATTTTTCGTTTTCCATTCAGTCTCTAAAAGATACAAATGGTAGCACCACTAACAAGGGATTATCTCAGTCAGCTTCTTTTGGCTTGCTTGAGATACAGGCTAATGTATGGATGATGTGCTATATAGAGCGTGAGTACAGAGATAGTAGTTTAATGTCAAGAGACTGACTTGGACAATTTTAGAGATAAATTATATTTGGTGGAACGGGATATAATCTGCAACAGTTGAATTCACTCAATAATCCCCTGAATTAGTGGAAAATTGAGTTTAGACCAGAAGGATTTGTAGAGCCAATGCTTCTGTGATTTCAGATGGATTGTATGGAGATCCATTGCTATATTTGCCTTCGTATTCCAAAGGCATTTAAAGTTTTTGTGATTAGAAACATTAAATTTATTCATGTATAAAAAGTATCATAAGTCTCCCTTAATTTAGCTGTTGTATTCATGAGGTGGTTATAAAGAACCCATGAGAGGAATTTTCTGTGAGTATCTCTCAGTACAAATGATTTTAGTGTCAGGTTCACATGTATATTCTGGCACTCTGTGGTTAGTTTTAATGCAATATAGAGTGCTGATCTATAATACATTGTCTTCAAACTACTTTTGGGTCACAGTCTGAAAAATGTAGAATGATGTAAAAAACACCCAGTTCCACTTCTGCATGTTTTTTGAAAATAAAGCAGATGATCCAAAGCCTTTGGGATTTGTAGCAGTAGATTGATGGTGTGAAAGGCAACTGTAACGTCTTCATGAACCCCAAGGAAGAAGATATATTTTAGAAGAGGAGAGATTTCTTTATCTTGGGTTTCACCTTTATTGCTTGTTGTCACTGTCTTTATTTTCATTTGCTGAACTGTGTGCTGCTTCTAGGTTCTTGGAGGTGTTAGCTTTGAACACAAGGGAAGAATCCAGCCTCTTGCTTTGCTTTGTGTATTTCTATCTCTTCTTTGACCACTTTGTGTATGAGTATCACTTTATTTTCATTCTGATTTTGCAAAACGACCTTTGTTGACCTCCTGACTTTACCGGAGTTAGTTGCAAAAACAACCCTGGAAAAACAAATTCTATGTTAAAATTGTTTGGTCAGCTCATCTCCAGGGTCTTTAGAGGAGAAGGTGAATGCTAACAAAGTCCTTGCAGCCATGCCTGTTAAAGGGGAGCATTCAAACACCTCCCGTAATGTACAAAAACATAACTTCTTTTAATGGTAGAAAATCCCTTATGGTTTATTTAAAAGAAGGTAGCTTGGGATGCTCTAATAAAGAAATGCTATGCTGATTTGTAACACATGTAGAATTAATCTCTGCTTGCCCTGCACTCTTTACTCAAAGAAAACAAAAATCTTCCATCTGATCAGAGCATTAGTTTAGTGTTAAAGACTACAAGATCATGATGCTTTGATGCCATAAGACAGCAAATGTGATCTCGAGGTGATTTGTGCTTCTGCCAGGTTGTCAGCACCAGCAGACTTTCCAGAAGTGTGTAAAAAGCTCATTTTTGTGGATCACAGTCATCCGTATTTGTCAGTTACTGTAGAGCTTTGAGACAGAAGATGTTATTTAATACATAAAACTACACTCCTGCTCACTCTACTATTTTGTTATTTGCAATACTTTCCACTAGCTCCAGTATTGCTCAGTACTGCCAAGAAAATACTCCTGTTAATGATACTCTATTTTATCTGGCTTAGAGTATAAAACATGTTATAATCCCTGCTTTATATTAAATTCTGGTTTACGACATTATTTGCAGAAAGTTCCGATGCTATGGAGATCCCTTCTGGTTCTGGTGAGCTTTCTCCCTCCCTCTTGGGAGATGTCAGTAGCTGCCTCTGCTCCATGCACAGCAGGGAGTTACAGGCCTGGGTTTCTGTTTGTTCTCTCTCTTCTCATAACTTTTGAATTTCCACAGTACAGTATTTCCAGACTCACCCATCCACTTTTTTTGTTTTCTATATATTTTATGTTGCCTACTTTATCGCAACCCCCACCTTGGGACTCCTCAACACCATTACCTTGCAGTGACTCCTTCTGGGAGAAGTGGCAACTTGAACAGCTACAGAGTTCCCTTATTGCTGATGCCGGTCAGTGTCCAGTCCCAGGTCAGTGGCATGTCGAATGGACGCCTCAGGTTCCATTCTCCTCCCTCACCTGCACCCCTCGAGACAACTACACCTTTATAAGCCACAAAGAGAATCAACTTATGCTGTCACTGGGATAGAAACCCTAGGAATTCACCACAAATCCACCACCATGAGCAAAAGCTTTGTGCAAAAGTGTGCTGTAGGTACATGGAGCTGTTGCACCAACCTTCACCTGACCTGTTGTTTGATAAAGCCACTCTCTTATGCAATTGACTTGTCCCTGCAATTAAAGGGGGATTTATTGTGGATTACCTGAAATGCACTAATGTTGGCATTTTGTTTCTGTGTTTTCCTAGGCAATCACTCAGGCGTGGTTTTGAGCATCAACTCCAGAGAGATGCACAGTTACCTGGTTAGCTGATATTTGCAGCTGAACACAAAACCAGAAAGACTCTTCTCTGTACCGTTTTATTTTTCCCTGGTGATGTCCCAAAATTGCAAATATGGCTGTAAATGCTGATGGAGAGGTTTCTTATCAGTCCTGTGGAAGAAAGTGTCCATCATCAGTTACCAAGGGCAAAGGATAATATGTCTTGTGTTCACTCTATGGCCTGGGAACTCATTACGATTGAAACTCAAACTATGGTAGCAATTTTGTAGCCCTAGGCACCTTCCATGCCACCTTATTTCTTTTCTGTATAAGCTCTATTTCTTTATGTTTATTTTTAGAATGATTGAGTGTAACTTTTTAATTATATTTTTAATTGAAGTATTCAGTGGAAGGCTGGGAGTCTTCAGCCCAAAAAGGTGATATTTACACAAGTAAGTGACTAGACCAGAACAGATGGTTGGTTGATCACAATGATAATTTTTTTAGGAGGCCAGGTGTTTCTGTACTGGGAAAGGACTGAGCGAGAGACAAATGCACTCCTAGTTGAGACAAGCTCTTAACTTAAATATGTGTGAGACAATCTAACAAATTTAGGCTAGGCCCTTCTGAGGATTAAAGGAAGTAAAATGTTAATTAGGGTATCTCATAATATACAATAATGCTCTTGTAAGTGTAGAAAGTCCTGACAAACTATCAGCATCAGTATCTCCCCCAATCCCACCACATGTGAAAGAAAAACACCAGCTTGATGCTATTTCCAGACCAGGTGCCTTCACTTGCGGACAGTCATTTTAGTTGCTCTTTTCTTTTCTCCTGAGCGAGCCCCTCTAGGGAATCACCCCTCTAGGATGATGGCAGCTGCCAGATGAGTTATCCTGTAAAACCCTAGGCAGGTAGCCTGTCTCTTTTTAAATTTCCAGAAAGTGTAAATACCTCTTTTATGTAGCTTTCTTTGTATGGTTATTTTTTTAAAACTTCGATAAGGGCAGCTGGGCCGGCTGGGTCAGAGCTCTCCTCTGGGCGGGGCTGGGTAGCATCGCCATCTCCCTCCCAGGAGTGGGCAAACCCCAACCTGACCTTTTCCTCTTGGGTTGGTTTGACAATCCAAAGGGTCATGGGGATGATGGGAAGAGACTTAGGGCTTCCTGATTCCTTCCCATCACCACAGGGTGTCTCAGTCCCTACCAGAACTGGCCCCTTTTTCTGCAGGGAGGGCAGGGGAAGGGCTTCTGGAGGAGCTGCCTGCAGAAAGGCATGTGAGTCGGGTTCTTGCTTCCTAATCCCAGTTTTGTGAGTCAGGTCAGAGTTTAACAGTCTCAACCTCTGCATCCCGAGGGAATGGCAACGCAGTGAACCCACACTCCGCTTGTCTTTTCTCTGTGGTTTATTTCAGCCGTGTAGAAAACCGAGTGTGGTGGGGTGAGTTTAAGTGTCTGGCATGCTGTGTGTCACAGCTGCCTGGGATTAGGATGCTTCTCTCAGAAACCTATATAATCTCTTCACTTTTTGCCTTTGATAGAGAATAAATAACTCTGTACTCACTGAATGTCGTACTGATGCTAGTGAGAAGCTCGAACACCACCTTAAGAGGGATACAGATAGTGCATCGTCCAGAATATGCAAACAGAAATTAATGAATGCTAGTCAAATAGAAAAGAACTGTCTTAAAATCAGTGTATGCATTGGAATCATTCTTCCATGTAGCTGTGAATATAGAGCATATTATCATCAAGTGCAGCGGACTGGGATGTAGTAATTCAGTGTAGTACCGTAGGCTCTCACGAACCCCATAGGATGTATGTGTAAAGCACAAGAAAATCTAGATTATAAACTTACTCTAAGGAACTAGGTGGAAAAGTTAGAGTGAAGGTTCTGAAAAGCACTTGCAAACTGCTCAGGAAAATAATTACAAAAATTGTTCTAAAATTTCTGCCTATTTAGTTATATAGTGCCATATAAACTTACTAACAGAGAAGCAATGCTCTAGCTGACTGTTGTATGCCAGACTGTGGAAATCTAAGGTCTTAAATGGATGTGAGTCTGGGTTTCTTGAAGATTAGTGCATATACAAAATGTGCTGTGAATTGGAAACTCTCGGGATCATTGTACCAGGGGCTTTCCCTCCTCACCAGCTCTTCTTGCTTTTTCTAGTGGAAATGAGCTGATGCCGAGAATAAAATAGCATTGCAAACATCTTACTTGTTCCTGTGAAATAAATCTGAAAGAGGTTATTTGTATAGGGCAGGTGAGTGGCAAACCAGCTTCATGGACAGGGAATGGGATGGAAGCTCCAGCCTGGGGCTGTTCTCACACGGTGAGGCTGATAGGCAAAGAACTCTGTTGGAACTAGGTCACACATCTAATTTATGCTTTAACAGCTACTTTTATACATTTAATTCAGGGTGATTTGTGTCTCTGATCACAGGAGTCTTTTGGAACACAGTAGAATATTTAACTGTTTGGTACTTTAATTAACACTTAGCACAATGTAGTGCCTGTAATAATTTTTTCTGATGCTTATTAATTTGATTCATGCAGCACTCCTGTGAGGTTGGTTTGTCATGTCTTAAAAACTGTGTTTTCTAAAGACATGTTGGTATTGCCGTAACTGTATTAATAATACCCAGCAGATAATAAAGGAAGCCTTTGATTTCCTTGCAAAAATAACTTTAAAATGAATTATTTTAAAACTGAGAAAGTACCATTACCATTTTCTCATTCATGTTGTCTTAGTTTATCTTTAAATGAAAAGACTCACTAGTGCTAGATTTCAAATCTCTTGAACGACATCCGTGATATCTTACAATTTTTTCCTTTATATGTATCTAAAATCCAGATACATGAGTATTCAGAAACCCTTCTATGCACAAGTGCTAGTCACACATGCATGCACATACACATGCAGTATTTGTACATATTTTAGTTAAACTTTTTAGTGGGGAAGGGTGATGTGGTGGCTAAGAAATAGAAGATGACTGTCAGATACCTGAATTCTGTGCCCAGACTTTGAGCAAGTTACTTCACTTTTATGTGCCCCAGTTTCCCCACCTATAAAATGGGGCTGATAGTCATTACCTACCTCACAGGGGTATTGTGAGGCTAAATTAATTACTGTTTGTTCATGATCTTCAGAGCAAAAGAATTTTGTGAGCATAAATTATTAATGGTTTAACTTTCTTTGTTTTAATTGTAATTATCACTGTTCTTAAAAGTACTCTACTCAAACCAGCTGCAATTATGTATAAATGTAACAAGTGCATAATCCAAAAAGGTGGATCACTGGTAAAAAAGAAAAAAAGAAGGTAATTCTATTTAAACACTGCTATTGGAACATAATTGTTATGTGGTAGCACTGCAACATTGGTTGTGATTTTGCTGTTACACACTAGTATTGTCAACTTTCTCTGCATTGTTATTTGATCAAAAACCTTATAAAAATTGATACAGTGATATTTATCAGCACTGATATTGAACTATACTGAAACAAAAAAACCTGGCAGTGTACTGGCCTCATCAGCCTCTTTTGGCCTTCTAAAAATCTGGTGTATTTGCAATTTCAAAAACACCCTGTACTTTTCAGAGTGCTCCAAGCAGTATGATCTGAAGCATCCTAACAGAGCCATCAAGATTTAGAGCTGTTATCTTTGCTTTCTCTTTTGACATTGAATGTTTTATATGGCTTTGGAATGGCCTATCCATATAAAGTACCCAGAAATGCTCAGAGGATGTTTAGGGAAAATGCACACAGTGTTAATAATTTTTCAAAAACAAAAGCAATATAAACCAGTGTATATTTTTATACTCTGTAGAAGAGGGTGGTGGAAATGGCTGTAAAGAAAAAGAAGGTACCAGCCTGAGGCAAGATGGTGTTGTTATCTACAATTGAGATACAATTTCTTGAAACTCTTTTATGATATTCTTATTGAATTATATCCTTGATGAGTTTTCCTCTTTCAATGACCGCTGTAATGAAGAGTGAGCTGTTTATTCATATAAAGCAGAGAATTTGTTAACTTACTGTCCTGTAGACAAAGACAAATCAGTGCTTTGCCATTAGTAGTTCCTAGCGCAAAGCAGGTTTCATCTGACATGATTATCGTGGTTAGCTGTGTTTTCAGTCCAATGAGACCTCCCTTTCGTGGGGACACTCTGCTACTGTGTGCTGTATCTTTAATAGAGGTCAATAGAATGGAACTGCAGTAGTTTCCATCCTCCTTACGCAAATACACACTCAAATAAATGTGTGGTAAAAAGAAAATCTTTATAAGAAATTAAATACATGCATTTGTTTGCAGTAGCTTTTTGATGATGAACCAGAGGTTCTGATAAGTTTCGAATTTCTAGTGTTATTTCAAGTCAAATACAATGTTTCTAAGTCAATAGAATCGATGACAATTTCAGTCATAGATTTTTCCTATGTTTCCTATTAAAAAGGTTTGTAATTTTTCATTAATGAGACTTCGGGGGAAAAGAGAGACTAAAAACTTTATTTCATTGCACAGTCCCTGCCAGTTGGAGTTATTATAGTTGTTTCATTGTATATTGATTGATACCACTGTATTGTTTCCATCTTCATTTTTATTTCAGCATTTTAGATGAAAGTAAGTGCCCATTTCTCTCTAAATATTGGCTTTCCACCAGGAAGAAATTTATAAGCATTTACCTTTATAAATCTTGATTGTTGAGATGCAGAATTTTGTTGTGTCTTTTAAGTCATCCGGAAAGCTGTTTCCTGGCTTATTTTCTCTGTTCTCGTCCCAGTTGCACATTACTTACACAACTTTCTTCAAGAGACTGGCACATAGCCAGTAGTACTCTGAGAAAATCTAAAACTTTCATTAGAATTGTATTTAATTGACTATAAGGAAGGTCTGCTGAGGTCATTTTCCTAATGTTAAGCTTGTATTTTCATGTTTCATATACCTTTCAGTCTCTTAGTATTTGCCTTCTTAGTGCCATTTAAATGCATTTTTATTCCTGTAATGTTTTTCACTTATTTTTAGACTGTAATCATCCAAGTGACAAATAAGTGAGACCCCCAGTTAGCTTTTGCAATTAGTAGCCTAACCCTACAGTCTTTGGGAAATGTCAAACTGTGCCCTCTCAATTTTTTAATCTTCCATCCCAAGTCAGCCCTTCTGCCAAACTGATCACCTCGGCAGCATTGCCTCCAATTGTCTGTGTACCCTCAAACCAGAGGGGGTGCAGAAGGGATGCTCCATGTCCAGACAGCCTAGAACAGCACATTTCCCAAATCTGAATGGGAGTGTCATGCTGACAAAATTTTTATTTGTTCCTTCTTTTCTAGTGCGTTGCATAAGCAGAGAGGATGTGTATCAGGGAAAGAAGAACGTGTAATGGTAATTCAGGTTGCTCTGGAGGATAAAGTATGCATCCTTTTGGAGTATTTTTCCATTGAAATTGATACGTACAGAAAGTCAGTTTAATGATTTTTAATATGTGAGATTTCATTTCTGTAAGTCTTCAGTTCCAGCTTTTTTCCTCCTGTTAAATGGAGTAGCAAATTACTTAAACTATGAATTGTGGAGTCATATATGACCTTCATTCTTTTCATCCCTCTTTTTTTCCTTATGTGAAGCTTGTCACCATTACTGTTTTCAGGTAGTTTATGTGCTGGTAGCTGAGAAGATCCTCTGTAAAACAGAGAAATAAAGAAACATAAGAAATACTGGAAGGCTTAGAAATATGTACTCTGAAATGCAACAATATAGCTGTGTGAAAAAATCCTTGTCAAAGGGCTGTTATGGTTTGCATTAAATACTTTTTAATAGTATCTCTAAAAATATATATTCTTAATTGCAAGCTCTTTGCCCTTCTCTCCTTCCAGATTGATTTTCTTTCAGAAGTGACATTTACTAGCCCTGAAAGGAAGTGCATTCTTTCCCTTACACAAGTAATTTTGCTTAATGTTATTTCCTTGCAACACTTGCATTTCACACAGACTTCAGTTGTATTTATCAGCCTTGATTTCTGAGTTTCTGTAGAATTTGCATCTTTACACTGATTACATGCAATACAGTGGACATAAAGCCCTGTTGAGCAGCAATAATACAAGCAGCAGTGCCTGGCACTGCTTAAATAATATGCCTTTTTTGCACATATTTTAAATCGTATAATGAGTATATTAATCACCAGGAAGGCCAGGCGTTCCAAATAACTTTCTTAGCATGTCTTACATTTCTATGTTATTTGTTGCTAATTTTAGCCAGCTTTGATACTTATATTTAGTTCTTACTGACAGTGTCTGCTCTTGCAGATCAAAGCATATGAATTGGCTTATTCGCTTTTTTAAAAAAAGTATTAATTCGCACTGCTTATTGATTAAAACAGTTTTAAAAGGAAATCTTTCTGAAATTGTGAAAGAGATACTTTTTAATGAGGACAGCTCATATAGGGAAACAGCAGGCTTATATCCATGTGGCTTTTGAGATATTCTTGTTATGGATTTTGAATAGAAAGGACTGTGCAGAAGAAGTGTAACCCCAAACATGCACATAGGCAGTTTGCAAATGGTAAAACTAGTCCAAAGGAGAATATTTTAATATACCACCTCTATGTCTCCGATTTACAGCAGGGCCTTTAATTGGTTAAAATTACAGAATATCTTTACCAACAAGATGCCCAGGGAATTGCCAAATTCACTGGCTCCGTTTACTTGTGAATACACTCCTCTCTTGGGGGTTAATCTTTTGAGATGCTGAACTGTTCATGAAGTCACCTGCATAGTTTAATGCTTGCAAATATTTGCTAACTAGTTGGTGAAACTTTATAGAAAAAAAAAATCAAGCCAAAATTTCCACTCTTTTCTGGTTTTCCTCCTTTCCCCCTCTGCCCCCCCTTCTTTTGTAGTCCTTTTGTTCTCTTTCATTATTGCTGCTGTTTGTGGCTCTGCCTTGCCTGACTTCTCCAGATGACAGTTCTCTGCAGTCCACTTTTTCTTCCTCATTTTTAGCTTTGTTTTGTGTTACTGTCTGTGATTTTATTTGGAAGTGCACCCTTCTGTGTCCTGACTGACAGCAAGGAGAATCATGATCTCTTCCCCATTCCTGCCTCTCCACTGAGCTCTGCTGTATTATTTGGGTCGATGAGGTTCCTTGTGCTTTTTGTCTCTGCAGTTCATCCTTCCCGTTTCTTTCCCACTTCAGTATCTTTTAATCCTTTCCGCTTTAATTTTGGTTCTCATTTTCTCTAAATCTTTCTAGAGCTCTTATTTTTTGCCTTTCAAGAACTTCTCTCAGATGTTCGTCCCAGAGAGCACATGCTTCTAGTTTGAGATGTGGATGAACATTATACTCCCTGAAAGAATGAAACCCAGTGTTTCCTCTCACATCAGTGTAGATATTGATTTTGCCATTGGTCTGTAGTGAAATTATATGTTTAATTGGCAGAGAGCTCTATCTATTATCTCCCAGATATCTTCCTCTGCCTCCTTTTGGGTTACAGGCCGACTCATGGTGTTCCCATGAGTTTCCTGGAGCACAGCAAGGGCTGGCTTGCTTTGCCAGCCCTGCAGTCTGGCAGGTACAGAATTGCAGCAAGGTTGGGTAGAGATACCTTCCGAGACCATTGGGCTGCATTTGTATTTCATCATGGGAAACGCTGAGACTCAAGCTCGGACACAGCCTTTTAGAGAAATTGTTACAACCCAAAGCTGAAGAATAGGTGAAGTAAAGAGAATCACTTGTTAATAGAGGGCGGGAACAATCTGACTTGACAGGTTTATGGATTTGGTCTGTATGAAACCTTTTCTGGAGGCAGGGGAAAGTGGCTTGGATTCAAGTTCCATAAAATACAAATTTAAGCGAAGTCACCAGACAGACTTGGCAGAATCATCATGCTGGAGGAGCTTGGAGAAGTTAATGGGAATAAGATCACCAAAAAGCTCAGCAGTGTCTCCGAAGGCTGCAGCCTGTCTTAGGGAGTGTGTGTGAGAGAGATGTGGGAGGGAGGGGAGCACAGGACAAAATGGGACAAGGAAAAGCAGGGAGAAAGTCAGTGTTACCAGTGTGTATGATTTTACCACAACTTGTTTTGTTTTGCTTAAGCCTTGGAGCTTACTTTAATTTGTAATGGCAACTATTTTCAGTTCTGTTGGTTGCATGCAGAGACTTTAAACCATGGTTCTAAATTGATACAGTGCAAGGAACTTGCAAAATTATCACCATCTCTACCTATAATTTAAGACAGATCTGACTTGCAGCAACATCCCACCCGAGGTGCACGGAAAGATGTTGCTTCCAGAGCTGAGGTGCCTTTCTGTGTGCTCCAGATGATTGTGGGTCATTTGCTAATTGCATTCCTCCCTAGCACAGCACTGAGCTAGGAGACAGGGGAAAAGAATTATTTTATAGTCTGTGTCTTGCATTTATACTGTTTAAATGCAATTTGCTAGAATGCCTCTATGAGCTGTAATTTCATAATGTTTAAAGAAGATGAATGGAGTTGGTGTAGTATTCCTGAGGGTAAATACCAGTGACTGGAGTTTACTGAATATGTGACTAGAAATTTTAATTTTAGGAACAGAGAGTTCCTCCATTTCATATACACACCAGGCCTTTGAGTACAGCTCCTTTTTTTCATTTGTTACTGACAGGCTGTGATTTATTTCCTCATGGGTATAAAGTCATGGGTAGCACTTGCTGCAGCACAGAAGGCTCTGGAGGGAAAACATAATCAAATGGAGAAGTATACTTGAATTCTCTTCTCTGGATCCCAGTCTTCTCTGAGTTGCTTTTCTCTGATTGTCATTCTGCCGATAAACTGGGTTCCTGTCAAAAGACAATTAACTAATTTTCATCCTCTTCCGTGTGGCTGAGGACAAATAAATACGAGAAGTTTGCAGAGGGATAGAAGACTGGAAGGGGGTGGGGAACTTGATCATCTGGCAGAGTGCTTTGGGAAGCTTCCACTTTTTGTGCTTTACTTACCACTTATTTTTACAAGCATGTAATCACAGCTCCTGTGATTTATCTTTCCATTAAACTTTGGTAGGTTTCTTTGCAGAAGATGGTTTTGAAGAATATCACCCCAGTGCATTGCAAGTGTGGGTTTAGGAGGCATCAGGTATTGCCCTTCCTCACCTAAATGAAATTAACTTAGTATAATTGCTCTCTATTTATGAAGCAGCACCAGGAATATTGCTTCATCCTAGATTGGAGGAATATTTGGAGAGATGAGAGTTGGAATGGGATAATTTTCCTTTTTAAGTGTAAAGGATGGAAACTGGCTTATTTACAGTGCATCTGTGGCTGTTCCAGCACAGGTGGGTGCAAAATATCTCAATCCAGATTCAGACAGGTAAATATGGATTTTGCTGGCATTACCCATGAAAACGAAAGGAGAAAAAAAAGGTAATTAAACCAAGCCTAAATCACATTTTGTGGCTAATTAGAGCTTGGTAAGTATATGAAAGCCAATAAAACAAAAAGCTAGACATAAGTCTTGTGAAGATTCACAAAGCGTTTCTTGCTACCCTGTTGTTAATGTGGAACATCATTTATTTGGCATTGCAGGGCCAAATTCTACCCTAATTTTTGGCCAGGTTCACAGACATTATCAGTTCAGCTTTGTGTTACATAATTTCATCCACGGTGAATTTGAAAAGCAACTGCAGGTTAAAATTAAAATTAGTCTTCTTCTCATTGCACCTGTGCTTACACAGGTTATTGACTGATTTCCACTAATTTTTATTGCCATGGTTGGCATGAGAGTTCTTTGGATAGACGTGAGCTAATTATAACCAAGGTAGAACTGAGTTTTTTAACTAGTGACTGCTTGGTCAGCAAGTGCTTGACACTGAATCCAGCTGGATTTTTCACCAAGGGGGTGTTCACTCCATGGGAATGTTTTTAGCAGTCCCCAGTATGCTACAACCTCTACCTTTAACATACATGACTACACAGTCCTCTCCTTCTGCCTTTGCACATTCGAGTGTTTGTGAAAACAGAACATGCCTTCTCCGAATTTTGTTTCAGGTGACCTTGACTTTAAGCAGGTTTCTTTGTATACAGTAACAGGGCTCAAGTGAAGAATGAAATAAATCCATAATTGGTGCATTGTCATAAATGGGGAAAAGTGTTATTTGTATATTTTTGTAAATATGTAACATTTAATGGCAGTTTTGTAGTGATGTGCTGTTTTTGAGAAAAAGAAACAAATATATGTTTGAATATGCTTGACGTAACACTTAACTGTGATCCAATTGCACAAGTAATAGCTTAATCAAAAAGTCTTGTGCAATATGTAGTGCACACACATAACCAAGTATCTGTTAGTGATCCACAAGCGAGTTTTTGGCAACTTTTAACAATGGTGATGAACTGTGCAGTACAGATTATCACGGTCTCTTTCAGCTTCCAAACATGTAGCAGGCAAACTACTGTATACGTACCTGTGTACTCCACTGCATCCAAAGGTATGCATTTGTCCTGAGAACCTGCACTCCAGGTTTTTCTTTAATAAAATTTGGTTCTAAACTACCTAGTGCTTTGTTTTTCTTTCGAAGCGTTTCATGGGGTTTGCGGAGGAGAAATGGTTTAACCAGTCCCCAGAGTTTGTGTTTTGTTAGTAGTTAGCAGCAAGCCACTCAAGGCAGCAACACGGAGCTCAAAGGCTGCAGCAAACCTTCATCCTCCTCTACTCCATCCTCCTACACTGTAGCTCGACTCCATTCCTAGGGAAAAATGGAAAAGCCCTTTTTCCTTTTCGCTGGGAGTGGAGTTGCTGCAGTATAAACGGTGGAGGGTGACACTCTGTGGTGAGACCGAAGCCGTGCAGCTGCTGTTCTAGAAGTCACTGAAACAGAGGCTCAATATTTCTGTCTAGCTAAAGAATTCCGTAGGTCTCAGCCTTGATCTCCCTGCAATAGAGCGCCATCAACAGAACAAAGCTATGTGTGTTCTGCTCTTCCTGTGCCTTTATTCCAATCTCTTCCATTTTTATTGGCTTCACACACTACTTGTTGCTTGCTAATTCTTTTTTCTTTATTTATTGCATTGTCCTTCCTTTATCCCTCTCAGAAGTTGCCTGTGCTGTATAGAAGCTGCATTGTCTTTGCAAAATTGAGGGGTCTGCATGTCAGAGTTAGCCCTTAAGCTGGCTGTGGCTCTGTGCAGGGATCAGGCCCTGACTCAAAATAAAACTGAGCTACAAACTATATTTAATCATATACAAAGCCAGCCAAAACAAAATTTTCAGAATTATGCCCATTGGGTGTGCCCATCTAACACATACAATATTTATTTCACTCTGCCTGCAGTCTCTGGAAATGCAATTATTATATATTTAAATATTAAAATTATACTGTCGATTTCTAAAAAGTCTTGGCCGTAATGTCCTAAAGATTTTCTCTTACTAGTCATGGCAAGTGCTCTCTGTCTTTGCAAAGGGCACTGAATTGCTGAAATCAGACTATGCCTTCCATCCCTACAGTCTGGGCATTCCTTCCTGCTTCAAAGTTTTGAGATGTGCTGCTTTTGGTGTAGCTCATATTTTGGGTTGGATAGAGTTTATGGTTTGCTGAGAGGTGGTTGCTGATGTGTACCTTGGTACCTTCCCATGGAAATTCTGACACTGGTAGAATAAAAACTTGATGGTTCTTTTCACTGCCTGGTGCCCACAACAAAGGAAAGCAGAGATGTCCTTGATGTCCTTAATTGTTGTGGTTGTGCATGTGCAATGTGAAATCTTATTAAAACCTTATCCTGGGACAAAGAAGCAACGTGAATTATTCTCTACCGATTTTTTAAATTAGCTATAGAAATATTATAGACAGCAATGAAGTTTTAATAGGACAACAAATGGATTATTTACTCATAGAGTGGCTGCATTTTGAGGATCTGAAGATGGATAATTAGAAGGAGAGAGAATTCAAACAAATTTAAACTGAATTTTGCAGTCTGCCCTAGTTCAGCGCTTTCTCGTGGTGCCTGCTGAAGGACTCAGCAGCCAGAGGAACTGTGGTGAGGCTGTCTGACCCTGCCCTGGGGCACTCCACACTAAATGTGAGCCTGGGCTCAGGAATGGAGCTTGAGCCTTCCCCTGCTTGTGCAGCTCAGCGAGGAAACCTTGCAATTTGTTTGTCATTGGAGATTCTCTAATCCTATACTGTGGCTAGCTGAGACTTTAAACTGTAATTTATCTCTGCAAAAGAAGACTGTTGAATCTCAAGTGACAGCACCTCATTTTCCAAATTTAGTGCTCTGATATAAATAAAGGCAAAACTCAAAGGAATTCTAAAGTCTCATATTTTTAATGATGTTCCAATAGCTCCAATAGTTTCAAGGAAAGCTCTTGATTTGGAAAGTCAGAACAGACACAGCCAAGCTGTTCCCATAAATGAGACACCAAATGAAATTTGTTAATACTTAACCTGAAGGGCTACTTTAGTTACGAAAATTATTTCCGTGGAAAAAAAGAATAATTGCTTCACTTCTATTTCCTTTGCTGTCCTCATCAAAGTCGTATTAATTGCTATACTATTTTGAACTGGTTTCAACATCATCATAAGACAGGTCTATTATAAAATTTCTGAGGCATAAACAACAGCCAATATTTTTTCCTGATTTTGATTAAGAGACTGGTTTGTTTTCTTTTTTTTCTTTTTCTGATTTATGCCTTGAAAGATGCTTATAGGTTCAGCTGCTGTGGGGAAAATGTTACTGTACTTTGACCCTCATGGTTTTCAAAAGCTGAAGCAAAATACTACAAATGCTGCTCAGTGCATTTTGAAAGTGATAAAAGGATCCATTCTTGCCATTACAGCATCATACCAGAAGCTGATCTCAAAAAAATTCAAAATGAACAGTACATGTTAAAAAACAAGCTAAAAAAGTACAAATTCTAAGGAATAATTCAGTGGCAGGAATTAGTCTATTTAAAAATAAATAATGAAAGCAGGAATGAAGCTTTTCACTTACATTCAACTCAGGACCATGTAGTCCCCCCTCTGCTGGTTCTACAAAATCTAATAGGAAAATTACTCCCTTGTAATCAGATTAGGGAAGAGAAATATCCTTGATAAGATTTAATTTTTTTTCAGTTATCTAATAAATTGTGAAGGAGTAACTTTGCATTGCCTTGATCTTAAGACAGATGCTTGCTTTAAAAGTCAAATTGAAAAGAATATCATACATTCCTTTAAAGAAGGGAATGTTTTTGTAACTGCTGGTGTGAAAAAAAAAACATTTTTCTGTGAAAGAAAACAACTTCATTTATCAGCAGCAATATGTCAGGGGAGCAGGGGGAAGCACACAAGGACACTTAAGCAGAACACACTTCCAGCCTCCCTGGAGCTGGACTTTTCTGCTTTGAAGTGGGGAGCTTTGTGTTTGATAGCTTTAAGTAATTACTTTCTGCCATGAATTTTGTTTATTGTTTATGGACCCATATGCTTTTAGCATCCATAAAATTCTGTGAAAGTTCTGCAGCTGAATTGGGCAGTGAGTGCAAGCATGTCTGTGCAGCTGTTTTGAACTTGTTCATTAATTTTGGTACTCTCAGGGTTTACACTGTTACTGAAAGGGACTATTTGTTTCCCCATTTTTATAACCTGTTAATATAAGCCCCTCCGCAAGATTATTATTTTTTTTCACACTGGAATGACCTTATTTTGTTTTTCTGTTGAACTTCATTGTAGTATGAATAGTATTTTTGTCTGGAGGGGTTGCTGTGCCCCTAGTAACATCACCCACAGAGTTTATCTATTTATGGCACTCAGTGCCCAGACTTTGGATAATGCTGTATAGGTCCAAAAGCAGATGATCGAGGATGATTGAGCAATGCGGGTGGTTTTTTTTGCCATTTGCTTCTGCAAGTTGTGTGAATCAGACAGAGCCTAGAGATACTTGCTGTGTTTCAGACCACAGGATTATGGCAGGGTTTTGTTGGTTTTTTTCCCCCCGGTTGTGTTTTAATGTTCATTTTTGTTTTGGTTTATTTTGTGTCTTTAATTGTTGTTACTATACAGTACATGGACCTAACTATTATAACTCCATTACGATTTTGGAGGCTGTAATTACAGAAAGGAAACCAATTAACAACTTTAGAATATTGCTTCCTTCAGTTTGGGAAAATTAAATGTATTTTGTACTTAAGCTTTCTACTTTGTAAATTTGGTAATAACTGTAGTGTAGTAAGAGCAAGAGCAAAATCTAAGAAAAGCAGCAAGGAGTAATTACAGCTTAACACTTTTCAATCTCATCTGTCAGTCATCTATAAGGAACTGCTACATTCATCTTTGAGCAGCCTGATAATCAGCTCAGTTTGATTTTGATCCACTTTCATTTCATAGAGGTAATTTTTAATGTTTTCCACATTGCATAATTTATTAGTGGAGTTGACATCTAAGCAAAGTGATGCAGTTGCAACAGGCAAGAGGGAAGTGCTGCTGTGAGCTCTAAATACATTGAATTCCATGTTCTGGGAGTCCTTAGGCTGCATTCAAGTTGCAGAAGGTCATTGCTCAGTTCAGTGGGGACACAACTGATACCCAAAAATACTCGTGATAACCTGTCCAAGCATTTTTCACCAGACTGGCACAGGAGAATGGCTCCCAGCTGAGGTGCCACCAATTCCTCAAACTGACAAATACCAACAAAAAACAATACAAATCCTTTTTTGACAGGTAACTTTATTAATAATGGTCTTGGATCTGTCGCACCTACCAGGCGCCAGTCTTTTTTCACACTCTGCAAGACTTTCTGAAGAATAAACTAGAAAGGCATAAAGTTAGTTGAAGCTACTAAGACACACATTTGCAGTTGGGTCTATTTTGGACTTCTTTTTTTTTTTTTTAACAGAAATTTCCATGAATGTGTGTCAAAAAAACTTAAATACACTGAGAAATACAGTAGAAAGGCTATATTTACAGTCAATTATAATGGGCACTGCCAACATATCCAATAACAAAAATAAAACAAAACCTTTTTTTTCATGTTTCTATCATGCTTTTTTTCACAGAGATTTTTTTTAAATATGATTTTGTTTTTTAAAAAATACAATAAGGAAATAATTACATTCTTAATATGAGAACATTATCATACAACATACACCCTGGGCCAATTAATTTGAAAGTGTCTAACAAAACTTGATACTAAATTAATATTCTCCATTTGAAAAATCAAATTGCCACAATCATTTCATTAAAAAAACACCTCTGATCCCCCAAAGTTATGATCTGGGTTTTTTTAATAAAAAAAGCATCACCCATTAAAAAAACAAACAAAAACAAACAATTTTTAAAAAGCACCTGGTACAGTAACAGGCATTTGGTGAGGAAGCACAAGTGTAACATTTTCTTAAAAGACATAGAAATGGTTCAAAATATGAGAGTTTTCCTTTCAAAGAAAAGTCATGCTGCTCTATGGCTGAGTTTGCCTGGTGATCCTAACATCTAAAAACGGTGAAAATACAAGCCCTGTTGCTCTTTATAAAAAATTGTGCAGCAATAGTGCTTTTCAAGGCAACAGAGTACATTTCACAGCACCGTTTGTGGTCTACAGAGAGGTTATTTCCCAAGCTTTTTGGTTTTCCTCCTTTGAAAACCTTGGCTGTTATATGGAATAGACTACAGCGGTGGTGGCTTTGCGGAGCCTTTGCTGGAGGAGGAGTGAAAGGTGCTGAATTTGGGTGGCAGCCCCTATGCAGTGCCACTAGAGGGGCTGAGGGACACCTGCACCACCAGCAGGGCTGGGCTGTGTGCACAGCCCCACAATTGCTGTTCGCTTGGGCAGAAATCTGCACACATCTACCTCAGGCATAGATTCAAACCTGTCCTTGCCAAGGAATTTTTCTTTTCTTTTCTCTTTTCTTTTCTTTTCTTTTCTTTTCTTTTCTTTTCTTTTCTTTTCTTTTCTTTTCTTTTCTTTTCTTTTCTTTTCTTTTCTTTTCTTTTTTTTTTACCCGTGGGATATAGGGGGTGGAAGATACAATGCCAATATTGGGTAAACAAGTGATTTGGCTTTTGACTACTCTGCATTACTTGATGCGGGACCACTTCTTAATGGCAACTGTTACATCATTGCAAACCTTGACTAGAAGCCTAATTTGCATTATAAATATGTACAGATATAAATTAAAATATAATCATTGAAATATACAAATAAATAACTTAATTTGAAATAAAAAGCCTAAATGAACTTACTTTTGCTTCAAATTTGTTTCTGCTATTATTTATGGGAATTTGACGCTCTTTAGTCCATAGTCATACAGTATAGAATGTGCCCTCTAGTTAGAGAGTTAATAAGTAAGTAGATGACCTAAACTAGTACTAAAAAGTCATGTTTTCAGTGAAAATCACACTGATGCTTGCTTTCCTACTGTGTCTGCATTCCTGTGGCACTTTGTACCAAGTACAGTCACAGAGCCTTTTCTTATGCTGGGCCCCATTTCTACACTGCTAAGGTCAGTGGGACCCCTGGCCCTAAATGCATTTGGGAACAGGACACAGCCCTGTCTCCTGTCAGCTATCAGGTCTTTTTGACAGCTCTGTGCCTTCAAATCCCACAAGCTCCTGCAGGAAGTCCTCTGGCATCCAGCTCAGCTGAGAATCCCAGTGTGCCCTCCAGGAGTTGCACAGACCCATTCCTAAAGGTAAGAGATAATCTACAGGCTTGTCCATAAAGGGATGTGATCCTTGGTAACTGCTGTCTTGCCAACTTCCGTGATTTTAATTGCAGTCTTAACTAATTATCAAGACTCCAGCCCTAACATCTGTGATTATCTCAAAATATGAGTAGTATTTTAATTTTTTTAATTAAAGTGATTTTCTACTCCTCACAGTTGAGGAAGAAAAAAATCTTGAGAGTATGATTGAAAGCTCTCCAAAGGCTTACAAATAAAGAGAGAAAAACTTTAAAAGATGCCATCTTATTATACGTTTCCCCCCCTCAACCCCCTCCTGATTTTTTAAAACCAATCTTGAGATTTTGAAGGGCTTCAGTGGCAATTTACTGCATGTCATTTCTCAAGAGTGACATGGATGGAGACAAAGAAGAACAGATTTTTATAATTTTACAGACTAAAATGCAAGATGCTGTTTCCTATAAACAGAAATGGACTCCTGGTTTGAGAAAATCCCCAATTATTTGTTAAACTGTTTATAAAAAGAGTCTGAAAATTATCACCTTTTCAGTCCATCTTCCTCAAAAATAATAGCTGAGGTCTGAAAAGATGAAGGAAACTAAGTACAGCAGTGTTCTATAACTCAAGTTTAACAATACTATATCATAAAAAACAAAACAAGACTGACTGCATAAGTTATTCTGAGTTGCCATTATCTGTTGAGGACTAATTTCAGTTACGTTTTCTTTTTCTTCTTCAAAAAGTATAGAAAAGAAGCAGTATCTAAAAATACCTGTTTGCCTTTTAAAAAAATCAGGAACAAGTCATAGTTCAAGAACATGACCTTTGAAAATGACTGGTGCTTCAGAACAGCAATAAAGAGAACGTACAAAAACACATTTGTCTCAAAGTTTGGCAGCTTTTTATCTCCCAATGACAAAAGCATCTGTCTAAAAAGTATCCAAAAAACTCTTCACCGCTGAGTCCTGTTCATCCCACGGAGGCACTGCAGAACTCCTGCCTTCCTGGGCCGAGCAGGACTTGCTGCTTCTGTGAGCACATTTCTTCAGGTTTCTTTTGCCATGCGAGCAGCCAGCAGCAAAGCCTCTGCTAATGAGTGAGACGTGCTCTTGGCAGAGCTCAGAAGTCAATTTTAACCTGTCAGAGTCATCATTTCACACCAGTCTTCAGCAGTGTTCAGGCTGTCTGATGCACTGTAGCTATCATTGCTGGTTCTGTGCTATTTCAGCAAACTTTCAACTGTGACTTTATGCTCCTTTTGAATCCCAATGGTTGGTTTGGTTTTTGGGTTTTTTTTTGGTTTTCAATTTCGTTACCAGTGAAGTTGGAAACAAGGAGTTACAGCTAATAAAAAGGGGCACACGAAGTTACACAGCAACACAGTAGAGGGAATACAGGCAAATTAGCGCCAAGCTACCATTAACTTAACAGAGTTATAAAACTTCTTGTGTTTTATCACTTGATGTGACCTTTGAGGTGAGTCCTTTGCAGCCTATGTCTTGGTCTGTAGTAGGTAAGGCCTTTATGGAAAGTGAGTGGTTTTGCTATGTTTATGTTCCATTTTTCATCTCCCATTCCTGGAAAAGCGGGGGAAAAAGATACAGAAAATGTTAAAGGAATCAGGATATTTCACCAATGTCATCACATCTACTAAGCCACAGCTGGGGTCAATAACAGTTTTTCCATTAACTTTGCTGGATTCAGCCCACAAATTAGGGAATGCTAACGAGTATGTTCTGATAGGGTCTGTGCACAGCTTCCACCCCACCACAGCTATACACAGCAACCTATTTTATACAGCAGTGCACGTAAGCCATGTCTGTTTTCTGCAAATGAGGACTTCTGGAGCACTTTGCACCCCACAGCTGCTGTAAAGCACTCAGCTCTCCTGAGTAAGGGAGAGGCTGATTCAAGCACACTGAGCTCTCTAAACGACTTGTGTGAGGCAGCAGGAAGCTCTCAATATCTCTCAGAGCTGACACCAAGTGATTGCTTTACTGCACTTCAATTCTTTTGTAAGACTCATGGCAGACACATATTATTTCTACAGCTAAAAAGAGCAACTTACCACAGAGACTAACAGGCAAGGTTAAGAAAAACAAGTCAGTTTGCATTGCATTTGTTTCCCATATACATAATCCAAGTTGAGATATTGCTCGGCAAGTTAAAGAAATTGCTCTGCCTTTCTGTGCCTCAGTTTCCCCACCTGTTAGCTGAGGACAAGGAAACATCCACAGCAAAACACATAATCTACAATGTTTTTGTTCATATGTCTCAGAGCAAGGTATTGCCATTTCTTCTGCCACATAAGTGAAAATCATGGGATTGCTCTAGCTGAACACGCAGTTCAAGAAAACTTGTGGCTCTCGAATGACACCTACAGCATTTCCTAACACCACCTAGGAGCTGAAGAGCTGAAGCAGGATGGGCTCAGCTTAGGACAGCCACACTGTAGTGCGAATGTGAATGTGAATCACAGCCTTGCAGCCATCAGGAACCGCTGCAGTCCCACAGAAGGTGCCCCTGGCCCCTGCAGCCCCCTCGGAGCAGAGCATTGCTCCTCGCCAGGCTCTGGGGCTGCAGATTCCTCCCTGACCCATCCACTCTGCAGAGCCACTCTGCAGGCAGCCTGCTGACTTGGCTCCCGACCTGGATTCCTGAATTTAACACTCATTCCACAGCATTTAAGAGCTCTGACTGAAAACCATTACTTATGCATGTAAATAGCGGTTTCAGCTGCTGAAAGTGGTAAGAGCATTAGTTTGGCTGAGCAGTTGTAAGACCATGACACCTCTTCAACTATTGTAAAGGAAAAGTAAAGGTCACAGTTGGTGGCTGCTTTAGCAATACAAAGAAAAAAACCCTCGGGTTTAAAGGTAGATGACAACTGATTTTGTTTCTAAACTTCTGTTTGGGTTTTTTTTTTCTTCATTTAAATGGTGCTTTTACCAAAACTCAGTGTATTTTAAATATTCAGTTTTACTCTTCAGATTATGGTGATTCTAAACTTAAAACACAGTACTGGTAAAAATTAGATTACTTTTAAAAATCTGTTAACTATATTCCCGATGTATATGCTACCAAAGCTCTAAAGGAAGTCCTTGGCTAAGCAACTGGGAGGAGAATTTTTTAAAGGGTTAAATAAGCCTTAAAAGCAGAAGCTTCTTTTGCAGGTGCAAAAGGAAGTTTTTCTTTGTTTCCATTGCTCCAGCAGGTTCACACCAAGGAAAGAATGTTTAAGTCAACACTGACGGCCTGACTGGGAGATGGGAAACTGGGACAGCTCCTTTTCTTCTCCAGTCCTTGAACACAAACAAAATGTAAACTGCTGACATTCACCAGCCCACTTGTTTCAAAAACAAATCAGAAATAATAATTTCAGTCTCCTTGCTGCACACAACAACTTGGTTTTAGAAATTAATTTGATATTTAAATGAAGATGTGAAATGTTTAAATAATTATTGTACAGCAAGGATATTTGAATCTTTTTACTTCTCTAGGACTACTAATGAAGAATATTTTTTCCATATTTTAATTACAGTCTCCATTTCTAGCCAAGTACAGATTAGACAAAATTGCAATTAAAATGCCTTCTGGCTTCTTAAAAACACACGTAATCACTTCCCTAAAAAGAAATGTAAAGATACTTACAAACAGGAAAGTTAAAAAACTCAAATATATGTACGCATATATGCGTGTATGTATAGTGTATGTCCTGAAGAGTCAATCCCCAAATTGTTGGTCATTCTTATACTTAACACTAGGTCTATCTTTCTGCTCCTCCCTGTATTTCCTTCTAATGTCAGTGCATCTGAGAAGAGAAAGCTTTCGGTGGCACACGCATGGTGCTGCAGGTGGTGAGGACAGCTGTGACATGAGGGTGGCTGCAGACACGAGGCTGGCAGGTGACACGCTCAGCATCCTCCGTGCAAGGGAAGGGCAGGAAGGGAGGCATTCAGTGCATTCAAATACATATCGGGGAAAAAAAACCATATTCTGACATTTTGAAGGTTTCTACAACTCCCTCCTAGCACCGGGAGCTGTGCCAGCTGCTGGAGAGGCAAGCACAAGCACAGGCGTGGAATGTGTTTCACTCCCACAAACTGCGTTGACATCCATGCGTGGGGAGCCGAGCTCTGCTCTGGGATACTCACGTGTGATGCCCTTTCCTGAGCCACATCTATGAGGCCTGGGCTCACTCGCAACTGCAAAAGGCCAAAAGAATTGAGAGCCAAATTCCACCCCCGCACATGTCCAGCAACCCCCCGAGCGTGGGGAGTGCTGCAGATGTGCACCTGATGGCAGCTTGGGCTGCCAGCAGGCTGAGAACGGATTGGGTTGCACTATCTAATTCAGCAAAATTTCACTCTTCATATTTAGTGCATGAGATTTTAGGAAAAAGCTGTTAAAGCTGAATTGGATACTTGGAGTTGTTTTTCCCAGCATGCGAAATATGCTTAGTTGTGCCACATCTTTTTGATTAGCCTAATCCTATATCCAGGATTCCTCTGCCAAAAAAGCTTGACCAACTTATTGTGCCATCCAAAGCACATCAACACCAAGCAATGCAGCAGGGTTTTTCCTGTATGGTATATGCCGAGCATAAAAAATGTACTACAGCTGGAAGGTATTCTTTACACCAAAAATGTTTAGGTTTTTATAGTGCCCTGGTTTCTCCAGCTCTAAGGATTAGATAGCTGGATTTAATGTGCCTGTCCAGCACAAAGCCACGCTCCCATTTGCAAGGATTCTGCTCTGCTGGACCACATTCCCTGAGCAACGCTGAGCTAACATCCACATCTGAGACAAAGCGTACAGTTAGAGATGATATCGTTACGGGACAAATTAGGCTATAATTGGAATATGCAGATAAGCTTTAGAGCACATAAATCCTTCTTCAGGTTTGAAACACAAGCTGCAAACTTCAAAGTTGATTAGAACTGAAACCTACTACGCTGAATGCAATTATTTTTAGTTGGATTTAAATGAATCAGTCTAACTGGCAGGAAAAAAGCAGTTAATGTCCATGGAAGGGGGGTAGAAGAAGGGTGAGAAATCTCTCACAAATGGTATATCAGGAGAAAGAATTCTATTATGATAATTTAATAATAAAATAATTTTTTGATAAGCTGATTTTTCAGTATTTACTACATTTAGGTTCCAGGCTCATGCTCAGACACCATAAATGTATATAATCAACGAATACATGTAACAAAAGTTACTTGGAGAAATTCATATACAGAAGACATCAATGAAAAAAAGGAAACAGCCTTCACAGAAGACAAGTGTTTACGATCGTTGCTGTTTATAATTACAACTAGCAGTGAACTTCTAAATCAAAAAAAGCTTGGGCCCAACGCTATTACTGTCACCCTTGGTTATGTGCTGCCCACATGCTTATGCTCCCAGCAAATTCAACCCAGAAGAATGGTCATACAAATTCCATTTAAACTAAACCACAAAAATTAGAAAACTAACAATAGAAGAGGACAGCAAATTTCAGCCTGGTACTTGCAAGACTAAAATAAAGTAATTAAACTTTCACTTTAAATGTACATTGAGTGGACACTTGTACAACACATTGTCATTTATTATAATGTACAACTACTCTGTTCTTGCACTGGGCTGGAAAAGGTCAGACCCAATCTTGAGCCATTTCTAATCACTTACTGTAACAGTGCTCTTTTAACCCCTTCTCTGCTACACAGAGTAGTGGACAGATGGACTGTCTACACCACACACCACTTAACCCTGCAAATTAAATCTATAAAGCAAGAGAAAACATGGAATGAGATAGAGTCAAATCTGTCTCGCAAACTACTTACCAATTCTTCTGCAAAAGGTTCCCCAAACCAGCAGTATTTATGTAGTAATACAAATAATTTAGATATTCTCTTCTTAAGGCTAAATAAGACTTTGTAAGAAAGTATGGAAAAGCACAGAAAAAGAAAATTAGACATCTGTTCTCTCACCTTTGCTTTTCGAAGGACATGGCCTCGACATGGAGAATTGTTTGATGAGGGAGGTCGCTTCAGAGCTGCTGCACTGTTCACAGGGATGGAGCATTCAGTATCACTGGTATCACAGCTGGAGATTGGAGAGTTTTCCAAAGTTCGGTGCTTGAAAATTGGAGACTAATGAAGAGTGAAAATCCTATACTGAGTTTCCTCCAAGTAGTCACATGTGCAATATTTTCTACTTTAGATTCAGAACTCCAGATCTTATATTAAAGAAACTATATTCATAATAATGATGAATAAATGAAAAAGAGACTAGAACAAAAGAAACAAAACAATGTGCGTGTGTGTTCTGTGATGAAAACTGAAGTTTCTTTTCTGTTAAACAACTATGGGTTTGATTAAACTATGGGTCTGATTAAACAACTATGGATAATGCAGAGGAATTGATGTATGCCTCTGATCCTTCTGATGGTTGCTTCAGACACAGATCTACAGCACAAGCTGGGACTGCCAAGCTCCACCCTGAACGTGTGAGATGCAGCCCTTGCAAAGTGTGGCAGCAATTCACAGGGGTCCAGCACAAGCAGGTCTCCATCAGTGCTTGATGAGTTGGTGCATTTAAAATCTCCCTGGGCTGGAGCAGTGTCTCAGTTTCTGTACTTCTACAACCACTGAGGACAAAAAGCATTGGCTTTTGCACATTATCCTAACACAGAGTGCCTGTAATTCCCACGTGTACCTGCTCCCTGCTGCTCTAGAAAATGGAAGTAGCACAGAAAGGCACTTTATTCTGCTCGTATATCTTGGGCTTAGTAAACCGTTATAAAACTCTCAGTTCCTACGGATTTTGGCTGGAGTTGAGAAGGCTGAGCACTCCCAGCCCAGGGCACTGGGGTTTGCATGTTGAATGGCTTTGCATACCTGTGGACTTGATGTTCCTGACTTGGGTTCAATAGCCAAGCCCAGTGTGATGCCACCAGCCAAGGCTTTCTTAAGGCTCTCCTTCACCTCAGTCAGTTCCAGCTCCAGGTTTACACGCTCAGCCTCCTTCTGCTTACACTCCTCTTCCAACTTCTTTAACTTGTCTTCGAGAATCACTTGGGTCTTCCTACCTGTCATTCACAGCAATTTTATTATTTCAATAAAAAGGCTAAAGAGACACTTAAGAGAAATTATTTTCTTTCTAAAAAGTAAGGAAGCAAAGTCTTCACATATCAGTGATATGAAAAAGATTAAAGTACTTTACATAAAACACTTTTTTCATGTAAAAATTTAGCAGCATATATCACATGCTTTCTATCAAGTGACATTCCTAGATATCTACTATTGCTTCAAATAAGTATTGGTTTATTTATTTTTCTGTATCATGAAAATATAATTAGCCAGTCACAAAAAAAAAATTATTCCCATGTTCTGCTTATCTGAAGTTCTCACGAGTCTAATTTCTTAGGTATGTGTATACCTACACACACACATATATAAAATAAGTATATACACTTACATAGATGTATTTTTATCCTATACATTTTGTATCTATATAGAAAGCAAACTTAGATATTACAGAGCATTGCTGAGCATCAAAACCAAACCTTGTTTAGGGTGACAGGACTTCAGCACAGAATACAAAGCTGTTTGGATAATTAAGCCCACTCAGGTGAGAATTCAGCATTAAAAAGCACCTCATACCAGCATTGACTTCAATGGCAGCACGCAGATCTTTCCTTTCTTTCCGGAGCTGGGCCAGCCTATTCCGAAGGGCTTCTTTCTTCTTTAGCAGCTCCTCCTCTTTGCTTTGTAATCTCTTTGCGTCTGCCTCCACACGATTTTTGCCGTATTTGTACTGCTCTGCATCTGCATGTATGAGATCGTAGTTAATCAGGGTTTAAACTAACAGCACAACTCTGAACTATTCTGAGATTAAACACGACATGAAGCGTGTCATAGTTCTCCATGGCATGGGTGTTGGAACGACATGATCTTCAAGGCCCCCTTCCACCCCAAACCATTCCATAATTCTATGGTTTGAGGAAAAGGGCTGCCATTCCTCTTCCACTGGTCTTTCTCAAGGTCCATGGCTTCTGCCAAGTTCTGAGGCACAGCTACAACAATGACATGGGAGAGTTCTCTGCATTTCCGTGAGGAAGATGATATGTGCACCATAAATACCAGTTATCTTACAGAACACTGAAAAATGGCCTTGCCTTTCTCTGTAGTTCAGAAGATGGAAAGAAGGCTCCTCTTTAGCTACGAACCCTTCATTTTTAATTGGAAGGGGTTAGAGGCAAAACTACCTGTTTGGTCTTTTGCCTGGCTTCCATTCCTACTTCAAGTGCACATCTTTTCTCACCTGACGTAAGAGAGTAAAAAGATGTTCACACTTCTTTGATTCTTGACAGTTTTCTTCTTCTTTTTTAATTCCCACACAAATGCTTTCACTTCATGGCTCACATGTATTTGTAGTCTAATTTAAATCACAGCCCTCTCTATACCTCTGCTCCAGCTGCAGACTCAAAGAAGATAGGTCAGCTAACAGATCACTTTGTCTGTGCATATCTGAAGGCAAACTCTTTGATATGAAATAATTCCTGACAGAGTTGTTAAGCCAGTTTTAGTCAGTTAGAAACTACTTACTTTTGTCCTAAAGTCTAACATAAATTTCTCTTGTTACCATTAAATCCATAACTTCTTAAAAGTTTTAGAAGTTTTAAGATAAGTTTTATCATCAGATTAAAAAAACACATTCATTTTTCCTCTAGAAAAAGCCATGGTTTTGACTCCATATTTTTTAGAAATAAGATTATAGCTCCTTTTTGTCTTTTCTCCTGCAATTCCTGGTAGTTACTTCCTAGAGGCAATCCACCTCCCAGAACCACAGAACTTTTTTGTGAATATGCCACTCACCAGCTGAAATCTCCTCTCTGAGGAAGCTTTTGAGCTGTGTGGTAGTCTTCATTATTTTGTTATAACTTTTTTTCATTAGTGATGAATAAGTCCATTTTTAAGCAACACAGTGTTCTTATGTCTATCCCAGCTCCTCATCCTCCTTTTCCAACAGGGAGTCAGAATTCCTCTCTGCCCCAAATGAAGAATCATTATTCCTTTTTTTTCCTCCTGCTGTCCTCATGACTTTGCAGCCACGGGTCCACATTTCCTGTTTATCATTCACTCATATTTTATCGCGTGGGTGGCTGGAGTGGTCACCAATGTATCTCCTGTTCGAAGTCTTGGTGGCATCTCCTCCTCGGCCTCTCAGCCACATGAGAACCACAGTGGTTCTCTACCTTGTCTGCTATGAGAAGAGCTCTTTGGGCACCTCCTGACCCCATCCCAAGGGAGGACAGATACTCACTGGATGCAGTGCGCTTCACACACGAAACCGTCTCAGATTTCTTCGGCTGGCTATTTAAAGTTCTTGCTTTTCCGGGGATGCCATTAGTAGTCACAGGAGGCTTCTTGCCTTTAAACTGTTTGGAAACAAAAGTACAAATGGGCTCCAGCTATTCCCGTGCCACTGGCATTACTTTCACCCTTTCATCAAGGGCAGAGCTTGACAGAAAGGCACTTGCTCGGAGAGCCTTAATAGAGCTCATTGATTGAGCTGGAGACGGTGCTTCCTGCAGAGATGCTCAGGGAGCTGTCTGCTCAGCGGGGGCCGTGCTGATAGCAACGGGATGAACTCCCCTTCCCATGGCTCCCAAGGTGTTTAAAACTCTGGCATTTCCAGTACTAAGGAAGCCATTGAAAGGCAGAAAAAAATGTACCCTTGAAAGTACAAGCTTTTCAGAGTTAATTTCATACAGTAAAAACTACCAGGGTTTGCCACACAAAAATTCAACATTGTTTCTTATTTACTACCTCGCCGTCCTTGTGGTGGATTTTTTTTTAAACAATAAAATTATTACATGTTTTTAAGTGCTGGGAGTTAACATATCATTTCCCCCAAAATACATCTTCTAGCTGATAATTAAAATCTTTTTTTTACTTAATCACTCACTGCAATGAAGGGAAGATAACCCTGTCCTCACTACTCAGTGTTTCCATGGAAGATGCTCCAGCCAAGCACAGGGCCATGTGTGCTGCGCTCTGTTCTGCTTCCAAATGTTTGTGAGGACTGAATTGGGAGTGCATGGAGAAAAGCTTGTTGCTGCAATAATTTATTGCTCATGTCCACCTCCAATTCTGCAGCGGCACTGAATTCTAATATTCAAATATGAGGTTTTTTAAGGGTTAAGTGAGTTAACACACAGGTACCTTACACAAGGGAAATGCTTATCTAACTGTTCCACGTCAGATTAGATTGAAAACCACCCATCACTGTGATACATTCAGAGGTTCATGCCAATGACCAGCTTTCAGAGACTGCCTAAGGGATCCAAGAAGATTCTGGCATGGCCGTGAACAAGGCTTGCTCTGCTCCCCTGCTGGGCTGTGCCCATCTGCTGCAAGGCTGAGCACACAGGACTTTGTTCGCTCTGAAGGTTCATGTTCCAGCTGAGGTATAAAAGCCTTAAGCCACCCTCAGAAAGCAGCAGACTTAGGATTTTCTTTTTAATGGGGAAGAAAATAACAGGCAGTAATATAAAGATGGTATATACAAATATATACAATTTACTAAATATATAACATCACATTATTATATATATGCTTATTCACAAAATATATAACCATAGTATACACAATATATAGATTAGAACAATTCTAAAGAGCCGAATTTGCTGTCATAGTCAGGTCATATTTCACCTATCTTTTTGGTTTTTTTTTAAAGTCATCTCTGCCTGAGGAGCCAGGAGGTAGCTAGACATGCATTCAGGTTAAGTGTGGAAGGTCGCATCTATTTTTTTCTTATTATTCACAATCTGCAAATCATCAAGAACACTACTTCCACATCAGAATTTATAACTTTGCACACCTGCTCCACTTGCAGTGGGCTCATAACTAAACTCCAGGCACTTCAGTGCTAACACGAAGGGACTTTAATAGTCCCTTCAGATAACAACCAGATAAACAGAACGGCCAACAAATAAAAAATTGTTAAGTATTAAACAGTACAGTACCTGCGAGCCAGATCCCCTCCCCACAGCAGAGGTATTAGTGACAGACTGAGCAGAAGACAGATTGGATGAGACAGGGTATTTGTAATGGTTAGAGGAGAGTTTGTCAGTAGATAACCTATTGGGTTTCCTGTCAGCTGGCGGATAGCGTGCAAAGATTTTTGGAGACGGCAAGTTATCGTACAGGCCTGCGTTATCATAAAGCATTTCTTCTCCAATGTTCCTGCTACGAGAAGAAGGAAAGCCATCTTCTGGTTCCCACTGCAACACACACACCTGGGCAGTTAGTGAACAATACAGCATGCAGAGCCTCCAAAGTGACATTAAAACATTAGTGACGCCTTGGGCTCCAGCAAGCCCTCAGTGCTTAGCAAACACACACACTTAAACTGTTTAGGAAGTGGGGGGAGGACACAGTGTGGAAAGCAAGCATTGCATTCCATGGCTCACAGCCTCAGCCTTGAGCACATTCCATACTATAAGCAAACCCATCACCCTCCCTGTTTCATGGACTGCACCTTCAGCTGGTAACTCTAGCACCAAGGGGGCACAGGCAGACTGTGTTAACAGGGGGCTACTCACAGTTTACACAGATCTATCCATGAGATTATATCTGGTACATGAGCTGTTAAAAGTAATATGGCCTAGCAGTTATCAGAGGCCAAGAGGTCTTTTTCTGTGTTTTTTTTTTTAAATTTCTTCAGGCTATATGTCCTTCCCCTGAATATCAGCTGCTAGTACGCTAGCACTACATTTTATTTGATGGAGATTTGGTACTCTGAGCTACAAGAACTAAAATAGCTCTGTGGCAGCACACTATGCAAACAAAGGCATGAGCACACCCAAGAACTATGCAGACTGCTCTCCACACAAGTGACTGTGCACTGTTCCCAAGAGGGGATTTTTAACATCTTTCTGACATTACTGACATATTGGAGGACTGAATGTCCAGTCCATTTCACACTTTGAAACTCTTAATATCTCTTGAGTTCACCCTTAGTGGGGACCTTTATGCAACAGCACAAATTAAGAGCTGACATGGGCTGTAGCTCTCCTGTAAATGTTCCTAAGGACCGCTTATCGCTATTGGTTAGCACCCACTATATGTTAAATCCTATTACACATCTGCCTGCGATCAGATTTGCAATTTATTAAGATGGAAGTGACCACTGTGGTTTTCCTTTGGGATGAGCAGCACCTGCAGTCCTCAGAAATGCAGCCACAGGGACTGAGAAGTGTTTGGGTTTTGCTGTTTTTTCAGCAGACATCAGAAGGTGCCTGGTGTAACTGAGTCCTTAATTTTGCCCATTCCAGTGTGATCTAGAAGGTGCCTCCTCAAGTGAGTATTATACTCAAGGACTTGGCAACAAATCATGAACAGGCAACTGCTTTCTAAAATGCACATTGGCTCACACGCAGGTTAATGTAAACAATATGTCCCGTGCCCTTATATTCTGTAGGTGTGAGAGGAGTTTGCAACCCCCAATCCAAAAAAAAAGTGAGTTCATCTGGAAACTGCCCAGTGAGGATCTTTAGATAATCTAATTTTCAGATGTCCGCGCACTCAACACATGCAAACCATTTGTTCTGTGCAAATTCAATTCTTACCGATCCATTTATGCAGGGAACATCATCGTAATGAAGTGCCATTCCACTTGGACAGGCGTAGCCGTTGGCAGTGCTTCCCCGGTATGGATTTGTAGATATAACTCGCCTGTTCATGAAACTGAATAACACAAAGTAAAAATAATAAAAACCAGCACTTAAACCTAAGCCTAAATGATGATTCAATGGTATGTTCCCAGTGCCTGATTATGTAGCTTGGAAGCACAGAGCTTCTCACTTTCTGCAGGACAATTTTTCTTTCTTTGCTACGTACACACTGCTGCTACAGCCAATAACACAACATATGGTCCTGTTCTCCGTTCTTGCAGGGGGGATACGACTCCATGAAGGCCAGGAGGGCAACAGCTGTAACTGCTCAGTGGCATGTTTACATGGGAACCTGCTGGTCTCTGTTATACACCAGCCTGCCAGGGTCCCAGAAACGTTCCCTTGTTGTCTGCACGGGGGAAAAGCAGGTGTTTCTGTGCAAATGCATGCTCAGGGGGGTGCAAATATAGGACCAGAGAGAACGAAGAACCAAATCCAGCAAAAATTTGAAAAAAACTCATGGAATTTCAGTGAAATCTAAGCTAACATATCTATCAAAATTTCCTACATAATTATTTCCTCAAAACCTTTTTCGAGAATTTTTATTTTCTGTATCAGAACTTTTGGCTGGCTATGGCACTATGCTTCCCAGCTCTCTTGGGGTAATTGTACATGCAAATACTCTAATGCTCATTCTAGCTCTGTTAAACATGGTGGACCTGAGTCCTCTGGAAACTTCAAAAGGTATATACATATATATAATACATTTTAATTTCTTCCCCTTTATCCTGTCCCAATCAACACTGTTGCATTTTTTACTGGAATTCTGAAGAACACATGTGAGATATCAAGAACTTGGGTTTGCAAAGATCCAACAATGTAGAAAACAGCAGTCATGCCTGACAGCAATAATGACCCCAAGGGTGAGTTTTCCTTTATAGCAATTGCCGGAATTGAATAAGGTATAGAGTGAGATCCCAAATAATTCCTTTCCTATAGTTTCAGGTGTACGTGAATGGGAAAACAATGTTTTCCATCCCAAACAATGGAACTATTCAGACTCTGTGCTGACATTCATAAAATATGATAAAGCACTGCTAAAGCAGAGAGGGTCTTCTGTAGCACTGGCAGGATCTCAGGAATGCTGTGGTTTCAACAGTTGCTTTCTTTTGGCTTTGGAATAACATGGAGTCCATTGAATTTCTCATTCCGAGGGAGAACTGGGGCTCACCTGAGCCACGGGAGACCTGGGCTCGCAGAAGGGACAAACCTGCCCAGCTTGGTGTGAGCCTTTCAGGGCAGTGTGGGGGTGGAAAAACCATTAGACAAAAGCTTTTCTTACTTCAAACAAACTAACAACAAAAAGCCCAAGGAGAATTCTATGATAAAAATATTTTTAACTTTATCATAACTCATACCTTATTAGACATTATTAAAGGTCTGCATTTGTTTATTGTTCTTAAAGAGAGCATTTCTCAGGTGTTTCTGGTTAGTGTGAAGAACTGTGCTGGAGTCGTTGCTGTATTTCTTTCTAGTTAAGAGGCTCCAATTACAGTGATACACAATAACCATGTCTGAAAGCTGGGATATTCATCAGTGGCATCTGATGCACCTGTAGTAACTATTTCCACCACCAAAGGAAGGTAAGATTTATCTCAGTAGTTGCAAACAATTCATAATCATTATTTCAGTAATCCTCATAAATCATGTTTTCAGATGCATCCATGCAGGTTAATTGTATTTGGAAACTGCTAGAAGGAAAATGGAGAAACTTGCCTGGAGGCACTTTTTCTTCATCTTTTCCTAGATACATAATGATTTAGATGAAGGAAATTGATGGGACTAATAATGAGGAGCCAATAGTTCTGCAAAGCATCAGTCTTAGGAAGTGAAAAACCAATAATCTAAGATCACTGAGCAATTAACGAAACTTTAATGATAACGGCATTTAATTTGGAATACTGATATTCATTCTATAAAGCGCTAATGTAGCATTTCATTAACACTTAAGTATCATTGTAATTTCTCCTCATTTTCTAGCAGTAGCTGAAAATCAGCAGAGAGCTACTCTATTGCTTATCAGCAAGCCCTTACAGGCTCTTAAAGACATCCAATGAATTTTAACTAATTCTTAATAGGGAAATTCTCCTGTTTTGCAAGTTGTTTGACGTTCCTTTCTAACATGTGGTCTAGTTGCATGTTTTTTCACTTGGCTCCAATTAGCACCACATTTGTGCAGAAAAGGAACACCACGCAGAATTCAGGGGGAAAAGGTTATCTTTCTATGTGGCTATTGTTAAATGCTGACTGAAGCAAAAATACAACATGTCAACACAGGACAGACTTTTTGAGCCCTATTAACTTCTAAACAAATATTAACGTAAGTCTGTATGCTAAGTGCATTTTAATTCTATCAAAATTATTTGGTTTTCACAAAACTGGGCTTGTGGTAACACTGAGTCATTTTGATTTCTATCAGAAGTCAATCAAACCAGACCCTGATTGAAGCTGGGCATATTCCCTTGTTAACTCCTCTTGGCACCTCGCTAATGACACTAGGATCTTCCTTTGGAAAACTCCAAGACACTTTTTTTCCCCCCTTCATTTTCTATCTGTTTAAAGTCATGATGGGCAGATGGGGAGTGATTCTCTAATGTATTGAGTCACACAAATTCAGAATTAGTCTGGGGAGTGTCATCTTGCAGCAGGATGGGGGATGATGCCTTTGCCAGCTGTCTTTTCAGGCCACATGCTTCCTGACCACAGGGAACAACTGCAGCAGGGCATCCCCCCTGTCCCAACTGTTTCTTCACTCCTGTTTCTAAAAACCTCATCCAGCCAAGGAAAAATGATAGAATTTTCCCTCCAAAGACTGCTTTAATGCCTAAAATGACTGGAACATGTAAATCACTGTATATGCTAAGTTTGCATCAATCTTTTAAGCACAGGGTCAGTAATGGGGAATTCACTGCAGTGATTTGCAATTTAAACATTTTCCATACTGCACCCTCTACACACTTTCCCAATTTCCACTTCGTATATTAAACCCCAGAAATTAATTGGAACGGGGTGAGTTTGATTAAGTTTTTAATTAATCAGAAAGAACTTGAAAAGGAAATGCGCATAATGTAACTACCCAAGATTTCAACTTGCTGTATATTGTTAGTGTGCAGCATATATTGATCAGTAATGTGCTGTATATTTCCCTATATGTACAGCAAATACAGCCAATAAATGTGAATTACCTAGCTGCATATTTCAGAATATTTGTTCCTGTGTCTATTCAGGGATAGTTCTAAGTCGTAAGGCAATATAAAAGATTAAAATATAGCATTTGATAAGGGGACTTTCTGAAAAAATTGGTAAAGATTTGAGTAAAGTTGCATGGTGCCTTCCATCTTTTACAGAACTTAGCAGGATTCCAACACAATAATCATAAACACATCTAACATGCTGCAATGCCGAACACTTCAGGAGTTCAATATCTGGCAGAGGTGGATTTTGATAAGCTGTGTTGGCAGCCGAGCTAAGATATGGCTATAAATTCTCAGAGCACTGGAACAGCCGCGTGGCTGAATGCCTCTCACCAGAAGGTCTGTTTTGCTGCCTGGATGACGCTCGCCGTCATCTCCACGTCGATGTAGTCGTAGTGCAGAGCTCCGGGGTCCGTGGAAGACCCTGTTTCCGCCAGCAGAATCCCAATCCATCTGCCCATGTCTTCGGAGGAGGAGGCCTGCGAGGAGAGGGCAAGAACGTGGGTCAGGACCTGAACATTACTGCAGAACGTGCATTCTTCTGGGTTGACAAATTGCTACCACATTGTATGAGAGGCTCTGGTTTCACTCTGCTGAACTCCTAAAAACCCCAGGATTTCATATTAAATCTGCTTTGCTGAAGGAGGGCACTTTTAGTAAGCTGAGTGCTCATCAGTTATGATGGAATACAAAGTGGGCGCTCCACAAAAAAGAAGAAAAAATAATCGTTTAAGGCTAGTGGATTTAGATTCAAGTAATGCTTATTTTAGACTTCAGAATATTGAAAGCTTTAACATAATTATTTTCCTGTGTTAGGCTGGTGGATTTTTAGATAGCATGATTCCTGAGAAGAAAGTGTTGCTGCTAAACAGAAACAAGAGGGAAGAGGGAATGAAATAGTGAGGAGATTTTAACATTACTTTTCGAAAAATTTCACTACATTTGTCTAGATGATGGCAGTCATCTTCCTGATGACACAAGTAAATGCATCAATACTATTAAAATAATTTAAATTTTGTCATATTTTGCTTCAAGTCACCAATCCAAAGGTCGAACAGCAGCAAATAAATAATGGATAAAAGTAGGGTGGGAAAGGAAACTATGAGGCTTCAAAATGTCTTATTTGTAAGTATTTCATTGCTTTTCACTGTTCCTTGAGCTGTTTTCTAGTTTTTCAAGTTCTCTGAAGTGGCCTCAGGTAACAGACTAGGTTGCACGGACAGGAGACATGACCTGTAGTCAGAAAACCAAAGTGGTCAAAGTTTCTGTCCTGCCTCTGAAAGCAAAAGTTTGCCTCCTCCTATACCTTCATCATACTTGGCTTGAAGTGTCTTCTCATTTCAGATTTTAAAATATGATGAATAAAGCCCCTGCAGAAATCCTGACCCACCTAACCCAGAGGAAAGTGTGAGGAGCATTCTAGAGACACACCAGACTGCTGGCACGCTGCATTTTCTTAAATGCACAATTGCATTAATACAGACACAGACTGAGCAAAGAGAGTTCACATACATAGCAGACACATGAAAGCTAAGAGCTCTAGAGCTCCCATTGACAGTGATCCATTATTTAATTATTGCTAAATTATTTACCCAAAGTAATTATATCCCTGATGTAAAAGTGTCTAGAGAAGGAGCAGGGATGTTTTAGTACCAGGTCAAGGGGAGGGCAGTGCAGAGAAAAGCATCTTACCAAGAAGATTTCTGAACTACATTTAATCTCAGTTCTTTCTTTGTCTACAACACTTAATATTTCTTTACTCCTTCCAATATTTATTTTTCAGCTCTGCAATAATATTATTCCAAAGATTCTTTTTTTTAATGGACAGACACAGGTTGTATGAAAGCTTCTCTAATTCAGGTTGTGGGTGCTCCTAGAAGTCACAGCGATTGTACCTCGAGCACAGCGACCTCCTGCCCATTCCGGAGCAGGCGGAAGGTCAGGGGATGCTTTGAGTCCAGTCCCAGGATGACTTCACAGCCACGGAGAGGGATAGAAACAATGTGTGTCTTCAGATCTGTCCTGTCCTTGTGGAAAATGAGTTTATTGTCTTTCACTCTGCACCAGCGCTCACGCCAACGGTTATTAGAGAGCACGTTGAGATACCCTGCAAGAAAACAAAATGTAAGATATTTTACTCCTGACTTTTTCTGAAAAGGAAACAAAAAAGAAACTTCCTTCTCAATGTAATGCTAGCCGTTAAATAACTTGTTCCTCTTCTAATAGAAAGTCCAGATGGATTTTAGGAAGACAAGTAAATGACCCTGCCCCACTTCTTTTAATGAAAACTTTCACTGTGCCAATAACTTAGAAAAAGCATATAAATATGTGATCCAGCTCGTGCAAACAGCTGCTCTGTGTCAGTCTCTGCAGCAGCTGGATGTGCAGGAGCACTCAGGGCCTCAGGACTTTAGTAAGAATGGGAGAGAGACACTGATAAAAAAAGGTGCATACACAGCCAATGCGCTCACTCTGCCTCTCCGTGGGTAATGGCTTGGATAACTGTGGCTGACCAAATTTTTCTGGGAAAATTACAGCTCATATTATGTAATTAGGTATTGAGGTACCTTATGTAACATCCAAAAGCAGTGTTTAAAAGACCTACCAAGTGTTGATGCTCTATGTTCTAATTTCATTTGGAAAGAAGAATGTGCGTCTCGTTTGCAACACTTGTAAACCAGAACTTAAAAGACTGCTGCTTATGTGAATGAAAATGCAGGATTCATACTGGTTTAAAATTCCAGAAGTAAATACGATACATGACTCTTACATAGCAAAATGCCATTAACAAATTGTCTTTTAAAACCACCCACTTTTCTCACCATGCTCTATATCGATATAGTGTCTAGGCATAGAACATCATTAAATAGGCATTGTTTTGTGGTCTTCCTTCTCTGTGCCATATCAAAAATCATTCCAGACTCAAACCTTACAATCAGAGCAATGCCCACTTTTCCAGCCTTAGTATAGTTTGGGAATAGAAAAAAAAACCAAACCCAAAACCTTTTACTTTTACTTCCACATTACAAACGGTGCATGAATTCAGCATGTTGCTACTTCCAAACAGGCTATGAGGCAGGAAATAAATGATATCTTGCAAAAGCCAGAAGTGAGGTTAAAAAATTGTCTTCTATCTCAGACATGATTTTCATTTAATCCTGTTGGAGAGCTCTCTCTTTGGTTTTCATTAAAGCTATGACTTATTATTCATTTTTCTGAGTTTTCCTTCCAACATTATGGTTCCAATGTCAAAGTGTGATCCAACAGGATATAGCAGATCAGAATTGTGCACATCTTGGAAGGTGCTATAAAAAATGAGGATGCACTTAATCCTCTGGTTTTGGCTCCTTGTGATAATCACACTCTTCAGCTCTTCTCTCTCCTCCTGTAACAAAACCCTCTATATCACTGTGCATTGCATTACAATCCCTAGAAATGAAAAAACCCTTCTCATGCAAGCCAGATATGGCTTATTTGGAGAGACTCTCCTTTCTTTCAGACAGTTTTTCCCCTCTGCTCCCAGTGCACTTCCCAGAAAAGCTCTTCCAAAACTTCCTGCTTCAGAGTTGAACTACCCAGGATCCCACTTTCCCCCCGCCACATCTCTGCTTAAACCTTCACAAGCTGACACGACCAAAATGCCTCGAGTGCGCTCCCCCTTGGGGCATTAGCACTTCAGCTTGGTCCAGGAACTCTAGGAGCAGTGATGTTGTAAGGAAGAGCTCTGCCATGATTCCAGGTGTGGGTGGGCTTTAGTTTCCACTCTAGCTGGGTGACACCTACAGCCTCGCTGGGATTTTCCCTTTGCTCATGGGAGGCAGAGCCTCCTAAAGTGTAAAAACCTTCAACCATGGAGCAGCCTCCCAGAGGGCACTGAGCTGAGCCAAATTTCTGGTGGTGAGAAACTCCTTCTGCAAAGACTTCCTGCAATGACTAAAGCCTAGACATTTACATATTTTCCTTTAAAATCTGTAAGTGGTGTTGAGTAGAGCCAATGCGGGCAAATAGTAATGCCTGTATCTGTATTTATGTCCATCTCCAAACTAATGATAGAAATACGAGGAATTAGATTGTACAGCTGGCGTTAACTTCTCACTTAACACAGAATAATCAGCAGAGTATGAGGGCCTGGATGTTTGAGGCCTTATGGAGGCCAGATGCTTCGGACAATGCATCTGGCTGGACACAGCTTTTCCCAGCTGTTCTTTCGGTCAATAAATCACATCTGTACTTAGCTGATGTACAGACACATATACATACACTTATTTAATCAAAGTTTGCTTATGTGAATTATGCCCAAAGTGTGGCTTGAAAGCCACCTGTGATCTGTGAAGTTCTCTCTGGTGGTCCATGGATCTGCTTCCATCACCCTGGGCTAGCAGCTCACTTCATGCTCTGACGAGTTTTGCCAACTGCTCCCCAATCACAGACTCCTGGGTTTCCCAAAGTTTTTCAAGTCAATTAAAGGGTAAAATCCAAACTCAAAAGCTGGTGCAACTGCTTCAAAGCTTTCTAAGGATTTTTTTTAATGGATTGGGTGAAGGGTGGGTTCAATCTTATACATATGGAAGGGTTACTTAATACTGGAGCACCAAAAGACAAACTGGAGAACGTAAATATATTTCATTGTTTTAAAATAGCAGAGCTGTGAGGACATCAGCTAAGTGCATTACAAAGTCTTACACTGTGAGCAAATCTTAACAGCTAAGATACAAAACACAAGTATTTTCTGCATGCCTTTTTATACACTTCCTTGGTGAAGCCAATCACTATAGCCATCTTATGGAATGATCAAAATTAAGAGTTAAAATAGCTTACTAGAAATTTGTTACTTCATTTTGTCCAATATGTACCACTTTAGGAACCCATAATTAAACTCAATCACTTTGGTTGAGGCCAGTTGGCTGCTGTCTGCTATTCCATAAAACCTTAATCACAATCTATTATAAAAGACTTGATCACTTTCCAAAAACCTTCTTCTACTCTGCAGCCTCAATTTATTTCATAGTTCAGCCTATATTCATTTTATAACCATTTGCTTGAAAACATCTCTTGTTTCTTTATGCTTCTTGTCCACGCTTCTCTTCCTCCTCACTTCTGCAAAGAGCAGTGATACTCCTTCTGAGTGTCTGCTACCATTTTATTTAAAAAGTCAGATTGTTTTAGTCTCTTTGCAAATGACAAACTCTTGATTACTCCTCTTGCAGTCTGGGTGCATCCTTCTGATGCTGGGGGAAGAATTATTGCAGTAAAAGCAATTTTAGAGAAATTCCTGGGCTAGAATGCTATAAAGTTTTAATAGCAATGTGCATTTAAGACTCAAGGAGAAAAATCGCTTACCACATGTTGGAACATCCTCTTCAGCCGAGGAGGTCTGTTCATCTGTTGATGGCTTTTTCTTTCCTAAACCAATGATCTTCGTTATTTTTTTCCCAGTTACTTTAGTCACAGTGCCCTTGGCTTCCGTTTTCGAACTTTTTTTCCTCTTCACTATGAAGAAAGCAGAAGTATGTATTTAGTAATGCATGTGTATACCAACCATTAAATAGAGAGAACTCAAAAAACCCAGAAGTTCAGACAAAAATATCCTTTGCAAGATGAGCATTTGTACAAAAGTTGCAGACTTCAATGAGTCAAATATTATATGCCCTCTCTAATAACCTCTGTGTTATAAAAATCATGGCATTCTGAAGGATAATAAAAATCAAGCTTGCGATTTTATTTAATCTAATAAAGCTGCAACTCTTTCCACAGCAGTCACCATGTCATTTATCAGTACGACTGAAGTACCTGCATATAAATTTAGCTCATATACACAGCAATAAAAATCCAGTCAGACATTTCTTCATTGTTTCCTTCAATATTCCTAAACATTTTTTCTCAAAATACTTCAATAATTAAGTACACAAAAAACTCTGAATATGCTTGCTTAGCAAAAACACTTCTGCTATGTACAATTAGGTCAAGATATCACAACGGACATTTTTAGAAAGACAAGACTTATGAATTAACTACTAACAAATTAGTGGGATCAGTAGGAATATTTGATATCTATAAATTGGCCATTTTTGTGATCATTGGAAAGAAAAAGCTCTGCTGAAAAGAGGTATTTTGCTAACATCGAGTCTATGCTTCCACTAACTTCATTTGATTCTATCAGTATTACAACTCTGAGAACTGAGGCATGTTGAGCTGCTGAATAACAGGCAAGTGCCTACCTGACTAAAATTCGAACACTTTTGTTTTTAAAGAAGAGTTTCTAAGATTAAACAGATTCAGAAAAAAACAGGCTTTTTCTTTGCAAAACAGAACAAACAAAATAAACTTCAGAATTTTTTTTCAGTGGCCTAAACTGGATTCCAACAACAGAGCAAAAGTCTCTGCCAACTGACAGGGCAGCAAAAATTTCCATGAACTTGCCCTGATACAAGATTTTGATGAACAATACATTTAAAATAGTTACTAATTGAGCTGCTCTATCTTTATCCCTGACATATGAATTCTTTTTGCAACAGGGAACTCTTAGTGGTTATGGACTTGTACAAACTGAGGAAAAAAATGGACAAAATGCTCATATGAGAAATGACTACGAATTGACGAGCTGGGAGGAAGAATGGACAGAAAATAGAGAAGCAATTTAGGACTCACCACGGGATAATTTATCATATTTAGTTTAATTGTTAGCAATCATGGAGCATTATTTAGGAATTGTATCTGTAGTCAAGACTGTACAAACGTGCCAGTGCTGAGGGGGAAAGGCAGCTCTGCATGCGCCAATTGCTGCCCCCCAGCCAACTCAACACAGCCAGGTCTAATTGTCTTTTTGCAAGGGAAGGGTGTTCACAGCTGATGCTCTGCTCCCTAAACATGCAACAGGCTCCGTTGCTGGAGGGGGCAAGGCCACCCATCCCAGCAGCTCATGAACCCCTGCCTGGGGGCACAGCACCTGCCCTCAGCTGGGTTTCCATCCCACACAGCAGCGGCCGAAGGTTGACTGTGGCTATTGAGGGGCAGAAGATGAAAAGCATCAAAAAAAGCCAGAGACTGAGAAAATCTCATTTCTATGAGACAGAAGCCCAAAGGAATCATTCCCACGAGCATGAACAGGCAGTGGAATAAGCCCATTTTACTGTTTGTTTTTCTGTCCTGTCTTCCCTTCACATTGCTGTTTTCTTTTCCTGCAGAACTGAGAGGCAGCAGAAATAACGTAATGACGTAATCTTTTTGAGTCTAAAGAATATACTGATTGCCCAATTGCCAGTGATTTTTTTTCACAAAGGCCTTTTATTCCCATTTCCTTCCCCACAGCAAAGCAAGCAGCTGGCTAAGAGCAGAGCAGAGGAGAGGCTGGTGGTTGGTGCCAGCTGGAGATAATCATTCTCTGAAGCCTCCCTTCCCATGCACTCCCTTAAATGCTTCTCTATCCATTATTTTAAGAATGCATACCATAACTTCATCAAGGATGATGAAGTTCAGTCTTCAGTCTTCTTACAGTCATTAATGCTTATTATTTTTACTACTACATATTGAAGATCAGTTTTCAAAAGCCACTGTTATTTTAAATGACCCTCCTAGAGGCACCAAATCTGGGCTGATCATCACACCTTCTGTGGGGTACCTGAGCCAACAGGTGCTTCTGGACATCATGGTCAACACAGGTTTTAGGTCACAGATGTTTCTCTGCAGGTTTCAGAGACTAAAATGGTATTGAGTTTTATGAAAGCTTAGTAGAAGATTTTAAAACATGAAATCTAAAAATGGACCCTGACTTTCAGAAAATCCCAAACTCTGATATTGTCCCTTGCTGTTGGGTATGTCAGAGATCTGTACAGCCAGGAAATGCTGGAAAATGACCCAAGGGGAAGATAAGGGAAATGAGTCAAAAGGCGAGACAGCGCTGGCACCAAGGCCAGTATTGACATTGTGCTCACTGCAGCTCACGTTACCCTTCAATAAACAGCAGCAGAAAAATGTCTTATCTAAGCCATACCATTGCTATATGGCAAGTCAAAGAAGCCACAGAATTTCATCTGCTTTGTGGAGGAGGGAAGGGGATGGGAAGAGAGCATAATGGTTGAGTGTACTAGACATAACTCGGGCAGAACTCCCTCTGGGTTTGGGATTTGTCTTTGTTAGATTATAACGACTGTAGAATATGCATGGCTCCAAAGTAGCATATGCAAAATTATACACATATGTACTCAAAAACTCACCAATACGATTATTTATATTAACATTTTATTGTGTTAATATAAATAAACATACAAAATATTATAGTTTATATATAAAGGTATCTGTGCACACACACACATATATAAAGTATGTGTATATGTATATATACACACATACACACACACATATATATATGCATGATTATTTCCTTTCTTTCCTTCTAGCATTTAAAGATAGCTTATTTGCTTAAAAGCTTTACACGACTAGTGATACTGCCACTATAGAGTTATTAAAAAACCAGTTACTTGCCTATAGTGGTCACCCAAGCTCTGAAAAGCTGTACTTTTGAACACAGAAACAGCCAAATCAAAATTTCTATATTCTGTTTCCTTATATTAATTATATTGATTTTACCTGCACAATAACATTAAATACCTTCTGCTATTGGCAAAAATTTAAGGAATCCTTCTTGACACAGTTCAGCTTTCAAGTTAAATTGAATCCTAATAAAAACATCCGAAAACTTTACTACCTTTTCTGAAAATATGAAAGTGAGGCATTTCCCATTCTCTATGCACAGATTACTTACACCAGACATACCTTGTTCTTTACCATTGCACACAGTGGTGATGCCATTTTCCACAGCACCTTCCCCATCTGAGCTGGGCCTCTCAAATGACAGCTTCTGCAGGGGCAAAGAGATTAGTTGACGTACAAAGTTTGCACCTTCAACAAACCAAGTGTCATGAGACTCTTCAAAAATATGCTTACTATGAAATAAAACACCTTTCAAGCTCTCATCCACTTGGAAGAGAATGAGGAGATAGTGAAAACTTCAGTTTTAGAGGCTTTAGAAAATCACAGAAACAACAAAATAGTATATGTTTGGAAGTGTATTAAAAACAGTGAAATATTCACAATTCACAATGTATTTTAATGTATTTCTAGACTCTAAGTGTTTCAATAAAGAATTGCATGGATCAAATATGAGTAAGGTAAAGGATGTATCTTTAAATAATGTTTCATATATGCATTTGCAATTTATCAGAAAATTGTGCGTTCCTACAAGGTGCTTCAGTATTTCCAATATGTGCAAAAAATGAGGCCTTTGAAATAAAATTGTAGCACTAATTATTCTGTAATGGTTGTGCATGAGGTCTGGGATGAAGGCAGAGCTTACTGACAGCACAGTTTTGTTGACCACATTACTCAGGAGTGGTGAAGCCATGAAGAAGATGTGCAGATTGTCGAAAAAGGAATGTCTGACAACATTAATTATAATTTTTCATGGCATGCATTTTAGAAAAAAATTGTTTTACACCATTTTCAGTTATTTTGTCAATACTGCACAGGTGTGTGCAAACATGCAAACACAACACCTTCTGCCTGTGAAACCAGGAAGTCTGGGCTGTCCCGGAAACGTTCCAGGAGCGAAGCAACACAATGCCACTGGCAGTGGCACATTCCACCAGAGGGTGACACTTGCCATTAGCTGGGTGATGAAACCGCTGTCAGTGGGATTTTTAAAGCAGGAGCTGCAGAGAGATTTGCTCACATGGATGCCTTAATGGAGCAGGGGCTTAAAACAGTGCTGGTAATGCACCAATCACTCACTGCAAAGCTGCTCACTTTCCTAATTTGTGCTCTCACATCCTGCTGAGTCAAGGCAGGGGAGACAACCACATGTGAGTAGCCAAGTTTCTGCACTGGGACATGAATGCTTTTAAGGGTCTGCCAAAAAGTGACCTCAGCCTGCCCAGGGAGATCTTTGAGAACTAAATTCCCCAAAATAAGTGACTGTCCCTTAAAGCCATGGTATAAACTTCATCTATTCTTCCCTGAGAGTGACACTCCTGCTTGCTCTTTGCCTTTGTCACAGATCATCTCTGCATCTCAGGACACATATTAGATCCATTAATCTGCACCCTTCTGTGGCTGAGGAGAAGCTGGAGCCGAGCCACCCTGCTGGGTGTTCGTGGCCAAATGAAGTGACATGGCAGAAACCTCAGCTCTGCAGGGTGTGTGCTCATATCCCAACAAACCAACACAACACAAGGACTGTGTGCCTCAAACAGCAACACAAGGCAGCAAGGATTCACACCCAGTGCCTACCACCATCACTTTGAGTGATCACAAGGCATTCTGCTTTCATCATTTTGGTAACTTTACCTTTTCCAGCTCCACTTTGTGTACTGGAGAACTGGACAATGGCCCATCGGAGTCTACAGTTCCCGTGCAGTTGCTGCACACATCTTTTATAACCTTAGGAGAAAGGCAAAACTTATTAATTATTCACAAAATACAAATCAGAGACATATCTGGATGTGAAAGGAGATGGGACTGAGAATCACACAGACATTTACGAGGCTGGCAGGTGTCAGGCAGGCTGACACTACAACAACTTCCATGCTCCCTCCCTAAGTCATTTCACGTATGACCTGGAGGAGACACAATGTCTAGAGGTGGAAGGTTTCAGTTTCTAGACATACTAAACTCCAAGGCTCTCCTAAATAAAGAAACCAATAGCAGTGCTAATTCCATGTGCTAATTTTGCAATAGCTGACAGCACCAAACTAATTTCATTACAATGATTAAAAAAGTGGGATTAAATCCAAGGTCCCTCAAGACAATGGACAAGAGTTTTGTACAATACACTACATAGATACTCTTTTTTTGCTATCAGAGAACTAATGAAGTGCTGATCAACTCAGAGTTAATACTGCACAGTGGTATTTGGTGGCATTTTTGTATTATAATGGCACATGAACTTAAAAGAGTTAAAGGTCAAAGTAATTGTAAATACGTTCACAGAAAATGGAAATGGCACTTTCTGTTCCAAAAAAGTCAAAGAAAAATCTTGAACCAGGAATTTGCTGATATTTTGATGGAATTTGAAGAACTTAAAAATCTGAAACTATATCAATGTAAAAATACATAATGAGTAAAGATGTTTGATGACTCCCCATGGCCATAGCTAAGGTTTTTACCTCTTGTGAGGTTACCACCAGCCCATTATCAGCCCAAAATTGCTTGTGCTGATGAGAACAGGCACTCTCAATCCAAACGCATGCTGAGTTTCAAATGGAACAATTTTAATGTGGAAACTATTAAAAAGCTAAGGATGGCACCAAACAGTCCTTTCCCAGCACTTAAGTTCCCTTTAAGGGTGAAGCTAAAACAAATCAAATGTTTATGGGCTTACAAAGGCCTTTATGCTACTCAGGAGCACATAATAAATTACAGGCATTACATGCCATAAAAAAGGGAAGAGCATCAGCCCCATTTTACAGAGGGAGAGCCCAGGAACAAAAGCATGATGAAATCACTCACTTAATGACACATAAAAAAATCTAAGCAAAGATGGCAAATGAACCTACACTTTTATTTCTGAGATAGACTCTCGAAACACTTCAAAATCTTTTCTTGACGGTCTGACTTTCCCTATATTTTGTTCCAGAAACAAGACCAGCATTTCATGGCACTTTGTGTCTTTTGTAACAGAAGATGTAGATATATTTGTGGTAGAGCATTTGCATCTCAGAGTTAAACAAAGCCCTAAATTTCCCCAAATCATAAGAACTTTTTTGACGTGTCTTGTTTTCTTTTTTCGATCATTGCTTCTCAGTATGTTGCAAATACACTGCTGTTTTCCTCCTAGAGAAATGTGACTGCACAGTTTCTGGGAACATTCATTTCTGTCTCCTGCATGACCCTGATTCAATGGCTTATGTTTTCAGCATCTGCTCACACCACACAGTTAGTTAATTTTGGCAAAGGCAGATTGTAATGGGAGTTACAGACAGAACAGAGGGAAGTGATTTGGCAGCACTAACTCAACAGTATGTGCAAAGTCATGCACTCAAGTAAATCCGGTTCTTATCATTCCCCACATATTTAAGGAGAAGGTGAAGTGTTTAATTGGGTTGTAATTAAATTTTGATTTAAAAAAATGACATTGTCAAAAGGGAGTTAGTGGCAGGATCTGAAGTAAATGCATATTCAAGGGTCCGACACTTCATTTGGGTTCAAAAGGTTCACACCAAAGACTTGCTCATCACCTTCTATGTGAATATAATTGTGTTCAATGCACAGCACAAAACTCATTCTTCTACAGCTCACCAGGAGGAAATGTCTTTAATATATAATGGTTGCCTGGATGCACTCTCTATAATTACGTTTGCAGACAGCTGCCATTATATATCTGGTTTTTACATGCATATAGCTTTAGCTCAAAATTTTAAGGATAAAACATTCCACCAGTATTGCCAACTTGCATAATTTCAATCACATGACTCAAAAGTTCTTGTCAGTTTTTTCTATGTTCCATCTTCTGGAGCCATATGAAAACAAAAGATCACTATTTTCATTAAAAAGTAGTGAGTGAGTGAGGAATGGAGTTCAGCAAACTTTTATCCATTCCAATGAAATGTGTAAAATATGAATCAATGTACCTCAATAGCTCCAAAATTAAAAAGAAAAAACAAAAAGGAATCCCCAAATGTATTATTTTTAATAAAATGGCATCATGTGGAAGGCTGTACTGAGAATACCTTGTAATGGCAAATACTCCATTAACACCTTAAGTTTTCTCACACATTAGAGAAAGGAAATAATTCTCTTTTTTCTCATGACAAATGCCTTGGTACATTACATACACACACACACACACACACACACACACACACACAGAGGGTGATTTGCCAGGAAAATCAGACTGAAATCACACACTGACTATCTATTCAAATATTTAAAACGTATGAGCAAATGTAATCAGGAAACTGAAGACCTTGCATTTCTTTGGATAGCCTCAAAACTAAACATGTTTAAAACAATCTTTTGTTATTCCATTGCAAGAATCCTAAGTACCACAATTACCAATACAATGCTTCAATTAGCAAACTTCAGAACTGCCACTTTCAAATGCAGACCTGGAAAAAGCTTCTGCAACCTGAATGGTATTATTATTCCTTATTTATAGAATTATAGGACCATTTAGTTGGAAAAGATCCCTAAGATCGAGTCCAACTGTTAACCCAGTACTGCCAAGTCCACCCCTAAACCATGTCCCTAAGTGCCACATCTACACCATCTGTCAAATGTCTCCAGGGACTGACTCCACCACTTTCCTTGGCAGCCTGTTCCTTTCAGTGAAGAAATTTTTCCTAATATCCAATCTAAACCTCCCCTGGTGAAATTTGAGATAATTTTCTCTTGTCCTGTCCCTTGTTAGCTGGGAGAAGAGACCGATCCCACCCGGCTACAGCCTCCTTTCAAGGAGCTGTAGAGAACAGTAAGGGTCCCTCAAACCTCGTTTTCTCTGGGTTAAGCACCCCCAGCTCCCTCAGCTGCTCCTCCTCAGACTTGGGCTTGAGCCCTCGAATCCCCAGGTGGATCAGGATATTTAGCAGAGTATGGCATTGAGTGCAGGGACATGAGGCACAGAGGGGAAATATTTGCAGGTAGGAATCTGGAAAGATTCCCTGCCCCCAGCCATGGGTGAAGTCAGTGGAATTTCTGCCACATGGTGTCTGGAACATTTCTCTCTTTAAAACTATCTTACTACAGAAGCACTAACATTTAGTATAAAAACTTTATACCTGCATTCACCTAGAAATTTCTATAATTCTTGTATCTTATTTTAAAAGACACACCAGGACTGGAGGCAAAATACTTGCCCTACATTTATTCTTTCTACATGGAAAGCCAGAAAAAGTAAATTAGGTTCTCCTGGCTACTTTAAAGATCCAAGCTCCAGATAAAAAGCACTGGCTCTGTAGTAAAACCAGAATGCCAGCTGCTTGCCAGCCAGCTCCTGCCACACAGAAACCAAACAAACTCTGAGTAAAAGCGCATTTGTAGATAGTTCCTTGTGGCTGATCTCTTTGGGACCTGATAAAGAATAAGACTAGAAGTTGTCCTGTCCTGAGGAGCTTGCAGACCTCTCTCCTGGTGGATACCATGGATGAGCTCAAGCTAGAGACTGTCCCTGCCACAGGGACGTGGTTACAACATTTTGTTTCGTCTCATGTTCTCATGGAACTCACACTTTTAACATGATTGAGTTCAAGACAGAAAGCTGACAGCCTGACTGCACATTTGCTTCACTTTATGTAACCAGGCCAGAAATCCATCCAGCCACACACCCACTTGTCCCAATCTACCCACGTTCTGCAAATACTGGAATTGCTAGAAATGGGATGGGCTGTGTCCCTTGGCTCTGCCACTTAACTCTGGAAACAGGAACATGGCAAAGCTGCAATCTGCTTAAGTACAACACAGCAGTGGGAAAAGGGCTTGGCTCCACATGTAAGTCAGTATTTCTCATTCCTGAAACACTCCTTTTTCACTGCTGGAAGTGTACTGACTTTCTGGGACTCTCTGTCATTTTGGCATGACTAAACTCTCATTTTCTCTCTCTTGTGAACCCTTTCACATGACATATGTTAGTGTCAATATCCTTCTCTTTAGGAGAGCAGCAAAAGTCTCTTAGTGTTTTGCAAAGAAGAAATGCCCCAAGGAGTTTACCTAGAGGAAAATCTGGGCAGGAAAGACAGAAATTATTCCCATCACAGCCAACACTTTAAGTCTCAAAAACAAATCCCTTTTATCTGCTGTACTGGAAAACATTATTCTCAAGCATCCCTTAGCCTGAAGAGATTAATCTTTCTGCCTTACTGCCATTTGTCTGAGCAAAGTGAGGATGAGATTCTGGCACACTAGCAGTCAGCGAGCCTGTCTTTAGTGCCTGTGCAGCCCCTTAAAAATACTTTTCTGACTTACTCAACCCCTGTATATCACTTCTCCTGCATTATTGCCATGAAGTCCTTTTCCATTTATGGCCACTGGATCGGGCAGAGCCCAGGGAAGGAGGCTGGGGAGGGTGGCAGGAGGCACTGCTGCTCCGAGGGCAGAGGTACCCTGTGCAAGGGGAGCTGCACCCCCAGCCCGGGGGGATGCACATCTCACTTTAGGCTGCAAGTCTGAGCTAGGTGTGATTTAAATCATTTTCCATCCAAAGCTGTGAGTAGGAGAGAGGGGGAATAGTATCCAGTGGTGAAAGTCCCAGCCCTCCGGCGTTCTGCTCTGACTTCTACAGCTTGCATTTGTGATTTTAGCCAGGAAACCCAAAGAAAAATTATCACTGAGAAAACAAGTAAATAGGATGTTTGTGGTTCTGTAATCATGGGTGGTTTTGTAGTTTGCTTTTTTAAAATTTACATATATATCTGGTTCTTTTGTGTAATTTATAGTTTTCCATGGTGCTGGTCACACACACACACACACAGGTTCTGGTTCACAGCCAAGCTGGGATCCTCTGGCTCTGCCCACTGGTCAAAACCCCACATGCAGCTTGGTCTGTCACCTCTGCAGGAGAGGCCCTAAATAGCTCTTGTGCAAACTCACTGACCTTGCTGTGACTTGAACCGAGGTATTTCAAACCATCTGAGACAACAGGGGTGTAATTCCTGGGAGGTTTAATTTAGTTTGCACAGCCTTCACTGCTGGCAATAATGGGCAGTGGACAAAGAGTCTGGCCTAACTGTCTTGGGTCATAATACGTTCTTTAAATTTCTTATAAATTAACAAACACTGCATGGAAATCACTGGTACAGAGTATGCATCTCCAAACACACTTTTTCTAGGCAGTTTCAAGGCTTGACCATTCAGCACTTGAATACTCAGCTACAAAATGGAGATAATAACCTCTTTGGGGAGCATTACATAAGCCGAGAAAGCAATGTCTGAAGTGTTGAAGATCTCTAGCTGGAAATTCCCACAGAAAGCAAAAGCAGCCACACAATGTTTACAGTCACAAGCTCAATTCTATGCCGACATAAACTGGCTAAAGAACAGCTCTGTCAGTAATTTACTCTTCAGTAAAACTCTGTCCACATTAAGACTGGAGGCCAGAAGTTACCTGACACTAAGCTAAGGGTAGGGGAAAAAATATGTCTTTAAAGACTTTTATAAGAGATAACATGCAGTTAATCAGTGAGAAAAACTGGGTAGGCCAACCAAGTAAATTCCCTGCAAGGAATGTTGTGGGGTCTTTGGATGACTGGATACAGTCCCAGGCATGATTTTATTCTCTCTTCAGGGCAAAACATCCCCCTTATTACGGCAAGTTCAGAACTGACTGAGCATTGTCAAAATGACAGATGAAGAAATGTCTCCTGGCTGGAAGATTCACTGCTCAATTACAGACCCTCAGCTGAAGAGATTGCTGCACAGTGGCAGAACACCGTAAAATGAAGAGAAGTTAACAAAGGGTGCCTAACGTTAGGGAAAAATGAAAATCAAGGCCAGTACTCCAGAATGATAGATTACCTCTCATGCATGATAAATCAGAAATACATTTTTGCAGGAGGAATGTGAGGAGGAAGAGAAGGCCTTGGGACCAGTCACCATGACCATTTCCTTCTTCTACCAATCTTCTACAACAAGCTACTTCAGAACTTCATTTCTTTCATTTCTTGATTTCTTTAATTTCATCCATGTACTTTTAATATAGAGTGCAGTTTTCTGTGCCTAGTCTGAGGGTTCTGCACACAGAGCACATTCATCGGCACAAACGAAGCCACTAAACCAGCATCTTCTTGTAAGGTTATGTTCTTACTAGTCCTTTTTAATGCAGCATTTCCCAGGGATGCTGACAAATAAGTGCAGTTTCCCCAGTCTCTTGGATGTGCTGAGACCAACAGGAAAGTTTCAGACCTTACTTGACCACATAAACGCACACATATGCACATATATTGAAGCGAGCATGGAAAAAGATCATTTTTGGGTCAGAGTGTGTAACTGCACACATTTTTTTCATGTACATTTTTGTGGGAACATTTTAGGACTCAAGTCTGGAAAATTCCACCATTTTTTGTTGCCCACCATATTACCAAGATGATCTCAGCCCTAGCCCGAGTTTACACTACCTTCTCTGCTTCCTCTGAAATCTTGACAGGCTCTTCGGTGACATCAGCTATCTGTTTTCATCAAGCATTTGTTAGCTGGTAAATCTGAAACTCCCTTTGTGGTTTCCAGTCTAGACTTCAATTTGCACTAGGTTTATCAGCTGGGGCTTTTTTGGTGTCATCCTTACAAATAAAAGGATGTGAAGTATTCTGAATCTATTTGGAATCTGTCTTCCAATAGATATTTTTTAATTATTTACTTAATAAACATATTCTATACTGATTACATATATGAATTGAAAAAAAAAATTGGTTTAGCTTTCAAAGGACAATCTGGCTTCCAAAGCCATTTTGAGCTTTTTGAGATCAAGAGTAAAGCTTTAATGTGACACTTAACATTTGAATGCATGAGAACCCATCGATCCTGAGTGATAACCTCCCTCAACTGGCACATACTGGTGCAGTATCTTTGACCAAGAAGGCATCTTATGCTTTAAAAATGTGGCTGCAGAGTCCTTTCTCATTGGCAGCCTCTGGATCTGCCCATTTAATTAAGTACAGAAATCACATGTAAGGGACAGAACACTGGGAAGGACCCTGGCCCTCTGAGTGACAGGCTGGGAGAACTAAAATCTCCCCCCAAAAAAGCAGTGACCATTCTCTCAGTATAAGAATATCCTACACAAACCCACACATGATTTTCAGAAGCTAATTTAAAGTAAGGCTTGAATGACCAAAACATAATTACTTACCTAATAATAATAAAAAAATCTTAAAACTTTGATACACTGTAAAAAATACAGAAAGCAATGCTATTTTTTTTCTCCAAAGGCCAAACTTCTGGAAAACATTGGAGCTGTTGCAAGAGCTGCACAGATCATTTCTGGTTAGCTGTGGGACAGGCAATTTGTACTGCAGAAGCAAAGGGCTGAAGCAGCACTGAGGACTTGGAAGCTGAGCACAGTAACATCACCAGGTACTTGAAAGATTTTATTAATAGAGAGCTTTGCAGCACGAAGGAACTAAATAAAGTGCTGTCAGACTGTCTCTAAATGCTTTGCAGAGACACAGAATACACAACTGCATGAACATGCAACTGCACAAAAACTCTTTTTTTTCATTTTAAAGTAGCAGGAATGCATCAGGGATATGGAAAAAGCTAGTACTGCTCTGTCTGCCTGTGTGGGGATGCTTGATGTACAATTAAAAAAATAAAACAATTTTTATGAAAGAACGTCTGAGAAACGCCAATAAATTCAGTATTACTAAACCCAAATTTAGAACGACACAGGAAATAAGGGTGCAGTTACTATGATCTAATTACAGCGGAATTCCCTTGGAAGAGAACATGACTTATGAACTTCTTTTCATTCCAATCAGTGGTTTTGAAACGCTAGCTGAACTAGTGGGACACTTTGATGGTGCTTGACTTTAAAACTTAGAACAAGATACTGATGTTAGAAGAAGCCTAACAAATACATGGCTGTGATTAGTTGCTATTAAATGGCAATAGAGGGAGCATTTTCTAAGCTAGGATACAAGGTCACAGTCGAAACCAAACACACATAAACCGCAAACCCCCAAAAGGTATATTGAAATATTGCAAAATAGGAAATTACAGATTAATTTTCCATTTAGTACATTAGCTCACAGCAGAATTTATACCTCTTAAGCTGCATTTTATGTCTCCATCTTCTGCAGGAAAACTATCTGCAATCAGGAAATTCCTATGTGTTTAATTCAATTGTATTTGGAAAAATACAATTTATTCTTAGAAAAATAAGTACCATATAAGGATGGATCAGAGCACAGCATGGAGAATGCCTGATGAGTCTGATGCATTCAGACTTATACATGTATTTAAAAGCCTGGATTTCAAGGTCTTAAAACATTTGCTACTGCTACTGCAGTGGTAGTTTCCCACACTACTTCACTGACCTCCACATATGAGACTGGCAAAGTCCAACATAAACAGTACTAATCTGGTTAGGATCTGTAACTGCAGCCCTTGCCTTGGGATTTTCCATGTTTGCAGACACTGAACAGAGAGGAATGGAAGAAGACAAAATCCCATTTTCTCAGAAGCCTGCATTCCCAGGACAAACCGTAACAAATGACAAGCTGCTAAACCAGAATTAGGAAACTTGATTTGCCTTCAGAAAGCTGAAGGATTTTTCTCCATCCAGAGCGATTCAAACAGGTATCTCCTCAGAGAAACTTCTTTTTAAAAAGGTGACACTGACACCATGCCAAAAATAATGTGGGTGCCATCTGTCTCCACCTGAGGGAAGCGGAACCTTCTGCTCACTTCAGTGTGCCCTAACTTCCAAATCTTTCTGGAAAACAATCTAGAGAAGAAGATGGAAGAGAATTTGCCACCTCTCTTCTCTGTGTCAGATTATTGTGTCATTAGTGTGAAAATCATCACAGCAGCAGCAATGCTGTAACCCTGAGGAATTTCTTCAAGGACTGAACTTAAATTCCATATTTTTGCAGTCCCAAATTAGATGGGATTTAAGTGTTCTGGATTTGCATGGAAGTTGCTGTCTGTCTCAGTTTTTAACAGCAACTGAGCAAGGTGGGCACTCTGTGGGGTGGAAAAGCTCCTGCTCAGCAATCCCCCCTTACCTTTAGCCACTGTTCTGCCTGCTCTTTGCTCTGCACTGCCAGAACCAGGGCATCTGCTCCTTGGTGAGAGATTTTCAGCTCATGCTTCTTCTTTTTGCTGTCTTTGGGAATATAGGTGATACTGCAGTCATTCAGGAGCAGCTCCATCTGGGGCTGCTGGTCCTTGGAGCTTTTGTAACACTAAATAAACATAAGGAAAGTTCCAGAGTTAGATATTACCTTTCTGAACCTTGGGGGAATGCTCCTATTATGTAGAAATGCTATATTTTTAATTTTTTTAGAATTTTGAATGTAGTTTACACACCCCTTTACCACATACCACGAAGTTAAGCCAGAGCCAACTTTGCATTTCTTCTTCCCATCCACTCTGTAAAGCAAAATTACTTCCAGACTGAAAATAATAGACATTTTTTATTGCGGGACAGGTAGAACATATGGAGAGCATTAAGCATCTCTGCGTTATCCTCATGACTCAACCTTGACCTCGATCAGGTAGGAAGAGGGTGATTTAGGATATCTGTTCACATGTAGCAGCAGAATAAACTTGTAACCTTAACAACTTTAAAGCCCAGATGTTTACCTTGCCCTCCAGCAAGAGACCAGCATAGGAGGGCAAATCTACATCAGTGCCTACACACTGCAATTGCAAAGACACTGGCACATGCCTTACTCATCTGCTCATTTTCTTCAGACAAGTAAAAAATACTTCATGGAAAGTGGGCAAAATCACATTTTTTCAGTTAACACAGTCTAATAGTCCCTGGACAAAACTGCATCAATTTCCATGTCACTTTATTTTGTAAGTGGTTACAACAATGTAACTTATGTTTCTTCCCTCATTATAAACGCTGTCAGTGAAGAGCCTTTTCACACTGGATCACTGATGACCTGCTGTTCTGGAATTGGAGATCTGAAGACAAAGGGTTCATCTTTAGACCACTTGTCCTACAGCCCCAGCCTCCATTCCCACCTTCCAGGACATCAGTGCAGCTGAGGCTCCCAAAGCAGGGCAGTAGCAGACTGCAGAACAATGTTTAACTCCCCAGACAAATGTCCACCTATTTTATATACTTATGTGAATTGGGCTTTCACTCATAAATATAAGCACTAAGGCTAAAAAGACATCTGATAATGAAGGAGTATCTGATAATCAGTAAGATTAACTAGTACCTGCATACAAAGAATGGCTGAGCGTTCATGTGAATAGACAATGCCATAATGTGACTGTCAGGAAGGCAGCAGCTGTTAAAAGGATGTTATAAACACTGCAAATCAGGCTGAGCAAACACAGCCAACTCTAAACCAGCCATCCTTTCCCTCTCCAAAGCCCATTATACCAAAGCTTCTCCAATTTGGGCACAGATTTTAAGTTTGCAACATCTGAAAAAATACTAAGTTTTCAATCTATGAAATCTTGAAGATATACAACATTAGTCACTTTAAGGACCAATAAACAGCATATAATTCCTTTTATATTAATCTAAATATTTTATTTACAATTATACATTGCTAAAACAGAAGTATGTATATATTAAAAGACTTTCAGTGAAAAATGATTCCCTAAAGGACTTTAAGTGAAAAACAATTCCCTACTAAAAGTTATTTCTAATGTCTAGCTCTAATTAAAATATTTTTGTTTTATGATGACAGCCGCACTTATGACATAGACAATTACTAATCCCTAAGAACATGTATTTGTTTTACTTGCATATCTCATAACTTAACTGTCCAAGTCCTCCTTCAAACAATAAACCAATCTTGTGTAACTTGGTCGTTAGACTCCTATTGTGATTTTTTATTTTCTTAATCCCCATTACAGAATTACTGAAATAGGATCTCTATAAGAAAAAAAAAAACTTCTCGGACCACACATGTGGCTAAAGGAAATGAAAATATAAAAAATAACATATTTTTATATGGAACAATAAATGTAACTGTAGAAGAAATACTGTGTGACTTCAGGGAAAAAATCTGTTTCTCTGTCTCTTTCTTTTCTTCAAGCTGCTATCAGATAGCCCTGAAATCTGAGATGATACTGATATATGGTGATAAAAATGTGCACTAAGGATAATGGCATTATAAGAATATAATAAGAGCTGAATCAGAATGAACATTTTTTGAACATTTAAATACAGGAGGATACAAAAATTAAAGCTACTCAAAACTAGGAAATTCATTCCAACTAAATTTTCAGAAATCCCTTACCTCTGTTTCATATCCTGCTATTTTCTATGCTGACATAAGCACAAATATACTTGGAAAGTGAACATGCCAAAGCTACACTGTACCACTGTAGAACAGAGAGGTTCTACAGAAAATGTTCTATTACCTGTTAATCAGCTTTTAACATTTGGGATATTGCAGTAATTGCTAGTTATGTAATTAGTTACAACGGCTGGAAGCAGCACATCGGAAAGCAGGAGATCCCAATTTATTGATTCATACGAGCATTAGTTTGCTCATAATGACACACAATAAGTGTTTCCCTCAATTAAGCTCTCTTTTCAGAAAACAAGAAGACATCTATGAGCAGATAATTCATGGAACCTTGCACTGGTGCCTCTAGTCAGAAAGAAGCATAACAGATTTGCTTAAGGAATAAATACATTCACTTGTTTCTATGCTTTCTATAATGCAGCTGTGCATCATGTGAGTACTGCATCTGTAATTACTGCAGAACAGATGGCAAAGGTTTAGTTTAAAGTGTATACATTACCACAGCATATGCTGCCAAGTGAATTCTCAGGCTAACAAGGGACTTTTCTCTCCAGCAGTCTGATCCAACAGTTCACACACAAAGCTCCCTGTGAGATTTTTTGTCCGCAGGGAATGAAAGATTGGATTTACAGTTTCGGCAACATTTTTTTTCCAAATTAAATATTTTACAAGATAATAGGCCAGACATTCCTTCCAGTATCAGAGAGCTGCTGGGGTTCAAGCTTAAGTGAAATAAAAATCAAAGTTCTAAGTGGCTAAATGATACACTTATAATTTCAATGCTTCTCTGCTTCTTGGGCAAATCATGACTGAACTCTTTGGTAAGGTTACTGCAGACTTGGCCACTGTTTGCAGAACGTACTCCAAAAATTAGATTCCTGTAAAAATAAATACACTGTCTAAAAGGTACAAAGAAAATACAGCCAGCTAAAAATAAGAATTACCAGTAGTTTGTTTTCTTTGATAACACACAGTAGTTTGGTCCATTGTCCAAATCGTTTCTTTCTAAGAAGGAAGGCACAGATTTTGGCATCCTTCACCAGATCCATAGAGGCTTCCTCAGAAGGCCACTGATGTCTCATTTTCTTCCCCTTTCCATCCTCCTCCTCTTCATCGTAGGATTCGTAAGAGCTGCTCATAGCATCTGAGTCATAATCTTTAATAAAAGTGTAAAAGTGTCAGGTGTTAAAACACTTAGCCATGAAGCACATTGAAATAAACGAAAACCTCAAGAAAGTTAATTTTCAGTTAAAGCTTTTGAAAGTCAGCCATGAACAAGTTACCGTGCCAGTGCTTAGTAGTATCAATGCTTTTCAATTATGGAACTTTATAGAAGACCCATACAGACACCTTGTGAATTTTAATGAAAGAATAAGCTGGAAATACATAGCTAGAATTTCAGGTAGTGTTTCATTATCTTCAAAACATTATTTGACAGATAGTTTCATATTTTGTAATTCTTTGACAGAGAAACATCTATATCTCACCTTAGTACATCACATCAAGAAACAAACACTCCATATGGCAAAGGTCATAATAATACATTATGGCTCTGCGTCTACCTATCATAATGTTGCATGTAATTCCCAAATACAGCCCCTGCTGTACTGCTACAATTAGCACTCAATAGACGATGCTGTCCCTTGAACTACAGATTCTGCTGGAGGTAAAAGCATTTTGCAAAAAAAAGTTTTGTTCTGTTCTTAGCCTAAGTTGCTTAATCCTGCTCCAAATTTGGTGATGGGATGGCAAGCTTCCATTTAATTAATCAATCTTTCTTCAGGCCTTTCATTTTCAACAATGCAGACAGATCTAGCGGTTCCCTCATATACCAAACTATTCTGTCATTATCACACAACCCTGTCTTCCACCATCCATACTTATTTATGTGGGTTTACATATGTAAAGCCCTTCAGATAATAACACCTGAAGGCCTCTTATCCACTGGCATATGTTCCCATGGATGGAGGAAAACTGACTGGAATATTTTTAAGAGCTGAAATTTAACCTAAACATCTCAAGTAGACCTTGAAATATTTTTAGGCCAGAAGGTGGAAGAAGATATTGTTTGCTTTAGCTAGGTAATTAGGACACAGTTGGTATGCAGGAAGGAGAATTGGAAAGACTGAGAAGATGACCAGAGAGTGCATTGCTGGAAAGCTCATTCTGCATCAGTTCCTGCCTATGTGCATAGTCAGAATGGACCATACTCAGACCTCACATCTCTGAATAAAGGTTAGATATTCTGATCCAATTTGTGTTTTCATAAAAGTGTATGAAACAGTGTATCTTCATCCCAAAGCAAAATTAAAATAAAACTTAAAGCCCTGACAGCTTTTTTTTTTTAAATTGAATTGCCGTCTTTTGGTCAATTCTGCTACAGAGTGTTTGGTTTGGGGCAGCTCCATATGGGCAAATAATAAAAGCCTCAGATGATTATCAGTGGGAAAACACTGCAATTTTTCACTTGCTTTACAAAAATCAAGAGGAGGATAGAAAAATTCAGGGCAAATATTTAAAATGACAGATTTGGAAACATTTATTCCAGAATATTTATTTTTGTATGTTTTTTTTTAAAGAATATATAAGATCTAGCAGAACTTGCTGCTTCACCCTTCCCTTGAAGAAAAAAGCCTAAACAAAACACCCCCCACAACCAGAACCAAACCAAAACATTCTCACTGCTCCAACTTCTTTCAGAGCAGCTTTCCACAAACTTTCACACAGTAACATCAGGAAATGCCAGAGAGATCACTGACCAGTCACAAACACACAGTATTGTGCCAGCCTGATGAAAGCAGAGCCTGAATGACTCACTACCAAATACAAAGATGTAAGGTCTAATCATTAAATCAGCTTCTTCAAGAAGATCTCCCAAAGGCACAGGCTGTGGGATAAGCTGCCATAACCTGTTTCCATCTCTCTGGGAACAATTTCTTCAGCTCCTGGCTTTCTCTTTTCTGTATCATTGCTAATGAGATTTTCCCCCCAAAATCAAGAAACTACCTTTTTAATGTAAGACTGTCTGGTGGTTAATTTTTATCAGATGAATCTGAAACTTGACCATACAGGGGAGACAATCTTCAAGTATAGTCTTCCCAAGAGAGTGTAGCTGGATCATTTTCCTACACTCTTGAGTACACACTGAAAATGGAAAGTTTGCATGACGAAGATTTTTCCATCAGAGGACTGCATTTTCAAGGGCATCAATCAAAAGGATAAAAAACTGGATCTGTTTTAATGCATTATTTTTCCTCCCCGTTTAGAATATGATTTAATTTTTTCATATTGCAGAAAAGAATGTTTCGCCTTGGATAAAATTACAGGCCATCCCTTTGCCCCATATCAAAAAGTTTATTCTGACTATAAGCCCCATGCAACAATCTTGCCTTATCACTAATAAGTTTACTGGGTTAAATCATTGCTTTCTCCTCACAACACTGGAGCCTGTAATTTATTTTCTTACAGCAAATTCTACCAGTTTCAAGAAAACAATAATTGTAGGAAGTGCTGATTGGGACTTCCCAGCAGAAACTGAAATTCTGCATGTTAAATACCCTACAAGTATTTCCTGTATGGCTCGCAAGGATTCCAGGCGCAGATTTCCTGCTAGCCATGAGCTGTATGCTCAGCACAGGGACTCTGCTGGCACTGCAGCTGCAGGCTCCTCCAAATCTCTTTTCCTGAAAGAAGGAAAGCCAACAGGAGCTCCCGAGACTCCCATCCTGACCCAGGCTAACGGGATCTCTGGGGACCTGTTGCCATATCCTGCCTGTTAAATACTCCTCGTGTTCCTCTCCTTATTTGTGGGACTCTTGGCCAGATGAAGAGCTGCTTGTGTGACTCACAGCAGGAAGGATGGCTACCTTGAAGTGCTCATGTCATCCCTGATGCAACTTGGCTCCTCTTGACCACATCCTGCTTCTACTGCTCATTGCCCAAACTGCTCTATCACACCCAAAACGAGGCTTCCAGGCTCTGAGACACAAATTAGCACGTGCAGAAAAAGTGAAAAATATCTCTCAAAAAAAAGAAAAAAAGAAAAAAAAAAAAGGCATTTATTAAGTCTACTATAGTCTCAGAGGGTAAGGATGCACAGGTACAACATGTTTTAATGCTGCTGATCTACCCATTTTTGCATCTTTTGCAGTTTCTGATTAATCTGGCTTCTTTTGACACTGGATTTTCACCTTGATGCTCACAAAAATTTTTCACTTTTATGGGGTGAAAATCACAGTGACTTTCACGTTATTTGCAATTGTTTATTCCTAAGACAAGTCTGTATTCATTCAGGCATATTGTACTGATCAGTAGCTTTTAATACAGAGAGAGTTATCAGACAAGTCATACACACTCTTGCTTTCATCTACATGCAAGCATTTATTTACAAACCAATTACAGGGACTTGGGAAAGTTATGGATAGTTCATTTTCATGAGCATATTCTCTATTTTTCTTCAGTTCTTTTTTACTTTTACAGGAAAGAGAATTGGTAAGTCTCCTTGCTATTAATGACATTACAAAAATATTTCATAGGAATATTTACTTAAAATAATTATATCTATCCTAACAGCTGCACTCTTGCACTTCTTCAACTTCAAACACATTTTTCTATTGTCTTCTTCATCTCAAACAGTCCAAACAGCTAAGGTTATATCTTTCAATATACTTTGGTAGCTGATTTTAATTACCACACAACTGGATTTAGTGGAAGTTTTGCATGAGTGAAGATGTATTACGAATTGAACACTGAATTTAAAAGCAACTTCATTACCAGTGAAGAGGGGAACAATTTTTAACAAATTTGAAGATATGATAAAGTTCAGAACGTAAGAAAATATAACAAAATCTCAGCAAGTGAGATGCTGAGTCACACTAACAGAGCATTAACTGTCTGGAGATATATATAGATATAGACATAAATATAGATATAGATACATGTACTTAAATTATGGAATTATTAACGAACTTTTAAGACCAATATCCTAAATATTTTTATGCATTTGAATGGTTAAGTAGAAAAAGAAATCAGCTTCATACTTTGTCTTGTTTTTCCCTAGGTGATCCTTTAGCAGTGCTATTAATATTTGCACTATTAATATTTTTCTGCATGAGCATGGCTCTTGTTTAATCACAAAACCCAAGTCAGAAGGTCACTGGGTTACAGGGTGTAAAAGGACCACCCTGCAGCATCTCAAGTGAGGAAATGAAGAGTTATTCTGCTGCTCTTCTAAGTCTGTATATTCATTCATTTGCCTTCCAGTACATAAAACTCTTTCTTACCTTGTATTTCTTAGGTTAATTAAAAGCTGCTAGATAACATCAGTTTGTGCAGTGTTCAGATGAGTAGTATTTTAGTTTTAAGGTAACTCCTATGCATGTTTTAAGAACAGAGAGATAATTTTAAATAATTAAAATGGCTATAAAATAGGGGAAGATATGCCTTTAATCTTTGGACCATAGAAAATAATGATTAGTGATAAATCAGCCCTACACAAGTAATAAATTACCCCAGCCAATAAAAAAGCAGCAAAAAGATGGCACATACTATGTTGCTGACTGACCTGTGTAAAGGTCACAGGAGTCATGTCAGTGTTTCATCAGGGTGCTCTCAGCACAGCCCCACTGAAGTGCACAGGTCATTGGGGAAGTACTTGGATGTGAAAAACAGCATTTGGGTGATGTGGAAAGACGTTCTGGTGGGCAGCTGGGGGCAGCCCTCTGCCTCCTGCACTGACTGAGTGGTCACACAAGTCCTGTCATGGGCATCACTCGTGGCTTGTGGGAGCCACTATGACCAATTCATCCCTTTCCACAATGTGTCATCAGAAATGCTGTAAATCACATCTTTTAATAATTCCTTATTTTCTTTTTATTTGTCTATTTTAGCAAGCAGTTCAGTGCAATAGAGGCACAGTAGGTAGACGTGTAGCTCAGTACCAGTTTCTGAGACCTCTTCATTCACAGTTTGATCGGTTTAGAGGAGTTCACTCTGGACAATATTTAACTGTGGACTCCTGGTCCAACGTCCCCATCTTTTGGGGTTCAAAGCAGCCTAAAAGAGGAATGGCTAATTTGGACCCTCTGTCTCTACTAGCTGCTGCAACCTGTTTACCTGCACCTCACTTGTGCACCAAGTCTATTTTTCTGTAAAAGGAGCCTGGTTTATGTACATCAAAACAGTTCTGCAAAACAAACCAATGCATGGCCAGCGAGGATAACCAGAACTGGGCCCAAATTGTCAAAGCAGTGCTTACGACACATCACCACAGCACCAACAGAGATGGAATTCTCAAATGCTAAAAGAGTCGAAGGACGCTGGCATTGCCAATTGCTCAGAAACTGCTCTGGAAATGTCTTACTCACTGGAAGTGATGTACTCAGGAGCCTTCCCAGGACTAAGTGGCACTGCCTCCTCGTAATAGCCTTCAGGAAGGGAAGATGTTGGCAATGGTGGAGGCCCATTATCTGGCGGCTAAATGAACAAAGAAAGAAAAAGTGATGACAGACCAACAAGGTGTTAAATTAAACACGGACAGAACATCTGCTCCTGGCCAGTGCCAATGCAACCAGCTTCATAAACCCTGCTCTTGTGACTATTTCTTGTGTTAACAATCTTTGAAGGCAAGGCTCTGGAGGCTCAATTAGATGTTCTGCAAGGGAGCATCTTTCAGATGAGAAGCAAGCCTAAATCTCAAGTTCCTCCTATGTTGTTATAATTAAACAATAATAAATCAAGGTTGGGAATTGAAGCAATAAAGTGACTTAATTATGTTTCATAACATGCTGATACATTTTTAAATGTACCATTATTGTCCAGACCTTTACCTCTACTCATGATAAGGAAACAGAACCTTCTTGCACATCCTCCAACTGAGTCCTCTGGAGATAATAAACACTGTAGAATCCAACATGTCACTGCTAAGGATGGCGAAATCAATGTAACAGCTACATTAAAAGATTTTTTCTCTACAACAGCATTAAGCAGTAAAAATGCTGAAAAGATGTAGTTCTCCATTTCAGAACTGGAAATCTAACGGGTCTATGTAGGAAAGAGATTTCTGTGCATAGATCACTTCAGAGTGTTAAGGCTTGTTTATTAGTATTTTACACCTAAAATAACTCACATTACAGCAGCAAACAGCAGTTTGGTTGGACAGTTTAGAAAAGTTAAATAGCCTGGGCTGGCAAAGACTAAGGACAGAAAATGTAATCCTATTTTCATGATAGGTTTTTTTGTTCCAATGGCAAATCAATTCTTAATATACATATTAATGTTTATAATGCTGTTTCTACATGGTGAAAACTGGGCTACAAATAAGGAAAAGTTTGAAACATAAAGAAACTGTTACATGATAAAGATGTCAAATATCAGGTCAAATTCTAAAATGTTTCTTTTCTAAATATAAACCTGTCTTAAATTTAAAACTGACCAAGTGCTGGTATGTTGATACAGTAACAAGGTAAATTTAGTACTCTGTGACTTCTATATGATTTTACTGTTCTATTTCCTTAACAAGTACCAAAAAAACCTGTATTTTTCAGAACCCATTTGCCACAGGTTTTTAGTTTCATACTTATGTGTTAGAGAAAATACCAAAACCTTTCTTCAGCACCAATGGTTTATTGCATGATTAAAAAATTTAACTTGCAAGCAGAGTCTCATTTCTGCAATAACACTTTTTCAACACATCCTTTTTTTTTTTTTTCCATGTAATGGCAGAGCACAATGGTGTTTGTCTGCACTGGACTGATCCAGTCTAAACTGAGGGAATGAACAGAGAGACTGAAGTGAGAAACTGATCACATACAGACACATTTGGACTGCAGCTCAGGTGGGCTGACCAGTCTAGCAGAGCTTTCTTCCACATCACCCAGATGAAGCCACAGGGACTGTGCTCCTCTTTGGCTACAGACCTGGAGTTACCTGGGAGGAACCTGAGCTTTAATAACATGTGCCATTAACTGCAGTGAAATTACTTCTGTGGGCACTTTCAGGGCTGGATTCATCTTTGAATATTTCAAAGCTAGACATCTCCAAATCTCATTACTGATTACACACCTACGCCAGACACCTAATTCTTAACAACATCACTGAGATGAGTCCCACCCTTAGAGTGCTCTGTAGTTAAATTTGTATCAAGTAGGTTATTCCACCTTGCAGGGAAGCGTTTGTGTATTCCCAAACAGCAGGAAGGCAAGGAGCTAGTGACTAACCCTGCCCCTTCAGCTCATCCAGCATGGACTCACCTTAGCACACCAAGTAAAATCAGAAATTTCTTTATGAACGATGAACTGATTCATGACTGAACACAGAGGTTCTTGGTCAGATTGAAATTTACATTAATATTACTTCTATATCAAATGATACAGACAACTTCTTATGTCACAATCAATTACAAGTTACAGTTGGCAATTACTGTTACCTAAAATGTGAACCAAATAAGTTTTCCTCACAGATCAGCTTTACTAGAGAAATTATCTGCCAAAGAAGTGTAAAAAAGAGAAAATATTTCTTTTAGTGTAGTGATCCTGTAATTTTGCTGAAAAAAAAGCAAACTGACAACCTGCACATCATGACATAATAAATGAGTCTTTCAAGGTCAGCTGCTGCTGCACAACAGGCATAAGGGACATTAATAATCATTACATTTCATTCATTACTGTTGGAAAATTGACAGCAATTACGAATTGCTCTACACATATCACCTCTGTGTGGCCTGAAGTGCTAGACACAAGAGGGGGAACTGCCTGCAAAGAATTGATTTTCTCCCTTCACACAAGTGGGTAGAACCTTGTTCTGCTGAGTTGGGGTCATGTTTGGTCCTGGAGCAGTATAGATTCATACCACCGTTTTCATTAGACAAATTAATTTCTTAGTCTAGCCTTAAACCATTTTTTCTGCCAGGTGTATACAATATATAAAATTCCTATCATTATTAAACCTCATTCACGCAGGAAAATACCTGTCCTGAGTCATTCCAATTTTGACTTGACACAGCACCGAGGTTTCAAAGCTGTATTTTATCCGGGAACAAATAGGAGGTTCCAATATAGATCGGGGGAAAAAAAAATCCTTGTTTTTAGACAAAATGTTATTCAGAAAGAAAGAAAAAAGGAAATGAAACACAAATGGTGCTTGTCTGATTTCAACCCTGCTGGAGCACCAGTTACTTCATACAGCTGGGGCGGGCTGGGCTGTGCAGCCAACGTCAACACAGATGGAATCCATTGCTGAATTAACTGGGCCCTCCTCTCTGAAATGCATTTTGCAGTGCCTGCCATAACAAAGTTGAAAACAATTATAAAAAGGATTTTTTTTTCAATGGGAGAAATAGAAACATCCAACATTAAATACTTTCTGATAAAAGCAGGGATGCTTTAATATTAAAAACCCCAACTGATTAAATACAAAATAAAAATATCTCACTCAAATCTGCACCATAAACAACTACATCTTTTGGGAGCTATGGAGTATATGAGTTTGAGCACCAAGATGTGTAAAAATGTATATGTGTACGTTCTGGTATTAGTTACTAATATTTATAGTGCTCTTATGTTTTTACTCCCACTAGTTATATTGTTTAATTCTTTCCTCTTGGCAATGTTTACTGGAAGAATTTTGATGAAGTTATGAATTATGAACTAAGTCTTTATTCAATAAATTTTCAATCGTTTACCTGAAAAAATAAAAAGGCCATAAACCCCACAAAACTATTTACATATTCTGTAAAAGGATTAAATCTTAAAAAACACTGGAACACGTGTAGCTTGAGTGGTATCAGGAGAAAAGACCTGGCAGCCTGCAAGGAAGGCATCAGCATGAATTTCTACCTTTTTTTTTTTTTTTTAAAGGCAGGCAACAGAATGCCACCTCTCAAGATGAACCACCTCATTCAAACACAGGAATAAGAACTTAGAAAATACATTGCCATTACTTTTATGTTCTTGGAGGGAAAAGGACAAAGATGAGTAATATGTTGTTGTCCAGAATAATAACAGTAATAATGAAATAACACCAATGAAGATGTTTGTCAGGTCCTGTGTTTGAGGGGAACTGAAAGATGCTTCAATTGAAACCAAGAAGCTGATGAGGGATCATGACACTAGAGAGCTGAGATCTGTGATAACATTAAGACAGGATTATGCACAGGATGCCCAATTCCAGCTTTCAGGATGGATTGGTGAGAGAAACAAAATGGTAGAATTCATTATCCTGCTGGACTCTGAAACAGACTTATGTGGACATATTAATTTAATGGCATATTATGGTCTTCCCCTCCACCTGCCCACCTGCATTTCACAGACCACAAATAAACTCTATCTTCCTCTATCCTAAGAGATACACTGCTTTATTTCCCCCATTCTGTCCATGGGTACTGAGCAAGACAGACAGTAACTTTCATTTTAGGGATAGTCTAGCTGCTACCTGGGACAAGCAGTCTGACAGACAAGGAAAAATAAATGTCAATGTAGAGAGGCCTGAGGATATACAATCTCTTTATACCCCCAAGAAGACTTACACTCTGTAGGAAATAGAAAGAAACAAGGAAATAAAGAAATAAAAGAAATCATTGCTTTCCTTAATGCAATGATTTAGGATGTGGAGATTCCCAGCACAAAGCAGAGCCTGTCAGTAACCCGTGCTGCAGGCAGAGACTGCCAGCAGCTCCTGTGCCACGCTCGTGTGTGTGTTATGAGATCAACCACCAGCTCAGACCCAGCTGCACTGTGAGACAGCTGATACATAACCCCTCAAATGGAGAAGCAGTCACACTCTGGCGATGTCTAAGAAAGCTGCTGAGGAGCCAGCAGGCAAATGTGAGCTGTCAAGAGGAAACTCTAACACGGGCACTTGTCATTTGCTCTGGAGCAAGCTTTGACCTGACCTCTGCACAGCTCCACTACATCTTCAGCCTGGAGGGGGAAGACTAGGCACACATTTATGATCCCTAACTCCACATGTGAAAAAATGGATGTCCAGAAGGCAAGATGAAGCAACAAACCAAGAAAGTACAATTCACAAAATTACTGAGCATGCATTTCAACCCGGCTTTTTTTGTAACACTGTAAGGGTTGGAAACTGGGCATTAGTACTTCCCATGCACTTAGCATGACAGCGCTTAGATAAATTAAAAATTGCACTAAAGAGAAATCACTACTTATTGCCAGCAGTTGAGGACCTGGATAGACCTTGGATTTATTCAGGACAAAAGTGATGACTTTGTGGGATATTGAGACCATATTGAGCTGTGCAATATTAGCCTGAGTGTACACAAGGAGAAGCTGAGAAATAATTCATTTGACCTCTTCTTCATATTCTAAGGTTATTATTTCTGAGCTTGTCAGCTGGAGCCCACAAAACCAGGAGCCAAATAATGTGAAGGAAGTCTACCAACTTCTCTTCCCAGCCTCTGAGCACAAAAGACAGAAAAACCAGCCAGACGGCCACAAAACTCAGCTTTTAGAAGGGAGTAACCCTATCAGTCCCACTAGAAGAGGTGGACAGGGCCACATGATGGGCTGTTGGTGTAGTCCCACCTGACCATCTCTGCACAGCACAGACCTCTACAATGCCAGTGCTACCAGGAAAAAACCAAAAGGAATTCCCTGGGAAATCAACAACCAGAGTTTGACATGATGGGAGCCCCAGCAATCCCCAGCAATATGAATAATCCCACGAACAGCAGAACAGGTCACCCACCAGCTCCTGCAGTGCTGAACAGATGAGGGCAAGGGGAAAGTAGTGAAAGTGTTTACCAGGTGGAGGATAGGTGTAAGCACAAGCAGAGCTTCTCCTTAGGGGGTGATCCTGAACAGGGACTTGAGCAGGTTAGGAACAGAAGGCGCAGACTTGGTACACTGTCCTCCAGGGAGTGCCGGCACATGTGACACAGCCTGCGAGCTGTGATTATTTGTCTGCTGACTCAGGGGTGAATGACTAATTAAAAGTATCGCTGGAAAAGTCCTAAGTATGTACAGTGACTACAAACAGATCAGAGCCTCAGAAAGCACAGCCTGATGATGGGAAAGAGATCTGAACAGACTTGCTCGCATTGAAGAATGAATCAGGGCGTCCTATGCCTCCACAGTTTGATCTGAAGATTGTCTGGAGAGTGTTTGCACAGGAACCTCACCAGGAGCTGAGTTAGGATTTCACAGGACACAACATATCTGCTCAGATACCTGAAAAACCCCTTTTCCGAAAAAGAGGAAGGTGAAGACGGCAACGAACAGGACCAAATGGAAATGGTAACAGAACAACACAGTAGAAACAACCGAGTAGAAAATCCATCTGGTTCTTGTCTCTGTGATGGCACTGTCAGTGTATGCCCAGATATAAATTGTCTCATTTCTTGCTATTGTATGTAATTACATTTGAGATATTAAATAAAACCAAAAAGACTGGAGCATGGAATGCACCACTGAAAGCTTCCACCATATAGCTTCCACACCCAAACTCTGTGGAAGACTAGAGTGGAAAAAAACTCCAGACTCAGTGGAAGGAACAGAAGATCTAACAAAATAATTAAAAGTGAATGAGCCAGAAATAAAACCAAGGTATTGCTGTATCATTCAGAATTTATAATAGAAGATTATTACACAGACAGCTGGAAGCATCACTCAGACAAAACAACAGACTTGACTCATGTCAAGCAAAGGGTCTGTGTGTATCAAGAAATGAAATGGGCTTTAATTAATGCTAGGGAACACTTTCATACATATTGCATGAGAAAGATTAAGCTGAATTTTAAGCAGCATGGGGCTCTCAGTCAGAGATGTTTATTGTGACTGTGCTCAAAGAAGAGTCTGTATTCCCCAGCAAAAACAAAGTCACCTTTCTCTTCCAGCAGTTAATAAGCTCATCCAAGTATGTGACATGGCAGTGAGGACAAGACAGTGAGAAAAGCATAGGCAATGCCATTTCCACTGGAACAGTATCGTCTAAAGGCCTGAGAACTGCATCAAATAAAAGTAAGAGGAGACTTGCTACTTCCTGGCCTAATTCCTTCCCCATGCATTTGTGCACAGAACATTAATGAGCACAATCAGGAAAGCAAAAAATCTGGTCCCTAACTATCAACACAGGGAGGATGCTTTATGGACAGGTATAGCACAGAAACAAGAAACGAAAAACCAAAGGTCAGAAGTGTGAGCATACTAAGAAAAACGGTGGACAATATCCTGTAAAATCTGTGGCATTATTAATTTAATAATTTTCTTATACGAAGGTCAAAGATCATCAGTATCTAGTTAAAAAAAAAGATAAAAGGGCAAATAACTTCACAAGGATCATAAAAATAATTTGGTAAAGAAGTTCAACTAAAGGCAGCTGAGAACAGTTTATTCTGGCAGCTTAGACATGAAGAAAGTTTTGAAATATGGTGATGTGTATTGCTATAAAGGTATCCTATAAATTAACTGAGAAGGTAATTGCTTTAACTAAAAGTTTTCTGTGGTACCATTTGCAAATGTGAAATAAATCATCAACAATAATGCACCAAACTCAACGATGGAAAACCGGAATGGCAACTACAGTGTCCTGCAAGACACGGCTAACACCAGAAAGAGGTGGTATACATTTCTTTATCCTTATTCCTTATGCAATCACATATCATGGTCAAAACTATTCCACAATCACAGTGTGCCCAGGTGGCCAAGAAGGCCAATGGCACATGGCCTGGGTCAGCAATAGTGTGGCCAGCAGGACCAGGGCAGTGACTGTCCCCCTGTACTCAGCGCTGATGCGGTCACACCTCAAATCCTTTGTCCAGTTTTGGGCGCCGCACAACAAGAAAGACACTGAGGTGCTAAAATGATTCCACAGAAGGCCAACAGAGCTGGTGAAGGGTCTGGAGCACAAATCTTATAATGAGAGGCTGAGGGAGTTGGGCGTGTTTAGCCTGGAGAAAAGGAGGCTCAGGAAGGACCTTACTGCTCTCTACAACTGCCTGAAAGGAGCTGTAGCCACGTGGGGTCAGTCTCTTCTCCCTCCAAGGAACAAGCAACAGGACAAATACAACAGTCTCAAGTCATGCCAGGGGAGGTTTAGATATTAGGAGAAATTTTTTCACCATAAGGGTTGTCAAGCACACGTAGATGTGGCACCTGGGGACGGGGTTTAGTAGTAGCTGTAGGCAAACAGCTGGACTCAGTGATCTTAAGGGCCTTTTCCAACCTAAATGATTCCGATTCTATGTCCAGAAGACTGTTCTGGTTACTTATGATCAAAGTACATGATCCTTACAGAAGGCGCTCGGGAGAAACACCAATATTGCTCACTAGCATTAAACCATAGCTCAAAATGAAACTCATAGAGCCTTTCTTATACACAGTGGAATGAAATGAAACCTGAGAAATATGATTGGGATTACAAAGGATATCTGAAGCACAGGTGAGGGGAAAAGAACCTACTCAAACACCAGGACAAAGGCTGGCAATGAACACTGGCATGGTGGAACAACTTTCAAATTGAAATAGTGGGTTAAAGAAACCTAACTGGTAGTAAGCAGATTTTGGTTGGTTTCTAAAAGGGTTAGTATTTTATCACTGCCTGCAGTAAGAGCAACTGCACTGATAAATCAAAAAGGCCTCTTTACTTGTTCTTTCATTATGGAACAACTTGTTCAGACCTGTTCAAGCTGAAAGGATAGCCACCTCTGAATGAAACAACAAATTTTTTTGAATTTATTTTTGTGGCTTTAGAAATTTCTTTCAGGAAATAACTTGAAAATTAATACTATCTTAAGATCACCTTTAAAGAGGAACAGAGAATAACAACTACTTTTCAGTATTAGGAGAAAAAGGTAGGTGAAACAGAGGTTCCCAAGTACCCACCTGGCACAGGGATCTCTTGCTTTTGTTACGGCACTTTTCTCACAGCACACTTCAGAAAAAGGTTTAAAACTGGCACTTTTTTGGTTGCTGTGCAAAGAATGATTAACATAATTGGTGACATATTACCTCAAGAATCCTTTTGATTTCCAGGTGATTTTTCTTCTTCTTTTCCAAGGACACTGTCTCCTTTCATCATTTTCTAATAAATATCTAAGAGTTTACCTGACAGGCAGCCAGATAAAGAGAGGCTGTCAAATCATTTCTCCACAATAGGAAACCCATTTATACGAAGCACTCCTACAGAGTGACTGTGTATTGTGCAGGAATGGGCTGGAGGAAGATGACCCATTCTTTTGATTCATATCTGCAGGGTTCTGGTATTTTGCTGAACATTTGTTGCGGTTAAATAATTATTCAATTGACAATATTCCAAGAAAAACAAAACATACACTTGATTTCGCTGTGAAAATCATGCGAAATAGCTAAGTGTGCTGTTTGTGTTTGATTTTGTTGGACAGCACAGTGCAATGAAATCACCAACTGTCAGATGTAATATGACAACCAAATGCTTGGAGGCTAGAAGTGTTCTGTCACTGTCATGCTGTGGATAATTTATGCCAGTAATCCTGGCATATCCAGCAGTGGGACACACCAGATATTATCCTCCTGCCTCAGTGGAAAATGCACTTCAAGGCCACTTGGTGATAGTGCAAGGATGGGATCCCAGATGTTAAACCACCAGCAGCATTTTGTAGCACGCATGGAGCCTTGGCTCTGTTGTTCCTCCAAACCCATCACCTAGCACTGCTTGCCTGTCAAGAGCAGGGAAAGGCACAAAAGCAGCTGCTGACACAGGGGTGGATGAAGCAGGCTGAAGACAAGCCTTCGCAGAAAGCAAATTCCAGAGGGGAGAGCAGACAGGACTCTATTTCCAACACAGTGACCTCCTGCTCTGCTGCTGACCCGAACAGAGCTCCAGAGCTGTGGCACTGTGTCCCTGCTAGCTCAGAGCGGTGTCCCATCTCTGGAGAGCGACTCAGCACTGTCCTGAAGCTTCACAGCCTTTATCTGCAGCATTTCCCAGGCCAGACACCTAAAAGAGCTGTGTGAGCAGAAAAAAGCAAGAGGGGATTTGGGCTTTCTACGCCTGACAGAAAGTCTGTCAGACCTGATACAGCCAAGGAATGTACACAAAAGAGAATTACTAAGAGACTGAGCACTTAGTGATTTTCTTAATTCAAGTATACTAAAGGCCCAGCTTTGTCCCTCCATTTTAAGACCTGATCCAAAGCCCACTGAGTCCAGGAAAACTCTCCAGGCTCTAACGTGTTTTAATAACTGGAGACTTCATTTGAAATATTAACAGTATGTCTCTTAATAAAATGAATTTTACACCCTTTGTTCATGGGCTGATGAATAACAAAACTGACACAAGATTTGGCCTGAGCAAATACGCAGGTCTATTTACAGATTTACAAAGGAAACCTTGCAGAGCACCTGCCCACACATAATTCTGGTTCCTGGCACTACTTTAAGGAGTATTGAATTCCTTCCCACCCACACATCTTTACATAAGTAGAAGCTTAAACACCAATTCAGACTAAACATTTTTGAATGCAGAAATCCTTGAGTGACATAAAGAGAAACAGTGGTGTAAATGAACCTTTAATTTTCATCACATTCAATAACTGATGGCCTAAACCCAGAGATTTTAAAACAACGTATAGTTTATTTGAAGTTATTGATTCCCACATCCAGTAAATTCCTATGCTCCACCAGCACACTGTGTTTTCACTGGAGGCTGAGACCACCACTAGATGTTACTTAGCAAGTGCAAATAACTTCTGTCCTGAACAGCTGCCAAAAATGGGTGCCATACAGAATGACTTCCAACTTGCCATGGAAAGAAGGGCAACCTGGAGCAGGATATCCCAGCCTCTGGTGGGCCCAGGGAATTTTTTCCACTCAACTATGAAAATACAGTCTGTAAGAAGTGGATAGGAAAGGTGGCTCAGTATTTGTGTCACTGAACAATGCAATTACATACAGTTTTTATAGGGATTGGCATTGGCTACAAATTTTTAGGACTCCATTGATTCAGGGTGGATTAAAAATAACCATGCAGGAGCAGTAAAGGAAGGGAAAATTAGATCTTGGCCATGGTCACTAATGTCCTGTGTATGAAAAGAAAGATAATGTGACAATCTCTGAACATATCTAATAATGATGAGGGTTTAACAAAGAGAGATCTAATAGAGAAATGTTTCCAAGAAACAGCTAATGATCAAAGCCATATTATCAGTGTGACTTCAGGAGAAGAATTCAAAGAGTCAGACTGGGGTTTGAGCTTGCCCTACTGTCCGAAGGACAAAAAGCTCATGGTTTTGTCTTTCCCTTCTGATTCCACCTGGTCTTTTGCAGGACAGCAGCAGTCTGTCATCTTTTTCACAAATTACAATGTGCTACCATCTTAAAATATCACCACTCGTAACCTGTATTTGGATATTGCAAGACAATGAGAGGCTTGGGACATCTCCTGGCTCATCTCATAGTGGCACTGACACCAGAAAGGGAAGTGAAATCCACCACTGCCTGACAGCAGCAACAGAATTGCAGAAAAACTGGCAAAACTCAGCTTCTAACACTACGGAAAAACGTGATGAATTCACTGAGGTGCAAGCATCCGCAGTGTTAGGACAGATCACAAGGGAGGGCCGTGTTCAAACCCCTCTGTGCCAGCCTCAGCACGGGAAAACCCCACTGTTAGAGCCAGCTCTAACTGTGTCGCCTTCCACAGTAACTCCCACAGCATCGCAGAGAAATATTTTTGTTACTAAAAAATCCAAAATTAACTACTGCAAAAACCAGTGCTGACCTCCTGGATCTAATTCTTACTTCACACCATTTCACTTGCTGCAGCTGTACCAACTTTAGGGGAATTTACACATTAGTGTGTGAGAAAGGAAAAGGAGATGGGTCATCTTAGAAAAACAACTTGAATTTTCAGAGCCAAACTGAACCTACACAAATATGAAAGAACAAGGATCTCAGTTAGTTTCAGTTTATGAAGGTGGTACCTGAAGTTTACATTTCAAAGGCAAGTGCACTTTGCATAATTTTCCTGCCTCTCCTGAACCCTTTCCCTTGTAATTTATGCTGTATGCATTCTGAATTAAAGAAAAATAATCAGTTTTTGGCACTGTTAACCATGAAATGGATTCTCTAAGTTTCACTGCCTATTAATAAGATTCGTTTTGCATCTATTAAATATATGCATAATTAATTTACAGTAACAAACCTAAAGCAGGCATTGCTTAGGAAGAAACTAAGATTAAGGTATTCCATACAATACATGTTTGTTGTGTTTTTTCACTTTTTCCTGCAGTACATACCATTTTATGAATGGCTGGCCAGGAGCTCGATCTGATAAGTCAGTTCTTATGTTCATAAGATCCTACTGGTTTATATATCTGTTAGGACCAGGCATAAATGGGATAACAAAATAACACACCAAAATGAGGCAGAACATCAGCCATGCAGTAGTTCTGACCCCAGAAGCTGCATCTGTGCTCCCTGATTCAATGAATGTGGGTCTCCATGGATTGCCCTTAGCATTGTGCACAAAATTTTCCACACAAGAATAGAGATGGATACTTTATCGGTATCAGTTCAACTTTTAACAGGCTAAACCATGATATCCTTACACCTCTCAAAAAAAAATGTTGAAAATGTTTTCTTCTAAATATCTACTGTAAAGTCAGTAAGAGAGAAACATTAAAACTTGTTTATAGATTCTTTCTGTAACAAGACAGCTGCTCCCAACTGGAGGACTGAATTACAGATCTCAATCAGTATCTTTGCTATAAACACCTCTAAGTGCCATCTACTTGATCCAAATGGAATTTCCTATCCAGAGACGAGGCAGGAAAGGCACTAAAGACTTTATTCAAAAAAAGGAAGTATTCTTCCTTCATTTTAAAACTCTGCACCTTCATTTTTCAGCTATCAAGAGGAGTCTTCTCAGGAGGCTTGCTCCAGAAAATGTTACCAATAAAAGTGCAAGAAAGTGTCTGGTACCTGTGGGCTTGGCCAGGCCAACCTCCAACATGGGACAGGTCAGCCTTTGAAATTATGTTACTCAGATTTTTGCCACTTGAATTTGAAATCTCCAAGGATGGCTATTCCACAGCCTTTGCAGGTGACCTGCTCCCACACTTATTTCACCACAGGGAACCTTCTAACCTTTTCTGCAGGCTGAACTGAATTCCCTCAATCAAAGCAGAGGTGAGAGAAAGGAATAATTATTTCCCTGGACCTGCAGGCTCTTTTCCCTTGTGACCATTTCTGCTAGGACTTACCACAAATACATTCTCTTTTGTATATATTTATATAATTAAATATAACACTCACCAGCCACTGCTGAGGTATTTCTGGCAGAGGCATTTGAGGAGGCGCCGGCAAGCTGTTGGCAACTTCTTGCTTCTGGACATGTTCTTTTATTTCTAAACCTGCGGAAGAGCAACAAACATCACTTAATACCTTGGTGGATGCAAATGGGACATTTTTTCCACGTGTGGATCCCATACCTGACTGTCACACACTGAAATCTGGCATGCAGTTCTGATCACAGCCCACCTCCCAAGTGCAGTTATTGAGGCAAGACAGGAAGAATGCTGGGAATTCAGGAATTTAATCAAGCAGAACAAACACATACTTACTCTATATGATAATGACATATATGCTGTTTGGATCAACAAATACCAGACACTGAAAAAAATTACAGGAAATAATTCTGAACTGCCCATCCATCTCAAACTGAAAGACTTAACATTCAAACAGGCTGCCAGATAAAACCATTTATTGGGGGAATATACCACATTTGAAAACACTCCAGTGGCACCACACAGGGAATAAAACACAGCCTGTGGGCAGTATGTGAATGGCTGCCTTTTCTCAGTGGGGACAAACAACAGTTGTGCCCATGGCACACTTTGGATGGGCAAAGCCATCGTGCAGAAATGAGCCCCAAACCATCTTTCATGCCAAAAGAATGGGGAAGAGGGTAGAAGAAGAGAGCCTGGCTGCCTTCTTTCCTGGAAGTGATGGTGACAGCTCTTTGCCTGAGTTAACTCCCACATCATGTCTAGGAACTGATGGAGGACACAAGTCAGCTCAGGCCAAAGCAATGCAAGAATCACTCCACAATTTAACAGCATAAATAATTGAGTTTTAGAGTCCAGAAACATACTCAGCACTGTGAGGTGGAGGGTTTCTTGTCGTGGAACACCATCCACAATACCCAAAAAAAGACTACGACACCCTTCCCTGCGTTTTCAAAGTTGGCAACAGAATGACACCTGACTTCTTGAAAAAGTCAAATGTTTTTCTTAATAAATCGAGTTGTAAAGATTGCAAGAAGAACATGCAGTGTCAGCTCAGCATTGCTGAGGCTATTTTGAACCCCACTAAAATACAGCTGTTTCTAAACAATAGCATCGTGCAGAAATGAGCCCCAAACCATCTTTCATGCCAAAAGAATGGGGAAGAGGGTAGAAGAAGAGAGCCTGGCTGCCTCCTTTCCAGGAAGTGATGGTGACAGCTTTTTGGCCAAGCCCACAGTGCCCACGTTCCCTGGGCTCCCAGCTGCCATGACCACCTCTGGCCATGGAGCTGTGGTGAGTCTGCCCAAGCCCCAGGGGATGCGGGAAGCTGTGACAGCCCAGCCTGGAGCACTGCCCTAACCAATTCACCCATTCACCATTAACACAACTGCACACTGAGCGTATTTTCCCACCATTTCCTTCTTCCTAGATTTTTACTTTAATAACGCCATAGTTTTCTAGGTGAATTTGAAAAGGGAAAAGTATCTGAATGTAAAAGCTGCTTTGAGAGTCCTTTGTGTCATTGTTGCACCTTCCTCAGGGGAGAAAAGAGGAATGATCAACTCATTCCGTGTTTTTGGCACAATAATTTAAAGCACAGTTGAGTTCATATAAACAGGAAATTCTTTATTTTTCTAAATATCAAAAAAAAATTGGGGTGCAACTCCTCAATGTTCTGGCAAAAATTCAGTACATGGATTGTACCCTGCATAACCCTAGACTGAATTTAGTTCCTAGTGTTTAGCTATGTTTTTAAAATATATATTTACATAATCAAATGGATGCCTTTTGGTCAAGATCATATAATTCTCAAAAATGTAATCAATGATGAAACATTTCTTGTCATAACATCCCAGTTCCACTGGCTGTGAAATCATGGGTTGAAAAACAACACTGAGAAATTAAACTGTCTCTGAAGAGTACAGATTCTTCTTTTTTCCTACAAATCAAGAGAATGATCAATCTTGGAAACATTCCTTTCTTCTTTTTTTTTTCCAATATAAATTTCACTTGTTCCACTTTACGTAGGATGAGTCCATATTATGACTGCCATCCATATCCAAGTCTCCCATACTTTCCAGAACAACCAGAAGTCATATATGAATGGATTTTTACTGAAAAAACCCAAAACTATTCCAAGTGAATACCAATAACTCTGTAAAATTTTTCTCAGTTTTCATATACGTGTATTTAAGCAAGAAGCTGCTCTAACATTTAATTTCTTCTACCAACTGGCACTGCAAGAGGAGTACTACAGGTTTAGGGCATCAGGCCCCTTTAAGGAAAACCAGAATATTGACATTCATATTAAATGACTAAATCCAGCAACAGTTCTTAATTCAAAATAAACTCTTTGTGTCTTTGCTTTTTAGAAGTCTGAGTTTTAGAAGGAAATGCCAAGTGTTTTCTTCAGGCCTACAATCCACCGGGCATGCCAAGGCTCAGGAAGGAAAGAAAGGTTTATAGTTTTGCCAGCTATTCAGAGTAACCACTGGTTTGGATGCAGGGCAGGTTGAGGCCAGGCAGCTACACCCTGAAGAACACATCTGCCTGGCCCAGTTCTCTCTGCTTGATAGATATTAGATGAAGAAAACAGTGTGCACTTCGGGGAGATGGAACAAAACAAGGCAAAAGATTTCTAAAGTATTCCCCAAGTAAGAACTCACTCAGTTTGAAGTGTTTTACTAAAACCCAACCGGCCCATCACAATAATTTCCACACCTTTACAAAGAAAAGCATAATTGTTCATTTCCAGATGTTCTAAAGAAGCCAGCCAGTTCCTAGGTCCCCAGATCCTTCATTACCATTCCCCATTGATCTTACACGGTTTTCTCCAGTAATAAAAAAATCCTGTTGGATTCACCCTGTTGATTCTTGCAAATGCAACTAAAGAGCCTGAACTCAGCACAGTCCTCAAGCCTCTTAAACTGTGCCAGCAATCCAAGAGCTCTCGTGGAGTTGTGTGGGTGGAGTAAAACAACATTTTGAAAAACAGACTCCAAATCATAGCTCATCTTAGTTACAGAGTATTGTGGGTTTATGCATCTTTTATTGCTTTTAATTTTAATGAAGAGATGAATATTTTCAAAGGGATGGGAGTACTGAATGTTATAACTGATAAAAAAAGCAGCGGGGTCGGCTCCAGTAAAGTACATGACTCCCTGGGTAGTTTCACACACGCTCAAAGCCAGGATGAGATGGCAGAACTCCCGAGGAGGCAGTTCCTCTCCTTCCCTGCCTTGTTCCTGTCCCTGCCCCAAGCCCTCCTCTGAGCCAGCATAAGCATGTGTGTGGCCTCAGGGTGAACCAGACCAGGGAAGCAACACTGGTTAGGACTAAACCAGGAAAAAAAACCCCAAATAATGTTTGTGCTAGCAGAAAGGAAGCAGCAATACATGAGTAGCTCAGGGGGAGAAACTGGATGCTTTTTTAGAGGCCATGCTGGCTTAAATTCTATTCTATTCAATTCCACTAGCTAGAGTTTATAGACATATAAAGCATAGTCCTATGATCTCTTGCTTAACTGAGCTATGGGGTTTCCTTAATTCCAGTTTGAACTAGAGCATATCTTTTAGCAAAATATTCCATCTTGATATGCTGCCAGCAATGGCATGCAGAGCTTGCTAAGTTCTTCCATTAGTTCATAGCTTCAATGCTCAAAACATGTGCTTTATTTCCGCTTTGAAACTAACATTCAGCCATTGCACTTACTGTTGTGTAAGTCTAAGAGCTTGTTCTCAGTCATTCCTTATCTACACGAAGATTAATTATGACACCTCATTTTGGATAATTTGAAGGCATATTTCTGGATCCTTTAATCACTTTTACAACTTTTCTTTGAAATGTCTACATTTTATCTCCTTGAATGAAGGCACTAGAGGTGAGTAAAATGGAACAACTGTACTGAGTGAAGCCCTTCCACTTAATACACGGATCTGGTGTATTAAGGGATTTGGGTGATGGATGGATGGATGGATGGATCCCGTAATTGGATGTTATGGATATTGTTACAGAGCCTGCAATAGGCTTTAAAACCTAAATGGGAGGTGCTGAACAGTGGAAAGCTATTGTCCTGGGTTATTTTTATCTGTTATGTAGAGACATAAACTGAACACATCTAGGAAGGTGCCTTGGCACAGAGAAATTGATATTCACACAGTTAAAACCTCTCACCCTCAAGGTGGAAGGGGATGATTTTAAACCATCTATAGGGAGCAAATCTTTGCCTGAGTTAACTCCCACATCATGTCTAGGAACTGATGGAGGACACAAATCAGCTCAGGCCAAAGCAACGCAAGAATCACTCCACAATTTAACAGCATAAATAATTGAGTTTTAGAGTCCAGAAACATACTCAGCACTGTGAGGTGGAGGGTTTCTTGTCTAGGAACACCATCCACAATACCCAAAAAAAGACTACGACAACCCTTCCCTGCGTTTTCAAAGTTGGCAACAGAATGACACCTGACTTCTTGAAAAAGTCAAATGTTCTTCTTAATAAATCTAGTTGTAAGGGTTGCAAGAAGAACATGCAGTGTCAGCTCAGCATTGCTGAGGTTATTTTGAACCCCACTAAAATACAGCTGTTTCTAAACATAGCGAATTGCAGGTTCACACCTACAGATTTTGGACCTGGGGAGTTTGGTGTATTTTGATGAGCTTTTGGAGCATGCAGACTCCTTCCACAATATGAGAAATTGGTATCTGCCTCCTTCTCTCAGCAGTGAAGTAAAAATAGTGGTGGGTCTTTAAGAACATCAAAGTGGAAAAGAGGAGAATCATTACTTTAAAGCTGATCTCAGGTCTTGAGATCAGCTCAGGACTTGAATCCCATGGCAAAAATTGTTTCTTTACTAAATGGAGGAAACAATGCATCAAACAAGACTGTATTTTTATAGCACCAGAGAAGAAGCAAATCATGAAAAATACAGCTGCTCACAATGTGGTGTTTTCCTTCAACAAACTCTGGTTTTTTTCAAAAATCTAAACTGGGGGTTTACACTGGCAGTATTTCTGTCAAATGTAGTGGAGACAGAGGTCTCATAGCCCAGGTGTCACTTTATACAGAAAGGTGCAGTAAAAAATATAAGAGGACTATTAGAAAAAAGAGCGAGGAATGTTCTTCACACAAGATCTGTGGCAAGATTCCTGTACTCAGTGAACCACTTATCTTGCACTCAGTTCCATAATCCCGATGGCGACAAAAGCAATTGTGCAATAAAAATTGTTTCAGATAGGAAGAAAACGAGAAAGTGAGTGAGTCTAATTGCAAAATGCAAGCCAAACACTCTGACAGCCATTTCCTGTCTCTGTCTTGGCACTCCTGTATCAGCTATGCACCAGACTCCACCTCAGTACCAAGCCTTGTGATGGATTTGGGTCATTTGACACGGATGAAATGGTCCTGTGGCCAGCACCCCCTGACACCAAAAGTCACAAAAGGCATTACTGGCACAAATGAAATGAAGTAACCACTCTAGCAGCAGAAGTGAAAACATTCTACCTAGGACAGAATTCCATGGCTAGATTCATTCATGTGCACCAAGACACTTCTAAGTGTGCCTTCTGCTGTATTTTACTGCTGGACACAAAGGAAAGCATTCAGGAAAGTCACACTTTGGTTTCACCCTGTCTTTCTGTCTTGCTTCAATTTAGGGCTTGTCTTCAGCTCTTAAAGTTATTTCACTGAGCACAGACTTATTCTGTGCATTCTTCAAGCGAGAAAACACACCCCGGCACTGACCTTTTGATGACTGTATCCTCAGGAGAATGTTAGTTATTACTGCCTTCTTCTCCCTGACAGTGGAAGTTAGATATTCATGGTCCAGAAGTTCAAGAAACAGGCGCAGCTCAACTATTAACTCTTCCATGGCTGAAAGACAAAAAAATAGAAATGCCGTTTCTGAAAAGTCCCATTAGAAAAAAAACAGATAAGAGTTACTCCCATTTGTCCATATTCATAGTTATTTTCTAGTATTTCTTTAAAATGTATGGTCCTCCCTGATGGAAAGAGACTTTAACATTATGAAACATTAGTAGAACCAACAGAATAATCCATTAGTGAGCACTGCTGGCATTCATAACATTTATGTCCAAACTGAAAGATGTATCTTTTCACAAGCCACATGATGAAGCCAGCACTAGTTAAGTTATGTGCAGGAACGGTGGTCCCTGGCTTTTCTACCAGTGCCACTCTGATTCCCCTCATATTAACAAACTGCAAAATTTCTAACTGCAGAACAAATTTAAGGCTTGGTAAAGCTTCTAGACGCCACTGATATTTTAATGGATCTTTCTCTTTCCTTGATCTTTTTTCTTCTCTTTGCTGTGGTAAGAAAGAGCAGATAGTCTTTTTTTCTTTACAGTGATTTTTCTTTTTTATGATCTCCAAACACAAGCGCCCAACCTCTCACATATTTTCTTATCATTCCCCAGTGATGTATTTCACATTTCATCCTATTCTATAATTCCAGATCTCAAAGCTTTCCAACTCACTCTAGAAAAAACATTCCTTCTCTCTATTCCCAGGGCTTCTCAATTTTTTTTAATCAATGAACTTTACAAGCACAGATCTGCTTTTTTCCTTTCAAATTATCCCTAAAGTCTTGCATTGTCCTAATAACTACAGTAGCTGAGACCGTACATACAAACACCTCTGTTACAGTCTGATCATATGATATCACTCCAGCATATTTATGAGAAACCCATGGTATTGAACCACATTTTCAAGCTTCAGTTGTCTCATAATTCTGAGATTCTCTGGTCCCTTTGCTTAAGAGTATGCACTATTTATAGTTTCGTATCCTCATTCTGAAATGCCTCCACTTAAATTTTTCTCTACTTAATCACATTTGTTTTTACAGTCTTTTCAAGGCTTAACTGGGCAAATGCTGCTAAGCCTCTTCAGACCTCTAAAAGGTACATTCTTTGCTGCTTACTCCCCTACCAGCTCTTGCCTACTCCTAAAACCTTTCTGACACAATTGTTTACCCAAGTGAACCTGGAATCCTTTCTTCCATTTCTGAGAACATGTCTGGATGTTTAAACAGCCCTCGTTCGAGATGCATTTGCTTTATCCTACCTTTGACAACAGCACATGCAGGGAAGGCTGCAGATGTCAGAAACACTCCTGTAAGGGGCTGTTGTCTCCAAGAAATGCAGATTTCCCCATGCATTTGGAGACTCTACCTGTAAGCACACTCTGACTGCTCTGGCAAACCCAACAAACTACTAGCAAGCACAGAAGATGTGTCAGTCAGTAATATCAGGGCATGAAAACATCTTAACAAGGAAATCCCTGAAGAAGTACACTTGTGGAGACATTTCCAGAGAATCATTTAGGTTGTAGAAGACAAAAAAGGATCATCAAGTTCAATCACAGCACTGCCAAGTGCACCACTAAACCGAGTCCCTAAGCACCACATCCACATGTTTATCAAGGACAGTGACTTCACCACTTTCCTGGGCAGCCTGTTCCAATGTTCGACCATCCTTTCAAGGAAGAATTTTTTAATAAAATCCAATTTAAATATCCCCTGGTGCAACTTGAGGCCATTTCCTCTGATCCTGTTGCTTGTTACTTGGGGGGAAACACTGACACCCACCTCCCTACAACCTCCTTTCAGGTACTTGTAGACAATGTCCACCCTGAAACCCATTTTCTCCAACATTTCTAAACAATCTCACCTCCCTTAGATACTCCTCATTAAGACGTGTACTCCAGACCCTTACCCCCTAATTTTATCAAAGACACTATTAATTTGTACATATAATTCCATCCTACCCGAGCTTTTCTTGGTGACCATGTTCTTCTATTCAACTGAGCAGTAGCACTGCCATTATATAAACTATCCACATTTTCAGGAACTATGTTTCTCAAAGATTTTCACAATATATTGGCAGAAAGAGGGTATTTAAAATGCCAGGAAAACGGTCTGCGTCACTTCATGATGTAGCTCACGAAAAACATCCCATGACTACAATGGCGATTTTTTTTGCCATCACATTTATATGGCTGTCTAAGCTCTCTAGAAGTCTGTCAGAAACCCAAAGTATTTCACAACAACCCTATTACTTCCAGAGTTGTTCACATTACGAAACAACAACATATATACAGCATGCAGCTTTCTGAAGCACAAAGGTATAGGTTCAGATTCGCAAAGTGGTTAAGTGATCACAAGACTCAATGAGAAATAAAGAAAGAGGTCCTATGACTAAAAAAAAAAAACCAAACCAAACCAAATAATCAGCTCTTATTTTTTTCTCAAATTATACAGTTTAGAGATAAGATGCATATTCCATTCTGGGTATAATAATCTCTTGCTTTTAAGGGTGCTCTGAATATAAAATGCATTAATATTGTTTATTTTAATTACAGAATATATGAATATTTTAATGGTTACTTGTTATAATACATGTCTTTCAAAAGCTATCATTACCATAGAATCTAGGCAATCATTGTGAAACCTAATCAGTATACATTACAAGAAATGTATATTTTTCATGTAGTTCTACAGACATATAAATTACTGTCAGTAATTGCATATATTACTGCACTGAAATTTCCTTGCAATGCAATGTTTCCAGATTTCTTTAAGGCAAGGGATTATAAATAGGCTGAAAGGGAGCTCTCCCTTCCCCTCTTCACCAAAGAATATCATATGCCACAGTCACCTCATTGCTTTGCTGAGAACCTTCACTTCTAGGAAGGGAAAAAAGGATGAAAGCATCAGATACCTTTGATATGCAAAGTGTGCAGAGCTGTCTTCAGTTATTAAAAACTATCAGATCCTTGCTCTCAGGAGTTTATAATCTAATATAAACAGATGGATTGCAAAACGAGAAATCAAAACAGAGCAAGAGGGAGTTACAAGGCAAGGAGACAGGGCAGCGAGAGGAGAGGAGATAGGAAACCACTGCTGGAGATACTTCTGGGAGCTGGCACCAGCCCAAATCTCTCCTGACTGTACCATAAACCTGTGGCCTTCCTGTGTCTTTGAAGGAAATCTGCACTGCAGTCCCTGGTGACCCTTCCCATTGACCCACAAGGACCAGCCCACCTGAGGCACTGGATGCAATTCCACTGCCCCAGCAGAGGATTTACAAAACAAAGCTTTGGGTGGGACAGATAAGAGGATGGTAAGATGAACCTGATGGCAGTGAGGCAATACTTAAAACATGCCAAAACCACTGCCTTAGCAGCACATTCCCATCTCTGCAGGTACCCCTGGCTGGTGTCCGCTCCAGGCTGGAGCAGTGCATCACAAAAAGGAATACAGAGCACAAGCCTTGCTCCTGCTGCCTCTGTAAGCTCACAGGTGTGTGACCCTGGCTTCCAGCAAGCAGCCTAAATGCTCATTCACTATTTTAGTGCAACAACAGAATGAAATCCTTAGCAGCTGTTAAAAAATGCTAGACATGCACACTCAGATGTTTCTACGAGGACTAAATAAGGGATGCATTTTCTTTTGTTGGAGTTAATAGCATCGTAAGTATCAAAGTGTGAAGGAAGGAAGGAAGATCTGAATTTTACTTTATACACGCATTGATATCAAACATCCAAAAAGAAAGAAGGGAAACACTGTTCCCAGCTAGCAAGAAACACTCTTTCCACATATCTTAAAAGCATACTTTCCTCTGTGAGTACTTTTGCTGCTTAAGGAAAAGAGCAGAAATGTTGCCATGGAGTGTATTGAAATAAAGTACTGAAAACTCTTTTTTCCAAGATGGCAACAAATAAACTTGTATGTTCTGGGGAAAAAACCCAGAACATACAAGTTTCCCTGTTGTCAATCCTTGGCTGATTGTCTGGATTGAAGAATCTTATTTTCTCCTTCCTAGAAATGTGATGATGTGCTAACAAAAAAAGGAATGCAACTGAACAACAGAAAATCTACATATTTTCAGTAAGCAATCATTATTTCTTAAATGGAGACTCAGAGGAGGGGGTGATGCAAGTCCCAAAGAAAAACATACTCCTCCAGTGAGAGATTACCCTTGGAAATCTGACATCACCACAAAGAAAGAATAATAATCAGAAGAAGGCTCTCAAAAAGGGGCCAATTTATTTGACAGTTTTGGCTGTATTCTCATTGCCAAAGGAATTGCTTGTAAGTGGCAGGTGGTGAAAGGCAGGGTGGAGCCCAGGGATTGTAATCACAACAGTAAACTGATTTTAGCTCGACTGAGGAGCAAAATCACATTCCATATTAAATGATGAGAAGTCCATTCTATGCTCAATAGGAATTATAGGCCCCTAATGGGCTGCTGTAATTGCCATGCACAAGTAAAAAAACAATGATAAATCCAGAAGGGTTTCCAAGGCCGGCTCTCAGGAGTTTTAAAGTTTTTCAAATGGCAGCACATAAAAACTATATACACAAGCCAGCAACAGAATACACCAAGGTAAAAATAATCAGAGGAAGGTAATTACCTCACATTGCAGACTTTGCTCCAAACCAGAACTAAAACCAACTGGGACTGAAAAAGCATGATGATGCAATTATTCCAAATCTATGTTTATGGGTACTAGCCTATAACCACTTTTAAAAGAATATAGTTTTCACTTCCAGTTGATTAGAAAAAAGTTGTAGGAGCGGTACTATATCACACACATGATTTCAAGGTTGCTTAAACCAGAAGAAACGACAAGGATGAGCTCATTTAAAAAATGGTCAAATTATTTTTGGTCATTCATAGCAATTACAGTATTTCTTAATCTTGCCATAGCACAAATGACCTGAAAGTGTTTTTCAGCTGACTAATATACACTGATGAACTTTTGAAGTAAAAGAAATGCAAATCCTGGAAGGAGGACAGGAAGCATGTTTATTAATTATTGTCTTGTCCATACTGCACAAACCTCCCACACAAAGTAAATTCACTTCCATGCTTGCATGTCTATTATAAATGCACGTATGAAAACGTGTAAGTATACAAATCTATCACAGAAATATTAATTTAAATTGAGCTTCAATATTTTAGAAGGTCCTATTGATCAGTTCCTTGAACATCGCTGAGTCAAATTTCTCTGTGCTCACATTTTCTGTTCTCTGTTTAGTTTGTCATTTGCAGATATTGGAGGCTAGAACAGAGACCTACTACAAGAAATTACGTAATTTGACTTTCTATACAGTACAGGCCAGAGACTTTCACCTCGCTACCCCTCTGGGGAGAGATGTATATTTACCTAAAGTACATCTTTCAGGAAAGCAAAAAATCGATGTTAGCATTTTGAGGCCTAATTTCATGGGGGGGGGTGGTGATCCCACTTCACTTCCCCAAACAAATCTGATTGGATTTGTGGGTAATATTGAGGTTAATCATCAATCTATACATAAAAACGTGTTGAAACACAGAGACTCTCCCAGTCTTTCTCACTGGTATTTGGGTTCACAAGCAACACTGTAGAAACCAGCCATATTATCTCACTTAAAATCAAAACCAGAATGTGAATTGCATGTTTATACCCATTTCTCTTGAAACAGTGTCACTATCTTTAGTTTTGGATGCTGTAATTTGAATGTTTTATTAAAAACCTCGTAACAGACTACTGCTGAGGAAACCATGGCTGTATTTTATAAAGTTATAAATATCACGGACACTACAATGAATGTAGAGTCACAAGCAGACAAAAAGCTTTATAAAGAAAAACACAAAATCACTTTGACTCACTTCACTTTGACTCACTTCCATTCAATCCTATAACACAGTTACAAATATCCTGTATTCAACAATTAATAAAAAAGCTCCTTTCTGTACAATTTTATCATTATCCAGGAAAAGAATTTCACACAGAAACACACAAAATCTGAAAGCAGGCAATGACAGCATATTCAGCACTAGGAAAAAGTTTTAGTTTTTTCAATATGCTACCAGAAACTAGCTGACAAATTTGAAAATTATATTGAAATCCTCTTCCCCAAGAACTGAAAAGGCTTGCTGATTGAAGAACACCCTGTGAGGAGGCAAGACTTCTCACTTGGAGAGTTTTCTCTTGGTTGCACAGGCCCTTCTCTGCAGCACTGAGAACAATAATGTACAAGGTGTGATGGATTCCACCTGATAAATATGCTCAATCCTGCTCCAGAAAGTGAAGATGATCAGCTCGAGGATACGTGGCATTAGTGGAAGGAATGGTAGTGCATCAAAAAGGGGTGAACCCTAAATGGTAAATGAAGCCCTGTAGATGAAGAGCTAGCATGAAGCAAGTAAAACATATAGAAAGATTTCCATTAGTATTTTAGCATAAAAAAAAAAAATCACACCTCTCTAAAAACTGGCAACAATCATCTTTTGTTTAAAATTTGGAGCTTCCCAGCCTGTCACAAACTCCCTTTCCAGACAGCTTGGGGCAAGAGAGGCAAAAACATCTACTAAAAACTCCTCCTTATCTGATGCATATTTATGATCAACCTCACTTAATGTTGAGGGATCACTTCAGCCCCAACCCACATGTATTCCTCTTTTTCCTTCCCTCTGCTTCAGTTTTCAAGGAATTGGCTTTTACACAATCAGTTTTCAAAAAAAGCTATCAGAGGTCCAAATGCTACTGTCACAATACCTGGGTGATAAAACAAGAGGTGGGAAGGCATTAAGGAATGTTTGAACAAGAAACAAGCTGCCAAAAATCCTACTCCATCAGCAAATCCTAAAGCCATGCCAAAAATCCTACAGCCATGCAATGAGTGACAGCAATGCTGGAGTGTAATCCATTAGCATCGGGTGGATGGAGAAAGCATTTATTTTTTAAAGCACAGACCAGTGTTTTAAGCAATGCCACAGACTTTGGAGAGGAATGTCTGCTTTTAAGCAAGTTCACAGACTCATAGGAAAAAAAAGAAGAAAAATGAAACAAAGAAGGAAAAAAATGAAAAAAGGAGAAATAAAAAAGAGAAAAAAGAAAGAAGAAACAGAAGAAAAACCAAAAAAGAAGAAAAATGAAACAAAGAAGGAAAAAAATGAAAAAAGGAGAAATAAAAAAGAGAAAAAAGAAAGAAGAAACAGAAGAAAAACCAAAAAAGAAGAAAAAATAATTAGTGCTAAAGGCATTTATTTTTATTTAAGTACCACTTATCTACATGGAACTCATAATATGCTAGCCAAAAAGAAAAAAAAATGCTGACAACTAACTAAAGAAACTTACAGTGGACTTTATGAAGTTGTTCAAGACTTCATCTGAAAGTATGTTTTCCATGTGAGATTTCTTTTCTTCCCAAAACAAATGTACCATACCTCGTAAAGCACATGAACATGGGTTTCACTCTCACTGGTGCCCAGCAGGCTGAGCAAGGCTCACCCTCCTGCCTCTGTGGGGCCTCAGGCTAAGATTTTTTGGACTCCCATTACCCTTCTACAGCAGAAAATTGGAATTTCTTGCATTTAACCATCTCCAAATGTATCAGCTGACATCATCCCATCAGGACAAGACATTCCAGGTCTTGTCTGCTGGCTCCTGCATTAGCTCAGCTCCTTCCTCTCCCCAAACCACAAAAGATAAGCAGCCACTATAGAATTAATGAAAGGGCTCCGATTCCACAAAAGGAAAGCGCTTCCCTCATGATGCAAGAAGAAGACAGAAAATCTGTGGTAGGAGGTGAAAGTCTGTGCCTGCCTCCAAATCCCAGGGGAAATGGGGCTCAGATAAGGCTGAGACACACAGAAACAAGGGACCTGTAGCAGGAAAACCAAAGCAAAGCACTGCAGTGCCCCTTGGGAGTTCTTCATTTGGGTCCTCAGCTGAACACAGATCCCTTTTTAGGGTAGAATTTCTTTCAAAGTTATGAATAATTACATATCCAGCAGAAATGTGAGACAGTAAATTATGGAAGTTAATGGAATGGAGAAACAGAATAGCAAAACAATGACCAAGAAATACAAATATGGTAATGGTAGGAACTGTGAATTATAATTTGGTATTTTTGTATTCAGCAAGACAATTTTATTATCCATGCCAAATAGGAAACTTAAAAATTGTTCAAACCCAGAGTCTGATCACGTCATCCATATGAGCAGTAAAACTGAAGAATAGTTTGCACTTTGTGAATCTGGAGCTCCAGGCTTCCAGTGTGCAGCTAATTCAGAGCCAGAAATGAGATAATACTGCGTTTTATAAGAATAGATCCACAAGTCCTCACATTTGTATGTGAAGATGGAAAACCCCCCTTTTTTTCTGTCCTACAACATTTTTTATATGACAGTTCTCACTGTTGGGCCCATTACGCAATGAGAAACTTCTGCCATACATTGATTATTGTCTAATGCTTCTCCCAAGGAGAGAAACATGTTCTGCCTTTTCTGTCAGGCTCTTGAAAATTTCTATTAATAGATGTGCACATTGATGCAGATGACATACATGATCCATAAATGTATGAAATATATTCTCTCTTGAAAGCAGCAATATATGCCTTTCAACAGTGGCTTCAGCTAGCTGTGATAAAGGAGGAAAGTTGTAATTCTAAAACGGGGCGTTTCAATTCCCTCTGCCCCTCAAGTCCATTTTCTGAAATACATCAATGTCTCACTGATTTCTCCTCTTTCTGGTTCTCCTTCATGATTACTATGATGACAGAAGAATTAAATAAATTTTTAATTTCATAGTTTCTGAAAATAAAATAAAATAAAATAAAATAAAAAATTTAAAAAACAAAGTTGAGCTCAGCCAGCCTGAGGCAAATTATTCCTTTCAGTTCCTTCACTCAGCACACCTCTGCAGCATGCCAAACGAGCCAGACTAAGGCTCCCTGTGTAACCCTCCCAGGCTGTGCACAGAGAGCTCTGGAAGCCTGGATTTGGTCCATGTGCCTCTGAGCTTGGACAGGAGCTGCTGCAAAGGAGGGCAACAGCAAACACCCTGACCACAGGGCAGAGATCAGCCAAGAGGGGAATCCACACTTGCTAATGGAGCTCCACAGAGCAACCTTCAAAGCCCCTTTTTTGTCTCCATGTCTCAGTAAGTGATCAAAGGTTATACTTTCTCTCTAAAAGAAGATAAAGTCAGAAAGTACACTTCAGAAAACTATGAAAACCTAGGCCCCTGAAATTAAGTTATATTCTCTTAAAATAGGAGAATCAGAAGTCAAATAAGTGGACTTTCATGTATTTGTTAGAAAAGGAGCTGAAGAATATACCAACAGTAAGTTGGTCCAATAAGTCAACTGAAATTTTGCCACTTGATCTACAGACGGTACCAGAATTCAAAATGCTATTTTGTCACAAAATCTTATTTCCCACCTGTAAAAATATACAGAAACTTCATCATTTAAATATTCTGTCATGGAATGCTGGAAGTGATGGTGAGAGCTCTAAAGAATGGCAGCAGGGGAAATGAGAGGCTCACTGCCATGGCAGGACATGGGCAATACTGCTGTGATGGGTCCTGAAACTGAATTCATGTCTTTTTTATGCTGAAGAAAAGGAGCACAAATGCTCTGGCACAATTTTCATGACTGGATTTAGACCCCACAAATCCGATGTAAGAAATCACCAGGTCACCAACGTACCATTTGAAATACACTAACTGAAAAGCTGAATTATTTTCAATATCCACAGTATTGACAGATGGTGATTTTCATCTGCAGCACTGATCAGCCAGAAAACAAGGCACAGTCAAAAGATACAAATAAATAAATAAATAAATAAATAAATAAAATAATCCCCCTCACAACAAAAAAGAAAAAAAACCAAAACCTCAGTCAAAACTTTGGGTCCATATCTGGTATACTTCACACAGTTTCAGTGATGCCCAACTAATTCACTGCAACCATGGATATGCAGAAAGTATTTTTGCATGTTACAGAAATTTTGGTGTAATTATAGATGTGCTCCGAATTTATCATGAACCAGAAAACACGTTTAAGAAACGCAATAAACTCTGTCAACACCTTTCTCTCAGGCTGCTCCAGCCACCTTTCCTCCTGTATCCAATCACTCTCGCACCTCTTTGAAATACAGACTGTGCCAGACAGACTTACCTACAAGATCCCAGGGAAAATTTACCTCCATGGCTTGCACCTCCCCTTGCATCATTTTCTGTTTTCTGGACATTATCTAGTTTTTTTACATCTGGTCACACTGCCCCATATGTTTGGAACAGCCTCCCTTTTCCCTGCCAAGCAGCCTCCCTCTCTCCCATGAAATCCCTCTTTCTTCCAGCATTCCCTTCAGCCATAATCCTCCCATTCCCCCTTGACCAACAGTTGCGCCATGTCTCGTCATGCAGCTGGTTTTTTTATCTACCTTTAGGTCAGCCCCTGCAAATGTTTTCCCATGGTGAAAAAAACTCCCAATCCTTCTGATCAGTTTCAGTAACCAAAGCAGCAGGATGAGTTCAGAGAGAGAGAAAAAGAATGTGTTTTAGTTATTAATATCTAAAAGGCACTAACTTCATTCCTATGCAAAAGGAGCAAAGCAGACAAACAGTCGGATGTCTGTTCCTCCTGCCAGCAGTGGGAGAATGCAGCTCTGAGGATGGCAGCCCAGGGCAGCTGCCAGAACATATCCTGGCACAGGACAGGCACTGCCTGCCCAGCTGTGCCAGCCCCATCCTCCCCTTCACACCTGGCTCTTTCCAACAGAGAGGTGGTATTTTTAAAAAACAGAATTATTGTTCCATATTCCAATGATATTTCTAAGCTCTGAGGACATATGTCCAAAATCTTACTGTTACCAGAGGCTCTCACTCACCCCGAGCCTGGCTGCATTTCTTCAGGTCAAGGATATAATTTATTATTTGTAAAAGGTGCTGCCATGGGACTGAACAGCACAAGCAACACCAGCTCTTCACCATTACAGCATCTAAAAACTTCTTATCAGGCCACATGAGAGAAAAAGAAAAGCACTTTACCTACATCCTCAGCATCTTCTCTCCATGACTACCAACTTTTGCCAGCTGATGGATACCACAAAGATAAAAATGGACCATTGGGTTCAGAACAAAACCCTAAATTCAAATTACACAGTGAGCACAAAGTAGCTCTGAGCACACTTCAGCAGTATCACTTGTGCAAGGAAGCCACATTTTATGACCAAGGTTCACTGCATGTCTGTTTGTCCTAACCAGACTCCTGTCACAGCTGAGGGAATGTCCTGATCAATGTGAGCTTCACCGAGGATTGGGTGTGCCATCGATCCAATGCCTTGCATGGCTGGACGAGATCCTGGATGGTTTGTTTAACCATATCTGCCAAAGGTGGTGCCCAGTTTTTTCCATATTCCTGAGTAACAAAGCAGATGCACTGCCAAATGTCCCTCCCACTGAGATCTCAAAGAACCCTCCCTCAAGAAAAAAGCAACACAGCAACTTTACAGTTTATAGCAAGTTTGCACATTTTCCTGAGTTTACGTCCTTTGTTTTTCACAGACTCATAACCTAACTAGGAAACCACAGACTGATGCATCTGTTGGTCTCAGTTATTATCAAAAATGTGCTGACTCTCTATAAAAGTTCTCCCATTGCATCACAGCACAAACAGCCCGTGTCCCGCCTGTGCCTGCGCAGCTGCGCCCTGCCAGGATCCCTGCGCAGCTGCGCCCTGCCAGGATCCCTGCGCAGGGAGGGATCGGCATGGGGAGGATCAGCTGCAATGGCCGGGATGGGGAGGACCAGCTGGGGTGGCCAGGCAGTGGCTGGACCTGTCAGCTCCCCCAGCACCAGCCACAGGCACCGCACAAAGACAAAAGCTAGCCATGGCAAACATTTGCATCCTTGCCTCATCTCACCATCTGCTGCTGCTGCTGCTCACTTGGAAATTAATACAGTGGCTGCTCCAACAAGAGCTAATGCTGCATCTGCCCTCCTTAGGTCATTATTAGGCTACACATGCAACCCTTTTTGCAACTCAAATGGGGTGACAGTGGCCTCTAATCTGACAGCATCTGTCCTCCATCAAGAGAGACCAAATTGTAGACCCTGAAACAAACTGAACTGAATCTTCCTGCTAGTCTGTGCTCCCTTACTTTCCCCTTCTTCTTCCCCCATACACTTTCATCAGAGTTAAAAAGTGAATTAATAAAGTGTACATCTCTTTCAAAGAACATAAAAAGGTCTTTCACAATAAAGGTACAGAAAATTCAGGACTGCCCTTGCTTGTATAAATTACATCTTCTAGACCAATTTCTAGGGGCTGTTCACGGCCATTATGGAAACAACTGAAATTGCATTTTATCATCTTGATCGTTTATCCTAATGGTTTCCTATTTGCATCTGATTTGCACTGCATGAAGAAAGGCAGAATAGTGAGAAGAATCAAGCACATATACTGAGGTTACAATTCTCATACAAATCTTAATTCTGTGGCCTTTAATCCAGAGAATGTCTCAAAGAGGAATTCCCTGTACACAAATTGCAACATAATGCTTTTAGAGAAGGACTAACTTCACAGGCTTCAGAGGAAATAATCTGAGATAGAAATCTGTTCTCTTCTTTTCCATGGAAGACATACTGTAAACTTCTTATCTTCTTGTTCTTCTTAGGTACATCATCAAATTGAGCATTTCTAAAAGCCTCCTACATGTATACCCTACATGTATTTTTCATCATTCAACTTAGAAATTATTTACAATAAGAAAGTGAGCAGTCAAATCCACTTCAGCAGGTTTTAGGGAAATTCCAGCAAAATGTATCTACAGAAAACCAAAGCCCTTATCATTTCCCTCCTGTTCAAAGCACTTTGAAAATTAAGCGAAGGAACTGCTACGAAGAAAGTTTGCAACCATTTTTTTCTTAGGCTACAGTTTGAGAACCATGGCTACAGCTAATAAAACCTCTAAAACTAAAAAGAAAAAAAAAACCACCCAAACAACCATTAGAAAGGATAAAATGTTCCATCATGTCTTGGTCCTTTCTAGATCTGTCCCCATATATGTAGGGGCTCAGGACAGATACATACACTAGCAATAAAATAATGCTAGGTGACTTCCTTCACCTCCTAGAAGCAAGAAAAGAACAGACAATTGGCAAAGGGCAGAAAAGAACATTAGAAAAAGAAAAACTATTTAAATAAGCACTTCTTGAGCATTTGAGAATGGCTGAAAGGTGCTTCAAAAAGGCCGGGCAGTCCTGATGAAAAGGAAGGAGCACGAGAAGAAAAACAAGAGAAAGATGGGTCATTCACAGTCCCTGAACCTTAACAGCATTCCTTGAAGAAAAACAGAAAGGTTTATTTCAGTTAAATAGCTTGTTTATAGGAAAGATGCAAATGCATGCTTGGGTAAGGCTTTTTGTCTTCTTTGCTTCTTTAATCTGTTTTCTCCTGATTACACATTTTTTTACCGTAATTTTCCTTAAGAGAAATACCAAGAAAGGCCAAATCAGCTGACACTTTCTTTTCATCCAGATGGCAAAGCGATGAAAACTGACTAACAGCCAAATGAAGAAATTATTTACGATGAAGGCATGGATTCTAAAAAAAGCCTTTGCAATTTTTCAAGTGAGAGAAACACGAGAGCAAATATCTCCTACCTTTTAGAAAGCAATGTTCATTCTCAAGGCACTGGAAACTACTTCATTTTCCTCCCATCCTTTTGGGTTACAAAGCAGCTCTCTCTGTGGCTTAGGGATGGGAAACTGAGGCGGGCTTAGTACCACAAAGACTCATGGAGCATAACTTGGCACTGCCACCAAAAGCAGCAGCCATGGGCACCTTTCCCAAGCCACAGCCTTTCCCAATCCCACAGTGTCATTCCTGCCTCGTCCTTGGGCTGGCATGTGTGCTTGTGCAGCCACAGGATGGACTGGAGCAGGGCTCTCATACAGTTTTTAAGAGCAATACCTAGTCACGCTGGAGTAACTTTATGGTGGAACATGACCATAGACATTCTTGTACCTAAATTAATGCTCTGTGAAGCTCATGGGGCAGTAGTCACAAACTCACGCTATTTAAAAATTCATTTTATCCTAGGATCAGGCAATACTGGGGGATTGAAAGAATCGTGTCATCTATGTCCTATTTCCTGACACACCATGAGGACAGACAGGACACATCAAGGGCTAGCTTCCCAACCACACTGCATGCTGGACCAGTTCTGTGCACATCCTGGTATATCCCACATGGGGACACCAGTGAAAAATGGGAAAAATTTCATGATCTGCAGCTCCCTAAATCCACAAATTTGGTGTCAATCTAATTTCTGTGCTATAACACCAAATTAGCCCTACAGACAAAATATATACACATTGAATGTGTAACACTGAATGTTTGAGACAAAATCTCAGATCCAAAAACCATCTGTCTAATGATTTCCATTAATGGTAAATTCTCCCAGTGCCAATGGCTGCTGAGATAATCTAACTCTTAGCACATCTGAAAATCCACATCAAGCAGTGGCCCTCTCAAGATAACGTGACTAATTTTATCCTTTTTTGACAGGGTTGTCTATTTTAGTCTTTGGCTTTGTAATGAAAATGTGGATCTAAATCATGTGACCTGAATGCAGTGGAAAGTTCTTATTGACCTGGTGAAGAAGAGAAACACTTTCTTAATCTTAAAAAAAGCCCAAACCCCTACATAGTAAATTATTAAGTATCTGCATTAGAAAGTTATAAAACTAAACCATATAGAATTTACTATTCGGCTATTAATAACTTTGATAACATCAAATTCTATTAAGAAGTTTCTACACCAGTGAGCAGGTTTCCCTGACTGTGCAGGGCTGTCCCAGCCCTGTGAACGGAGGCAGATCCCACTGGCAGGAGCTGCCTCTGCACAAGCCACAGCATGGCCTGACCAGATGTGCAGATGTCCATAAATAATGACGATGATGATGGCAGAACCATGTAAGCATTCACAACTCTGGAGTTTGCAGCCTCTCCTCGATCTGCAGTGCCAAAGCTGCTCAGAATGCTGGCGAGCAGTCAGGGGCTCACAGCAATCCTGGCAGCGCTCTCGGCCCCTGGCCCCTCACCGAATTACCCTGACACAGAGCAGGAGGATGCTGAGCTGCTGCCAAGCGGGAGGTGAGGGCTCAGAGGGACCCCCAATCTCCCTGACCCAGGGAGGCTGGCCTGGAAGGACAATCACAGGTCACCCTGGGCCCCCAGACCTTCATTCCTGGCTCGCACTAGCCTGCAGGCAAATGGATTACCTAGCTCCAGGAGCAGGGAGGAAGAGGACTGACTGCAAGCCAAACCAGAGACTATTTGCAGCATGGATTAATTAAAACTACTCGGATTTCAGTTTTTAACCTCTCATACTGAGAAAGAATAAATGCTTCAGAATAAAAATACTCAACCACACTAACACATCCCCCCCAAATGGTGTCTGCAGGTACCAGGGCACAGCCTGGCTGTATGTGGCCAGTGTCACCTTCTGACACAATGACACTAGCAAAAAATTATATCACAGGCTACAGTGAAACTGTATACCACTGTAACAGCTCATCCTGAAAGCCTGAAACAAGAAGAATACAGAGAAATAAAACGAGAGGTGAAAATTATCATCATATTCAAGCAAACCGCATGCACAACTGTGAAATGTTCATTATAAAATTCCAGTGGTCTCAGTTCCACAGCACTGGGAGACTATATGTTGAAATAATGACAGAGCAAGGGGGCAATAAAAATCAGCAGGTGTAATTATTATTTGGAAAATTTTTAGGCACTTACTCTTCAGAGCACTTCATGAATATGCATCAAACCTCCCAGCTTAGGAGGCTTCGTGTCTGAGTATTGGTATCTTCCCTTTGTGGATAAAAAAACAAGGCATAAAAGACCAGTTTCAGACATCTAAGTGGAACTTGAGGGTTGCTGTTTCTCCATTGTCTCATCAAGTCCTTCAACAATTATCTTTCTCTAAGGTAAAAAGAGCAACAATTAAGTGACTGTGGAGAAAAGCAATTGCCCAAGACCACTACAAAAATAAATGGCAAAACCAGAGACAAATCCACCACTCTGAAAACTCAGTCCACTACTCTGCTCCTTGGGGAGAACTACTTAAGTGCAGCAAATTGTGAGCTAATAATATCAGTCTTTGGAGCTCCAATAACAGTTTCCCAAAGCTTGCTCTGTGAGGCCACAGTTCAGTGATCCATGTAGCAGATCAATGGAGCAGTGCTGTCAGCAGAGCTTCAAATTAAAAGTGAAAAGAAAAGGGTTCATTGAGCTCTTGACATAAATTTTAGGTTCAGCAACAGTGCCTTGAAAACACAGCTCTCTGGCAATCATCACAGTCAGATGGCATTTTTCAGAATATATCTCAACTTTGGAAAACAACATTTTGCCAGGGAGCGTCTTGCAAGCCCCATATGTTGTGATTTGCAGCTGAGGACCAGCACAGCAAACACCTCCGGGTGTAAGTCAGAGATGGGCACCTATTCAAGGGTAAGCTAGAGAAGCCTCAGCCACACACCAGGGCAACAGTTTGGCCTCAAGGAGTTTCAACACCATTCAGAAACCCAGCTGGAGAATAAACAACCCTGGCTACAAAGTCTGCATGGAAAGCCTAGGAAGAAGACACATAATATGCTGGGGCCCCAACACCTTTGCTCCTCCAAAATCAGAGAACTAAAAGAAAGATACCAGAGGACTAAGCAGACATGCTTCTGGCTCTTCACGGACACATGAGATGCACTGAAGCAAATGCTATCTCCCCTCTGGGGCTTTTTATCTCTTTGTCATTGGAGATAGAAACAGTATTTTTTTAACCATGTGTTTTTTAAAATACATGTATGAAAGCACATAAAAATGCTTGTGTATGCCATTCAACTGTTTAAATGGTTTTGCAGCTACAGAAATCTGAAAGCATGACAAGAAGTAAAAGTGCTGCAAGTGAAGCTAAGCAGTTATGATCCCAATAGAAATCCAACCTGTCTTATTCATTCAATCATTTCTAACCTTCCCTGCATAAGACGATATGGAATTGTTATTTACCCTAATTTACAGTATATTCCTTTGAGTAAAGGACATAGGACAGGCCACTGGAACCTTGGCAGGGTTTAATCTTCTTGGTGGTCTAAGTTATGGCGAAGTTTTTCCAAATGAACAAATAAATGCATCTTCAAGCCTTTCCCACTTAAACAATATGAAGCTAAGTAACATAAGAACTTTGAAGAGAGTAAATACCACTCAAAGATTGAGGCAATACAAATGGTAAAAACTTGAAAAATGTGAATAAAAAGTATAAATATAAAATATCAGCAAGGATGCAAAGAATGTATCTTTTGCTAATAATTCTGGACCACTGGATAGGACAAAGACCTAACAGGGTTATCTGTTTCTCAGGGCTTAATAAGAAACTTCCCAGAAAGCTGGTTATGCGAAAGTGACCAAAACAATGGGATGAGGCATCTTCTTTTTGTGCATTTGTTAGAAAAGCTGGATTTCTGGCAACAGTGCACTCACACATGGACAGGCAGGAGAAAAGGGTTGCATCTGCTGTGGCAGGATCTCAGCAATATTTGATTCCATCATCACTAATTGTCCCTGTTTCTGCCCCTACACTGGAGCATGTCTTGGCGCCAGTGAATCAGCAGAAAAGACAAGGGCAAAGCTGAGTGCAAGGAACAGTCTGGCTCATAGTTTATTTGCTTATTATTTTGGGCTTCACTTAATTCTATGAAATTCTTTTCCAATTTACACATGTTTTCCAAGGGCATTGCCTCTTCATGTTTTCTTAGAGGTTCAGCACCTCATAATGAGCCTCTCTGCTGCCTTTTGGCTTTGGACAGGCTGCAGCCTTATCTATCTTCACAATATTTTATTTATTCTCTTTGCAAAACCTTATTTATTGTTGGACACTGGTGGTGAGATCAGCCTCCTTAGAACACAAGTGTGTATATACAGCCCAAACCCCTGTGGAGTTTACAATCCAAACATTCACTCAGCAGAAAATCCTCATTAGCTCTGTTTCATCCCTGTCTCTTACCCCCTATTTATTTTGGCACTGTGCAAGAATATGCTGTATTCTTGAAAACAGAACTCTCCTTTACAGCAGGATTTAGGTACATTAAAACAGGTAAAGCACAATTTTGATGAACATTAATTAGTAGTCTGGTGGCAGTATGGCTGTGCAGCTGTGCTTTTCACAAGAAGATGCTGAACTGTGTGCTAGAGCTTCACCAAGGCAGCAAGAGGGGTGGAAGCAAAGGAGCTCCAGGAATATATCCCAGGAATATGAAGTTTCCCTGTTTGTAACATCACACTCCTGTTAACTGAGCAGCTGTGGGAGCCTCCAGTGAAAGGCAGTTTGTAAGAACATACAGATCACTGCCCAGGGTCAGCTCTGACAGAGTTATGTCTTGGTGCACTCCTACCAGACGGAGGAGGTTTGTAAAGGGTTAAACAGCCAAATGGCTCAGCAAGAATGAAATGCTGTGATGAAAAACTAGTGATCTTCTGCACCTCCTCAAACATTCTCCTCTCTGCTCCTTGAGACCATGAGAAATTGCCACACCAAGGGGCGAGATTTGCAATGTGCCATGCGCAAATATCACAAAGATCCCCTCTGAGAACCAAAGACCTGTTCAGATGTCTTCTGTCAAGACAAAATGTAAGAGCCCCACCAACCTGAGGTACTGAGATAGAGTCAGAAGGTCTTCTCATTTACAGCTAGTGCTTCAGAGCCATTTTTTAATGCTTTAAAAGCACGAGAACATTTTATTACACCTCAGAATAACACAGTGTTATATGTCAGAAAAAGATGCCCTGGAAACTTACCATGAAAATTACCGGCAAATATCCACTTCTTGGCAGCCTTGTGTACTTGGAGAGGTCTTTTATTTAGTTTTGAAAAAAAGTAAATTACTAAATAAACATACACGTTATTACTCACATCCAGGAGGAAGTGTAACTTTTCAGGAAAAATGAACTTTCTGCTCAGGCAGTTTCCAATAAGAGCTCAGAAGAATGAGTATACTACAAGCCGATTTATTAGAAGTAAATTAAAATCATCTCTCATAGGAAACTTCTTTTTTTCGCCTCCAACTTTTGTTCTGAAGCAGAAATAAATTCCAATTGTACTCAAAACAAAGCAAATAAAAGCTTTTGTAACTTGTGCTATCACCTCAATTGCAGTATTTATAATGAACACAAATTATTTATTTTTGGAGGGTAAAAAATTAACATTCTGCTATTATTTTAGGTGTTTTGTGCCTTTTTAACAGCCATGCATTTCATTCTTTTCAAATGCCTATAAATTTTTGGCATTAGAATTCCCTAACGTAATTCTGTAAACAGAAAGACACTGAAGTCAGTGTCTTTGCATTATTATTTTACATACTTTTCTAAACATGAGTTTTATTGATTCATTTTGAAAATCCCTAAAAGGTTAAAGTTTTCAGCACTTTGAGAACTGGCCCCTATTATCAGTTAAAATATCATTATATATTAACCTGCTTGGAAACCAGAGCCTCTCCACTTAATCATAAACACTACAGCTAAAATCTGACCTAAGTAATCTGCCAAATGCTGTGCAGGAGCTGGTGCCAGTTAGGAAGATAATCTAATTCTCTCTCTTTCCAGAGCTGGATTTTATCCAGGAGACAATTTTTCCTTTGGGTTGTATTTTTTCTAAGCTAATTTAGGATATTTTGCCTTTGGCTTGGAACATTTTCTAAATAATACAAAAACATCCATTTGGACACAGTGTCAATGCCATAATGTACTACTTTTATATGGTTTCATATGAAAAAAAAAATCCCTGTTACATCAGAGACAACTGTAATAAAAGAAACAGTCCTAAAATGCCTTCTTGATTTCAGGCATGTGGGAAATGTCAGCCTGAACAGACCTGCAGAACCTATAGAAACCCAAAAGTTAACTGGAATCATTTTCCTCTGGCACATCTGGCTAGAAATGCAATTCCTCACTCCTATCCCAGCATGATTGTGGGTTGTTGGGAAAGGATGGAGCTGCTGTGTTCCCACTTTCTGCTGTGGGTTTCTGGCTTTTCCCCCCATCAAGGACTAGACTCAGCAGTGGCAAGGCACCTCAGTGGAGTGCAAAAGGAAGGATTCCTTCTCCTTGGGTAAGAGCCATCTCACCCTACGGCTGCACAACTGCTGGATCTGGTGCATTCATCATGAATCCAACCAAGTCCCTGGTAAAGCAATCCAGTCAGGTGCTGGATCTTCAGGGCTGCTGACTTTAATTTTAAAATTACTCTGGAGCTACTCGATTTCCAACTGCTTTTTGGTCTTGCTAATGTCTTACTCCGTGGTCAAAAAAGCAATGTTTCTATAGTCATGTTTAATCACAAAACCCATTTATATTTAAAAGCACATTCCTCCAGTATTTACTCAGTGGTACTGTCCTGAGTTTCGTTGGATAATTTATGACGGAGGACACTTAGATTTTGGGCCAAATGCAGTTCAACAAGTTAGTCTTATTTTAAGAGAATGCTTTGCTAACATTAAGATGCATAAAATTAGAAGCTGTCTTCATGGAAGTGACTTCTAGATTTTTGTAAAGTACTTCCTGCTAGTGGATTTATATTAGGCCACTATCTCTTGAAACTACAGCCTGATGCTGGTAGAGTTTGCATTTCCTGAGGCACAAAACAACTCTGCTGGAAGCTGAGCCTCTGGACCTTTCCGAGCACTTAATGCACAAAGGCTCAGCTATGCCTTGGAACCACCCTTTGTGCTGCAGGGCCAGTGCTTGCCCTTTTTTTTTAATAATTTTTTTTTAAAATGAAGAAGTTGCTAAGGAAAATAAAGGGGAAAAAAAAAAAAAGGGAGATATCTCAAAGCGAAAAGCACAGTTTCAAAACAGTAATAGGATTAGACCTGACCCCATCATTATGACACCTGCCCCTAGGGTATCTGTATGCACTTTTAAGATGTCCCTCAGTATCCTGAAGGCTGAACAGGCCCAGCTCCCTCAGCCTTTCCTCAAAAGGGAAATGCTCCAGGGAGATGCCCTATGGCTGTAAAAGACCCCACCCTCTTAACTGGCTTAAATTTCTAACGACACTTAATTCTACATATTTTTGCAACAACAATGGCAAATGTGTGGGTGTTTTTAAGTTGAATACATTTAAGTTCATTTAACTGAATTATAAACAAAGATCTTTCTGTAGAAGGCCCATGTCTGTAGAACAAGCCTTTTGGTGACAGCTAAACATACTTTTAATACTTTTAATATGTTCATTATACTAATACCTGGAAGATAGCAACACAGTGTGAAATGAACTGAGGTTTTACTATAGCTACAAAGACAGTACCACTCCTGCAGGACCAGAAGCTCATGTTGGTTTTTCCACATATAATCTCATCTGCCTCTAGTATTTGTCTTAACGTCAGGAGGGACTCAGGTCTTACATCCCTTCCATTCTGGATCAAGGCTACATTCATCTCAAAGTTTCACCCACACACAGACTTTGTAATTACATTGAAGGTTATTCTACCATGTCTGAGATACATCTCGGTCATGAAAACTGAAGTTTTATTTCTAAGAATCCAGCAGGTATAGCACATGAAAGGGAAAACTCCAAAAGATACTCCACTAGCAGACCTCAAACATGATACAGACAAAAATATGCCTAGGTAAAAAACTTTTTACATCCTGGAAGTTACATTATTTGTTATTTATATATTTAATTACACCCACTTCAGAGATATTTTCTGCACCAGTTGCAGCTAAAGCATTTAACTATAGACGCCTTATTGGATAAGACTTCCAGCTCATTTCACACTAGTTAGAAACAGCCTCAGCCATGTTAATGACTTTGAGGTTGGCTGCATTTCAACTAATAACCTAAAAATGTATAGACCTATGTATCCAGTTACTGAGTCTCTTCAAATGAACACTAACAGAATACTTATCTTTGCATTCAGAGAGGAAAAGGGAAAAAACAATTAGCCAGGTTGGCAGAAGCCATTTATTTGGCATCTATCTGAACTAAATAGTAGATTTATTAAAGTATAATCTAAAAATTAGAATTTACATGAAGTCAAACACACATAAAATTGTAATCCAATTCCCAATTTCTACTACAATCTTTGAAATTACGTGCTTGACTCAACTGTCAACTTTTACAAGTCCAGGAAAGGCTTGGTGGCCAATCAAAAGGTATTTACTAAAAGCAAGCTGTTATACAGGATAATAATCCTAGCAGACCCCAGTGGTGACTGCGTGGTCCAATTCTCCTTTCTTTTTTTTCAGCATCTACTGAAAAAGTACACAGACTATTTCACATTCTGGTTTGAAATAAGTAAATAATTGAAATAAGTAAATAATGAGTAAACAGCTTTAAGAGGAAAAAAAAATTTGGTAAATACGAACTGCAACAATGAAAAACCTGCAAAGATTGTTAATGATGTGACTGCTAGTTAAAATAAATGCAGATTTTATGGCACTGAAAGTGGACAAATCAAACCTAAAAATACAACAAAAAATGAAAATATTATGATCTACTAATATATATTTTAAATTACAAATTTTGAAGTAAACACAGCTTTCTTTAAACACTAATAGATGGACTAAGATTGTCTTCTCTTCTGTATTCCTTAACTTGTTTCAAATTTATGAAAGTCTTGCTATTACCAGACCTATTCCCTTCTTAATGCTCCTGTGAGAAACATGCTTCCTATCTGATGTGAAGCTACAGACGAGTACAAAACGGTGAATAATTAATCATTAATCATCATAACTGGACAAAAGGCGTTAAAAATTTACGACAAAATACGAATATGCTGAGCAAATAGTTTTTCCCTAGAGTTCTGTCAATTTTAAAAAACAGATGAGAAACCACTTCTCCGTATTTCATAGTTGTGTCCACGCACATTCGCTGCTCAGGAAACCCAAGACTCTGCTGCCTCTGCCCCTGGCGGATGGGACACCTGCCCTGCAGTGTGACAAGTGGACTTTAATCACAGTAGCACATGGGAAGGCATATTCAACCCCAAAGGCATCCTATATGTGTCCCAGCAGCACACACATCAGACAGATACCATTGAAAAAGGAAACCAAAATCCCAAGGTTTTTGTTGAGTCCCAAGGTCTAACAGAGCCAAAGAAGGATTTGTTTCCCTGCCAGTAGCCAAGGAGTGACCCTCAATAACAAGAACTCAGTGTAACTCCAGCTCTGTAAGCTGATCCAAAGATGGGATAACTCTGCTGAGTTCCTGGTGGTTTACAAACTTCATTCCTCTGTTAATCAGGAACCAGTGCCTCCCATGATCAGGCAGGGGAGGCTGGAAATTCAGATTGCAACATTTTAGTCTCAGGTTCTTCACATTTTTCCAGTACAGCCTATGTTAACTTTATTTATGGTCTCTGACAACTGTAACACACTGACACCTTCTTTGCACAAGTGTTGCAATACACTGGAGTCCTCTGATCAGTGATGGAAGTGGTCAGAGTGCCAAGATGCCTCTTCCAACCATCACATCAAGCACTTAATGCACTTGTCCTTCCTGCTTCTCAGGAAGGACACCAGAGCCAAACCACTGACAGTGTAACTTCTGCACAAGGAAAATGATCCAACAATTCCCGTACAAACAGATCCTCATGTGCCATGCTAGCTGACATAATGGAGTAAATACACCAACACTTTTACCACACTGATTTTAAATACATAGTGTTCTGTTAACTTTCAGGTATTTACTCCTTACTTTACTCACATTTACAAGATCCAGCTGTATTACTAAAGTACTTAGCACAACACTGTGGCAGCAAGAAACCAGTTCCTTGTCCCTTTGCACTTGTGTGTTCTTCCATTCCTCATCTCAGTGCTTCTGGAAAAGTGCAGCATCAGTGAGAAGGCTCTGTTTGTTAGGAATTGTTAATGGTTACTGCCAAAAAACACATGCATATTTTGCTAGGCAGCAAACTTAATAGAAAAACATCATGTTATTTATGCCAGAATCATGTAGGCCACATTAAACATTTTGACATGGTGGTTCACACTGACATTTAAATATTTAAGAAAGAGTGGTGAGATTTTTCTGATGTTATTACACTCTCATAATTTCCAGGGAATACTAGGTATGTTCTTGACCCTGTATTAAACACAAAAACTCCATCCAACATTGTCTCTCTGTTACTTCCCTGAAAAACTAAGCTTGATACTCAAAACACAATATGTACTTATAACTCTTTTTTGTAATTTTATAAGAGACTACAAATTTTTGCAATTATTTCCAAACAAATTTATCTAAACGAAGCTATTAAGAAAATAGGGCAGTCCATCTCTTCATACCAAATCAAACCATCCATCTCCATGTATATACAGGAAAAAGTCAGGAGGTTCCCCATGAACTCCTCCTTCCTTACAGAGCATCTATCATTTGAAAGGCAAAAACTACAGGAATCTCCTAGACAGTGAATATCCTCTAACTATTCAAATAAAAATTAGAAAGAATCCTACTTTTTGCAACAAAGAAAAAATTATTACTCTTATCTCATTATTACTAAGACATTAGAATGGCTTTTTCGAAACATTCCAGTGGCCTTCCAAACTGCAAAACCTGCCAAACTCTTTGACTCAGTTGCCATAAAACATTTCTAAATTGCTGGAACCAGATCCAAATTTTGTTTTATAAAAGTATAAAAAGGATATGAGTAAAACCGTGGGTTGATTCATTGTGAATGTAACATATGTTAAAGGGTTTCCAGGTCCTGTTACTCATTAGGAGAAAATAGCAATCCAGATACGCAGATATATTATGGTGGCTCCACAGATTTAGTCTCATCCTATTGTTTTTGGTGGTTTTCCCTTTCATCTAATCATCTGCATCTGGATTTTCCCTAAGTAAACTCATGTATTCCAAAACCAAGTAAATGAAAGCAGTGCCATCAATAAAAGTGTGTACTTTCTCTAGTAATATTAACCACACGCTTTTCTCTTTGTCAACAGAGCAAATTGGACCACAGAGAAAACAAACCTTTGGAATTTTCAACAATTCAGCTATATTACTATGAAATTTGGAGCATTTTTATCATTTGAGAAGAGAATAATGTAACTTAAAATTGAATTTATAGCCAGGTTGTACAAAGAGCTAGAAAAGATCCTCAAGTATTCTTTTTTTAATCTTACTCAGAACGTTTCTGTTTTCTGTGAGTTTTACAGTTTAGCAAATTTTTACGGGCTGTTCAGCAGTTAATACCTTCCATATAATCAACCAAGCAATCACCATGATACTCACACTTAAGTATCTGATAAAACATGTCTTTTGCTGCAGGAACATGGGCAGCTCTGCTCAGCAGACTAACCCGGTTCAGGTGCGGGATTTCTATCATGTACCCATGAGATAACTCCTGCCTTTCCAGATGGGCTCTGCAAGAGCTTCTGGGAGCATCTCTCACAGGTTCACTGTCTGCCTTCAGGCACATGCAGGAAATTCTGGGAAGGCACAGGGAGAGTAACAACTCCTCTGTAGCCCCATCCTCGCTGGGAAACAGCAAGAACAGCAGCACACATCACTGACCCCACTCAGCTCCTCCTGAGCCGCTGACCTCCACCAAAAGCAGCTCCAAGCTCCCTTCAGAGGATTTTGGGACCAGAATGAGACAACACCTGGGCAAGGGTAGGAGTGGAGCCTGCAACAGAATCAGCAGCTCATTCATGTTCATCAGCCCTTCTCAGCAGTCCCAGAGCTACAGCTTAATGGAAGGTAACACAAGGTTTAATATTTCTGTTTGGCACCGTTTTTTTGGGTTCTTTTCATTTAAACTAAAGGCTGGAATTACAGACAAGTCTAAGACAAGTTTAATTCTTATTACACCTTGTGATGTCCATGCAAAGTGCAATTGGATTTTCTGAATCTCAGGAAGTCTTTCAGAGTTCAAGTTTGGGTAGCGCTGGGGGAGTGAGGGCTGTTTTGACCTCATTTGTAAGGAAAAGCATTTCCATGCTTTTAGCATCAGTTTTCAAAAAAAACACAGAGAGCTTTTTTTTTTGTTGTTAGTATTTTTAACTTTCAAATAAAGCCAAAAGTGATCCATTGCTTTGGAGGACTGTGTGGGAGGGAGGTGTTGCTAAAAAAGATCCTAAGATCCTCTTCTAAATAAACCCTGCAATCTCTTCTGCCCCATCACTTGTGGGTTTGTTTTTGCAAGCACACTGATTTTTTTAAAATTATTTTTTAGTTTCTTTTTTTCCTATTTGACTGTAATGTAGAACAAATATTTACTCTCAAACAGTAACTTAAAGCCAATGCATTCTTTGAATTGTTTTGCTGACTCTGTTCCTTCCACAACATATTTTGGTTTTTAATGCTCACCACCCATATCAAGCTGCTTTCAGGCAGAAGCATAAGGAACTTCAGGATTTCACTTAATATTCAATATTCCTCTCCCTAAGGAATGACGGTGTCGTATTTCAGCTTTTGCTTTGTATTTCCCATTGTCATGTGTCTCTGTGTGTTTTTTAAGACACAATTTAGGCAGAATATATTTCTGCGGGGCTCAGAGAAGGAAAAATGTGCTTTCAGCAAATAGAAAGAAGATAATAGGGAAAAATGAATGGAAGAACCAAAAGGGGAAAAATACTAGCAAGCAGGGTGTGATTGTCACTCCAAATTCTCATTTTCAGTATAAAATGTTTATAAAAAGTAGAATCTTAGTAATTATATCTGGGTGTTTTTGTTTTTGTAGCTAAGTGATTATATTTGACACAGCTTGAAGCCAGTTATGTTTATACAAGTGCGTGGGTTTAAGACGGAGAACCGAAGTTTGCCAAAAGCAATTGAACTGTAAAAGTCATTGGAAGTTTTCATATTACACCAGAAGAGGAGAAACACAGATATTGGTGCTGTGCTCTAACCAGATAACTGAAAAAGAAAGCTGGGATTTTGCTGGTCATATTTTCTTAGAAATGTTATTTCCACAATACTTCAAAGGAAACCTTTTTTTGTGCTAAAGCCACTTCTAAGGCAGCAGCCATCAGAGGAAGCAGGATGAGACAACAGAAGCGGGCGGGAGGAAGGACAGAAGGAGATGTCTGCTCAGTCAGAGCCTCTCCGACAGTCCCTCCTTCAAACACTCACTTGGATATTTTCCTCCTAAAGACTTAGGCTTCAACAAACACAGACTTCTACACCACTCTGAGCAGACTGACTGTCACAAGCCGTGTCCCTCATGGGCTGTCTCAGGAGGCTGAGCACGGAGCTGGCTCAGGACGATGATGGGCTCTCATCAGGGAACGAAGAGTGCCAGCAACTAAAAACTGAAAGAAAACAGTAAGCACGTCCCAGCCTGACAGCAGATGGTTTTCAAATCCTGGCCATTTGAGAGGCAAAGGGGAGGGAGAGAAAGGGAAGGTATCGCTGTTGAGAAGAGGTGACAGAGCAACCAATCCTGCAGCCACTTACAGAAGTGAATAGGTGAAGTACAGGTCAATTTTGCTAAGAACTGCAGAACTGAATTTCAACACAATAAAAGAAGAAAAGGAAAAAAAAAGAACAGAATAATTCCAAATTCTGTGGAAAAGCAGCTTCCGGTGAACATGAAACTGTGATCTGAGCAGAACTATGAATGTGGTAAGTGAAGCAAGGGTATTTGGCATTTAAAGCTTCTTCCAAGATGTCAAAACTATTTTTCATTAGTTACTCACTGTGTGACCATCATACTTTATTTAAGATGGGGAAACAGAAGCTGCCAGGTCACTGAAGAGAGCGGCCAGGAAAACCAAGTTACCCTCATGAAAAATGTTCTTTACTATGTTTAAGTTTATTTTGTTTAGACATCATTAAGCATGAGCATGAGGAAAGATCAATCTTTTACATGGGAAAGGGTTAGAAAAATATGAGAATGCACACAACACAAATAGCTTGTGTTCAAACAAAGAATATGACAATTGTATTCAATCAAGGAATATGACAATGTTGAAAGCAACACTGGGGAAGTGATGCTGTTCATCATTCTCATCCTAGGTGAGACCAGCTATAGTATCTCATTCCTTATGGAAATCAGTCCAACCTTTCACCTCCACTGACAGTCAAACACAACCTTCAAACTGTTAACCTAAGAAAGAGTGCTCCTAACATGCATTATCAATCTCCTTTGCTCAGTCGTGAGCTCATTTTCTCTGGTTCTCTCCACAGAAGATAAGGGGAACACACTGTCTTTATAGCAGCCTTAACGTACCTAAAGACTATCAGGAAGCCTCTCCTCAATTTTCTCTCTGCTAAACAACTGAAATCCCATTCCCAATCTCTCACAGATTGCATCTTCAGAACTTCTGAATATTCCTTTTGTTTTCTTCTGAAATCTCTTGTATGGTCCATATAATCCCTCAAGTACAGCACCCCACATGAGAGCCTGCCCTAGATGAGGCCCTCCCAAAGTTATTTGGGCCTTGAGGATTATTTGACATCTATTCCAGACAACATCCCCGGTAAAGTGTTTGCTTGCTTTCCTGGCAAAGGTTGCCATCAGTCCTTCAGCCTTGGCGGAGATGTGGCTGCCACATCTCCCATCTGAGAGTGTATATAGTTGTTTGATTCTTGCTGTAGGTAATGCAACAACATGAAAGGTAACATTTACTTCTACCTTGAATTGTTTCTTTTACTTAAACACAGGGATGGGAGGGCAGGGATGACATTTTATAATGTTACTGGCCTTCAGCCTCTGCATAAGAAAGAAAATCTCATTAAAAAAACTCTTTAGGGCTTCATCACCAAATTTATCATACCAAAGATGAAAAGCAAGTGGGGAACATTCACCCTAATTGCCTAGGCATGAGACAAGATGACAAAAAAGCTGCAAATGTCCCAGCTGGTAGCTGTCTGAAGAAACTGCTTTGCTCCAGGTTGAGAGACCCCTTCCCACATGCCAAGATTTTGAAGAAGGCTAGCCAACTCGTCCCCCATGTTATAAAAGTCAGTTTTATGAGAAGCAGAATGATGGAAAGAGGAAGGATTTGCAAGTGGATGATACAAATTATGTGCTTAAGAGTCTGGGAACAACCTTCAGCCTGGACTTGCTACGCTTCTGCTCAAGCACTGTTTGAGTAACAGTGTCAGCATAGGGAAAAAGAACATGACATAATCCATCACCTCCTGATATTACTGCACATAATTTTAATCAGAGAAATAGCTCTGTGTTCGCCTGAAGTATTAGCAGTGACTATATATATATGTAGTCCAGCTGACCTTATCCTTTCATGACAAAAAAAGTTGTGATGAGGAAACACTGCTTTGCTAATATGACAAATTGGGAGGTCGTAAAGAAGTGGACACGTGACAATGTCTAATAATGGAGCAGAAATAATGGATTGTTGGCTCCTTTCTGTCAGTCCTGAATTGTTACATAAGTTCAGGCAGGAGAAAAAAAAGACAGAAGAAAGAGACACTACACAGGCCCTTCACAATCAGCTCATCTCAACAGAATCACATGGATCTCTTAGGGCTTGGACACACCTTGGCATAGCTGACAAGGACATCCCTCTCCCTCCTCCCCATGCAGGGAAGCTGTACCAGTCTTATTCCATCCCCTGAGCCATTGTGGCTGAAAGAGTCATGTTATGCAGAAGATCTCTGTTTCTTGTTAGTATTTAAATGTCAAGCAGTTCAGCAGCTGAATCTTAAGTAGTTCAGCCATGCACGGGCAGAATTAACTTCAGCTGGCCAAGATGGGTACACCAGAGCTCCTAACCAAGCAGGGCTTGACAGGCTTAGCAGTAAAGAAGCCTGTGCAGAGCTGGTCCTGAGATCCTTCTTTTCTTTCTTCTTGGCTTATCATGATACAATTTTCACAGGAAATAAGCAATCCTCATTAAAGATTTAGATCTGATCATGCTGACTACTATTTAAGTAGGAAGAAATCAAGAGCTTAAGGAATCTGTCTGATGCCTATCAAGGAGTAGCAGCTTAACTTAGAGAGTGGCTGTAACATATCATCCAAATAATAAAAAGCCTGGAAAAGTTGGGACAAAAGGTAATTCTGACATTGTTAGGAGTTTAAATTCCAATTGTATTCCTCCACTTAGTTTTAGACTGGCATGATGAGATAAATCATATACTCTGAGAGGACAAGATGTACAATCGAATATAAATAAAAAACTCCTGTTGATGCTCTCTCTACTTCCCCCCCTTCTCCTCCAATATGCTCACAGGGTGCTTTCATCTTAACTATTTCCTGATTAGAGAACTTGCAATCCCTTAGGCCAGGCTGGATGTTCTCCTTGAAATAAGTCACCAACACTCAGAGAAAACAATAACTGGAGAGTCACTTTCTGAGATACCGAGATGACTTTCAGGGCAGTCTATATAAGGGAAAGAAGCACATACAAATGTGCAAGTATGTATTCCAAATTACATGGTTATTTCTGCGTTTTTTTCATCCCTGCCTTTCCTGAAAGCTGTGATTTTACAAAAGGTTAAAGTTAACCCAGGCTGCTGCAGAGAGGAACTGATGTCATCTCTGATCCCTCATTTCCATGCCTTCCTTTGGGCCAAGATTAGCATTTCTGGGCCATGGATGAGCCAGAGGAGGGCATGGAGCCAGCTCACCACGTCCCAGTGAGAGCTTCAGTTGGTGTCTCTGCAGGGCAAGAGCAAGGAAGGGAGGATGAGCTGGACCATATCCTGTAGCACAGCCTGCAGTTAGAGTTAAAGTCACTGTGAAACAGCAGTCTGGTACAGATGTCACACAATGCTTAACACTGCACAGGGTCTAATCCTGTACATATGTATGAATGCATACATATACATTTATCTCCACACAGCTATACATGTACATACATGATTATCCCCATGCTGCTATGGGTGGAAGCCTGACAGCTATCAAGAGACAAGTGGTGGGAGAAAACATCTCTGTCTCCTGGGGCAGGCACTCGGGGTATGGCAGGAAGGCTGCAGCTCAGTCGCAGCTCCGCAGAGAACAGCCCGTATTCCTGTGGGGCTTCCCTTGTTTATCTGAAGGACTCAGCAGCTATGTGGGAGCAAAAACAAGGCTGATTTTATGATGCAGTACACTCAGCTTCTTGGAGGATGCATGATTCGGACAGAGAAATTTGGGGTTGCATAGAACATATTGTAATAGAATATCTGAAGGAAAAAAATGTATTTATTAAAAACATATGCAAAATACTTCTGTGCATTACATGTGAAACACACTCAGATGCTCTAACCTGCTGATATTACCAGAGGCAATGTCACCAATAGCCTAAATGTTATAATTACTTTCAAAGGAAAGCAAAAGCTGCAAGCAGGCTCACCTTTAGCTTTCTCCTCCCTGGGGCAGTGCATTCCTAGCAGGGGTGTTATCCTGCATCTCTGTGGAAAGCATTATCTTCTCTGATAACAATGAAGCACTGTGCTTTTAAAGACTAAAGGCAACCATGCAAAGAGTGGGAAAGTTCATTCTGAATAAATCTGTGAGAATTAAACAGTCCTGTAGTCTTTCATGTTTTACATTAGGGACATTGTTTATTTTGCCTTCTGAAATTTGGTTTAAGGTCAATAAATACAACATCAGTTGAGACTGTATTTTTCTACATAAATAATGAACCAGAGGACTATAACTACCCTTATCCTGTTGATTTGTGCTTCTACCTGATAATTAAGCAGAAAAGAGTACAACTGGATAAGCAAAAGCTGTAACAGAGGAATGCACACAGTTACCCACATCTCACATTTAAAGATGACTTATTTAATTTTTTAATGTATTTTGACCCTCAGGACATTGCTCTCCAGGTGAAACTGAATACATTACAGTTCCTAATACAACCTCTTTTCCTAGAAGTCAGATTCAAGCATATTATTAAACCCTTACAGAAGCAGCAATAGTAACAGAAACTACACAGATACCCTTACACTCTAAGATGAATTTAATAAAACTGTTTATTGGAAAAAGAGTTAACAAGTATTTGATTTGGGCTGACATGGGACAACCCAAAGGAGTGACCAATTCTAAAAATACCTTCTGGTAAGGTTTTGAAATCCCCAAGCAGAATTGCAAATGAAAGCATTAAAAACAAAACAAAACAAAAGCAAAGCCCCACCATCACCACAAAAAAAACCAAACAAGCAAAAAAACCAACCCAAACAATAAACACCAACACTCGAACAGGAAGAACCTATGCCCTTTAAGGATGGAGTATGGAAAGGTAGAAAGTTTTGATGTTTCCAGTATATGAGAAAAATGGAAATGCATCTGAAGCGATAGGAAGAAATCTCTCCTGAAGGCCTTTAGAATTCCCCTGCAGTGGGTTACATATATTGTATTTCTAGCTGCTTATCTATGGATGTCTGTAACAGAGTACAAATGCATGCAGCAGTGTCAGTACAAGAGGCTAGACACAAAAATGCCTTCATATATACAACAGTTTAAGTACCTGTGTCTTTTCTACCCCACAACCCACACTCAGCTAAACCAATCCATCAACTGGAAGCACAGCCTAGTTTACTTAGTGCTTCTGTTTCCACATCAAAATCCAACAGCTCAGCAAAAGCTGAAAATACTCAACAGGACTCAGGAAAAGTGGGCAAGCTTCCCTAAACGAAGCAGAGAAGCAGCAGGTCCACTGCAGACACCCAGGGATGAATGTCACCCAGGAATCTCAGTGCCAGGGATGGGGCAGTGCACTGCAATGGCAGAAATTTGAGTGTCCTTTCACAGCATGGCTTCTCTCAGACATCCTCCACTAACCCAAGAAGAACACCTGAAGTATTCTTTTATTTTTATATATATATGTGTGTATATATATATATATATATCTCTACATACATGGGTATATATGTAGATAGGTAAATACAAGCATACTCTGTAGAATATCAGAATAGCAACAGAAAGGCCCTAGCTCACGTGATAGGCACCAGCTTTAAAGAGGCTGGGGCCAATTCTCCCCAAACATATTTGTGGTCAGCAAATGACGTTGCTTGAATTAAAAAATTTAGACGTTTCCACCATTTTGCAACTAGAGCCTCTGTCGATGCAGGCTTCTTGAATAGTATGTGGTTTTATTCCAGAACTATACTTAGAGTATTTTTACTAGATTAGGTCAGACCTCACTACTTTGCAAGGGAGAAAACTAGTTACAAATTAAAGTCAAGAAATCCTATCCAATATTGTATTTATTAGTATCCTCATGAAGTGAACAGATACAAGCACCTATGTGCTATATGATTGCAAGTACAAACCAATTTCTTCTAAATCAAGGTTAGCAGTGAAAGGGAGGCATCTCCAAAGGGTTGTTCCTTGCACTTAAAATTCTTAGTCTCTGCCCAGTCTTTTACATTTTGTAGCTCCTAAGGTCTTTATCTGTCAGAGAAATCAGCAGTTTTCTGAACAGAAAGGTAAGGAGGGCTGTGTAAATACATTTATAACAGATCTCTTCCTACCAACACCTGTAGCACTTTGTGGTATTTTGCTAGGGATCTTGGATACAGTTTTGAGGAAAGCACAAAAGTATTTACTGAGGCTTGATGCTCTCATTTAGCTCTATCTTTCCCTTCTGGTTAATACAGAAAGTTAACATAAACTCCAGCTGTTCAGTGTATCACAAACCCTTGTAAAGAACACACAAATGCACACGTGCCTGAATTAAACAGCAACCACGCGGTGGTCTGCACTGAGTGAATGTGATGTGTTTATGAACAGCACTTTCTAAAATACACTGTACCTCTCCAACTTCTAATAATATTTAACTTACCTTTTTCTCTCAACAAAAACTGTTTAGGTAAAACAACACAGGAATAATCAACACATTCCAAACACTAATGAATCTTTCTGGGAGGTCACCTACCATACAAACAACACGCAGCCACACAACAATTATTCAGCCCGCAGCAGTGATGAAGAACTACATTCTTACAAAAATAGCTTAAGCTATTATTAAGCCTTTGAACTATTTTTAAGACTTCAACAGCAACAAGAAGTCAGACAAAGGCTGATACCAGTAAACAAATATCAGCAGACAAAGAAATAGAGACCATGGGCTGTGTGCTGTGTCTGCCTTAGGGGTGAACGAAGGAGCTTCACAAGGTCCTGTGCATCTTCAAGAGGTTTGAGTTCCACCGGGACTTTTGGCATGGCAATAGACATATTTAAGCCTCTGAACTCTTCCACTGGTTTCACTGCAAACACACACGTGTGGAACGAACGTTGCTTGATTGCATCTCATGGGCAAACCCATTTTTATAGGTGTTCATTTCCCACTGCAGTCATTTCAGTGCTGTTGCAGGTTTACAGTTTCCAGCCATCTCTATTTAAATCTCTTCTACAGCCTACGGAAAATATTGCTCTATTAAACTACCTCAGAATGATAAATATTTATAATGTATTCAATATGTAATATGATATAGCATGTAATACAAACCAAAACAACTGAGTTTGATTAAAAAGCAGCCTTTAAGGAGATCATCTTACAGTATAGTATTTCATATGTGCATTTCTGCTAAAGAAAAGCATATTTCTCAATTATCTGTACCTATACTTCCCATCCAAATCTGAAGTATACTTATAAAAGAACCAGGAAATAAACTATTATTTGGAAATAAATCCAAGCCACTGATCCTCCCTGGACTTCCTATCAAAATCTCAAATCCCTGATACTGCTCAAATGTAGGATTCATCTTTAAACGGATTAGTAAATTACTGGTAAAACCCAGATACTTCAACTTCCCATAAATTACGATCTCTAGTGTGCACGTTTTTCAAGGACACAAGCAAAAATTCTATCTGTAGTTTCCCACGTGATGGTTTCCAAGCTACTACACAATCAGTTTCTTTTTCAGTTTTCCTGTCTTCAGAACATGCATTTTTATATGTTGATTGCACTTTTTTTGTTGTTTTTAAATTTTAAACAGTGGCAATAAAACTAATTGGTTTTTGTTTATTGAAGATTAAGAACCTCAGTTATCCAAATGCAAGCCATCTTAATTAGTTAGGCACTGAGAGCAGCAGCCTAAATAAAAATCTCACAGCTGAATGAACTCACATTTCGTATGCAAATAATTTTATATGAGACCAATATGGTAAACAGAAAGCAGATAAAAAAGCACCTCATAAAGCAGAAAACTTAAATTATACAGCAATTCCCAGAAGTACACCGCTACGAATTTTATGCCATAAACCTCATTTACTGAGAATCTGCCTCTGTCATCCCTGCTGCATTTCCAGTCTCTTTCCAAAGATGTTTTCACAGAATACCATAAGCCATCAAAGCCCTGAAACAGCCACGCAAAGACGCTGTGACAGACCTTTTTGTAAGCACTGAGTAAACCCAAAATAGAAGTACAATTATATATGCAAATGCAAAGAATGATCACCTTGTTTAAAGCCTCCTGAATAAATTCCTTTAATTCAGAATTACTCATTTTATGGGGCTGAAAGCTGAGGCAGGCCATTTGAGCTTCAGCAGTGACACTGCTCTGACTAAATGCCAGCGCTTACAATGCAGTCATCTGCATCTCAGCTAGTTGCCCTAGGCTCAATGAACAGTCAATGGAGAAATTTAGGCTTCCTAAAATAGATGTCTAGAACACATCAGATTAATTACATCCTAGAGAAGCCAATTTGTAGCCCCTGATTGTACAGAAGGTCTACTGGGAAGGAGCTCAGCTGTAGACCTGCTCTCCCATGTGTGGCTCGAGTCAGAATGTATCCTGCTCTAAGTGCCTATCAGCTTTCACATGCCTTTCATTTGGAAGTCTGATCCCATGCTTACTAAAATGAAAGTGAAAAAGAGCTTTCTCATTACAGTAAGGCATTTAAATATAGTTAGAAAGTTGTTTAGTGATATTTTATATTCACATATATTTAATTGTGCTACTATTACTTACCATTTTCATGTCATCTTTTAACCACACTTAACCAGTTTTGCTGAGAACTGAAGTAAGAGTAATACCTAGATGTGCATTTTCTGAAGAACTTATGAACTGGCACCCCAGAGAGCCACAGGGGAGATCCCAGAGAGCCTCCTCAGTTTCAGACTCACTCAGCATTCACATGAGGCTGCTGCTAGGAGTGCCAGGGACAGGCAGGACTTGAGAACACAATGACACTTAGTTTCATATTCCCATTTTTTCAACAGATGGTCTGAGTGAGTGCTTTTCTCAGTGCCTTGCAAGTACCGATAGCTGAGTCCTAATTTAGATGTGAATAGATTAAAACAAACTGTTTATGCTCAGTTAAGCACATTTCCAAATGCTAATCTTCAAAATTGGTAAAGGTAACATAACTTCATAAAAATACATTCTCATTTCACTTTAACTTTCGCTTCCTCCTGTCACAGACTCATCATTGTCTTTTTCTCTGAGCCTCAAAACTGGTGTGAAAAACATAACAGATGTGATATATAAATGAAAGATTTCATCCCACTGTCCTAAGAAAAGGGAGGAGGGAAAGAAAGCACTTTTGGCTCCTGGCTGCCACCGATCCATCAAGAACAGCAAACGTGACAGGCCACCACAAACAGAATGAAAATGGTTTTAACAAACAGCACATCTATTCCCTAAAGTCCCACAGATAAGCAGGGCTTGCACTGCACTCAGTACCTCTGCTTTTCCTAACCTACTAACAGCAGTACGGCCATGGCAATTTAGTTGCAGCCTCACAGCATACTGAATAATGCAGTTAAATATCCCATTTATCCAGAGATCCCTCTGGATCCCACTCCTTCTCTTCTACACCTGATTTAGATAAGCATCAATGCACTTATTTCACAAATCTTATTACTTTTTGCAATCATTCTTTTTTTTAATCACAGTCCAAGTTGGTTGCCTTCTGCTTCACTTTGCCTTTGGTTGCACGTGTCAAGTTGCATTCTGTCTTTGAAGAACAGTGATTGAAAATAATCTGAAATGAAATCCCCTACATAATTTCTACCCATGGTCTTTTGATAAGAAAGCAGAGTCAAACAAGATCCCATTGGCAAGATTCTGAATTGAGGGACTGAAAATCTCCATGATGGAACACCCTGGTTTCATTTCTTACAATGGGGACATTTGCTCACCATTTGTCTTCTAAAGCAATTTGTCAGGACACTGACCCTATTCTAAACTCATCACACATGAAAATTAACAACAGACATGGGTACTCAATCAAATACAGAGTAAGGCAAGGCTGAAAAAAACAGGATGGCAAAAAAGTAATATATAGAGGATAGGGTACCATTCAGACGTGAATGGATGCTAAATCCGAAAGACCTCCAGCACTGAGCAGACTGCTGCTTAGGAAGCATAATCATAAATAATAACTAATATGGTTCTTTGGGGTAGGATATTTACAAGTGAAGTGTGCAGACAAAGCAGTTTAATGTTTTTCAAGTCCAGCAGATATATTGTCATCTTTGGACTTGCAGCTAGACTGAGGCCATCCTGTGTTGCTAAGCACCCTGTATGAGTAGATGCTGATAGATGATAATTTGGAAAAGCAGCTATCAGTCACAATCAATACACCACTCTAAATCTTCCCTTCCGAAGTTACTATTTTTAATCTGGGAACTGACAGCAATCCGACCTAACAAGTAAAAATCCTACAACAGCTATACAGCAAAAGAGTGATGACACATTATTTATCCACAATACACAGTTCTTGCTTTGAGAGATTGTGAAAATGGATGCACATATGAAGAAGGTAGGAAAAAACCTCTGGGAAGATAAAGATAGGGCAATAGGAAACTACCTAAATTAATCCACTTGCTAGTCTTCATTTACATTTTACAGTAGTTTTGCTAGCTTAATAATGCTATTTCTTAGCCCTCCCACTACGAGCAGATGGGACGCAGCCCTCTGATCCTTAAATTAAAAACCATGCTACGTTTTGCTGACAAAATGTTTAATCATCCAGGACACAAAGTCTAGTACTGTCAGAATTTGAATTCAGTGACATAATTCCATGGCGTGATCAGATAAAGAAAGAAATATAATGGGATTTCCAAAAGCCCAGATTCTAGTAATCTTTGCAACTAGCAACAAGGTGGCAGACAAGCAGAATGTAAAACAAGATAATGGCAGCAGATGATGGAAATTCTCAATTCTCTCCACTCAAAGGGCTCTCTGCTGGTGTTCACTGATTTCCCAGACGTCCTATTATTAGGGTCCCAAGTCCTTGATCTTTATGGTATTAGTCAACAACAAAAATTCACTTGCCTACAGGCAGAGCAAAAGTTATTGTAGGCAAGAATGTTATTTCTTAAGCACAGGAAGGAAGAGGCATCACCTGGTCATAATGCCAAATTAAAAACGGAATAAAATTATTTAATTCTGTATTGGGTTTACTACAGTATAAATAATAATTCCATAAGAAAATGCACTTTACATACAAAATCAGCAACCAATGAACATTTATTTTGCCAGGTGGCTTTTATTAATTCTGCTCTTAACAGTTTGAAATTGCATTTTCCCCTTCTGCTGTGGACAACTTCCACCAGTGTATGTGACTTTTTCTCCTTAAAAAAATCTCCCCAGGAAGAAATTCTCACTTTATTAAAGAAACAATGGGAAAAGGAATTATGTATTTTCCTAGGCAGGCTTACTTCAGATGGTCTAACAACTACAGTTTTGGAGAATTATGCCACTAATAATGATTTCTCCAATCCCAGCAAAAACCTTCTTGCCATGCCCTTTGTCTGCTTCCATGTAGTTGCACCCTGATGACTCTCATCACAAGGTAAGTTGCTCAATATTACTTTAATATTACTGAACTACACAGAAATGGTCTTTATAACTGATTGCAATGAAATAACACTGTGAAATGCTATGGTACACACAGAGCCATGCCTCATTCCACCCCTCCTAGAGCTGCTAAGAGCCTCCTGCAACTATACACATACCTTTTTTTGCTTCACTGCACTGGGTGCAGCTGAACTGAATAGAAAAAGGATTATTTTGGCATGAAGTGAACAGATCCAGGATGGTCAGCTCTTACAGCTGACCCTAGTGAAGGCAATCAAAGAAAAGTGCACGTACGTGTGGAGGGTCTCAGCACGTCCCACATCAGTGAGAAAACCTGCACAGCTTTTCTCTGCTGGCTCAGTGGGAGAAGGGCACAGTCTGTGACTCCAACAGCAAACAGGAGAGCAGTGAGTGGCACCACTCCCACAAGGAGCTCAGGGCTGCAGAACAGCAGGTGAGCAGGCGAGGGAATCCCCTGCAAACTGCAGCTCAAACATGCTGCAGCAGGAGGCCTTCGGGATGGAACACCTGGCACTATGTAAAAAAGTTTCCAGGTAAAGTAGATAAAAACTTGTTTATCCCACAGTTTAGGAGTGTTCCTAAACACACTAGCATTGCAGGAGTTAAGATGAAAGCTTATAAAGCAGGGGTGGCAACACGAATAAATGGAAAAGATGCTAAGGGTTCTTCCACGCTGCTCCCCCTCCTTTGCACTTCATTAAAGAGAAGATTGTGGGTTTGGACTGAAATCTCAGGAGTGCTGCGGCACTAGCAGGGCTGATGAGAGAGCTGACCAATGTACCAAACTACTTACAACTTTATTATGCATTTCTTTGAAGCATTCAGGAGCCTGTCAGTTCTCTCCTTCCCTTTGCACCTTGAACATCTGCCATTTCCAGTTCCTACCGCTTGTCCCATTTCATGAACTCATTAGATTTTTGTGAGTTATTAACACATAAAGAGCTGCTCTAAGGTACCAAGTGCTTTGTAAGTCACTGATGACAACTTGCTAGAAGGTCCATGCTACTTTGGCTCTCTAAACACAGCTCAAACTCCACTTTGAGCAAGGGCCCATTGCTGCTGTGCTGTCTCTGGGCACCTTTTGTCCTGGCTCAGGATGGGCCATCCAGGTGATGCCTCCTGGCCAAGAACTACTCTGCAATCACACCTCAGAAAGCTGCATTGCTCCATTTCATCTGTCTTTACTTTCACATTATTTACAGTCAGTCTTGCTCTGGGTTGTTCAGATCTGATCTCACAGAGGGAAGTGCCCAGACCTCAGTAGGAACCAGCCCTTCCCTACAGCAGTGTGCAGGGAAAGGGCTGGGCTTGCTCACAAACACTGCTTCCAAGTTACCTCCCTGGAGCAACACAAGAACTTCATGGTTGTAAATGCAAAGACTGAGACTACTTAAAGCACACTCAAACCAAGCTAAGGTTTGATGCCTATTTGGCAGAGTACTTTTTCTTTATTTGATTGTTTCTCTTTAAAGCTGTTTTTTTTGTGAGAGCTGGTATGCCAGGAAACCTAGCTCAAATGACCCAAGTATTGAAGATGGATTTCACCCCTTGCTCCCACAAAGTACAATAAACTTCAGGGCAATCTGAGTGTGCACTTGTATCTTGGACCCTGTAGATGTGCTGACCCTAAACCAGAAAGAAATCCCAAGTGCAAGAACAGCAGAGTTAGCCTCATAATGCTTAAAAAGATGTTACTGTGGTATGAAAAAGAAATTCTGAAGGATACGAAAAGGGTTGAAGCAGTCTAGAAATCCCCAAACATCATACCTCTTCAAGACAACTCTTGCTCTCCTTGGAATCTAATCAGTATTTCAGTTGTTTCTTTGGGACAGTCAGTCATATGTGCCTTCTACAGGCACATCTGCTTGCCCTTCAGTTGTACAAAGAGCTACTGTTTGCAGAGAAGTCGTCACTACAACTTATTTTTTACACTCAGATCACTTTTAAAAGTTACATAGCTGGACTATAAGCAAGAGGACAGAAAAATGAGAGATCTGCAAAAAACAAGGTCAAAGGGGGGGACAGCTCTCAGCAAGATTTTCCACATATGCAAAATCTAGACTCAGTGTTTTGCAAACAACAATAAAGGAGAAGATCCAAAGGGATGTGAAGGAAATTGCAGTGCTGAGAGGCTGTCAGGCTCAGTCACTGCAGACAGACAGACAGGAACAGCAGTTAATTGGAGATTAATGGAAACTTGAGTCATATTAAAATTAACTGCTGCATTTTTAGGGCTTGTTGAATAGAGTTTGCTCCAGATTAGCTCTGGAATAACGCTCAGGATGTGGCTGTCACAAGGGGGACACTGCAGGAGTAGAGGCTGGAGGGTGGGCTGCTTTTGGGGGCAGAAAGATCAACACATTCACCTCCTTAGCTAACTCCTGCCTATGGGGACTCAGGGCCAGCAGAACAGCACAAACATGGACGCAAACCCAAGCACTAATTGCACTGATGTCAAGCAAGATCATTCACAGAATCCTAGAGCGAGCTGGGTTGGAAGGGACCTTAAAGATCGTCTTGTTCCAACACCCCTGCCAAGGGACCTTCCACGAGACCAGGCTGTGCTCAGGGCTCCATCCAGCCTGGCCTCAAACACTTCCAGGGATGAGGCATCCAACCTCTCTGGGCAACCTCTGCCAGTGCCTCACCACTCTCACAGCAAAGAATTTCTTCATTAATATCTAATCTAAACATACCCACTTTCAGATTAAAGCCATTGTCCCTTCTCCCATCACTCCATGCCCTTGTCAAAAGTCCCTCTGCAGCTCTCTTGTAGTCCCCACTATGTACTGGAAGACAGCTAATAACCTTGTTGAACTTCATGAAGTCCCCAGAACCCCACCTCTCAAGCCTGTCCAGGTTCCTCTGGGTGCCATCCCTTCCCTCCAGTGTGTCACCCTCACCACACAGTTTGGTGTCATTGACAAACTTGCTGATGGAGCACTCAATCCCACTGTCCATGTCGCTGACAAAAATGTTAAACAAGGCTGGTTTCAAAACCAACCCCTGAGGAACAGCACTCGTCATTCATTTAAAGTCTAGTGTTCGCATAAACACTTTTCTGAGCTCCAGGGAAAGAAGACCAAGAAGCTGAAAAACGTAAACCAAGGACAGCAGAAAGTCCCAGAGAAGATGAAAAGTTCACAAGCCACAGGAACAGACAGATTTTCCCAGAGAGGGAAGAACTCTTCCTTTCCCCAGAGGACACTTGTTTTGTTTATCTGAGGTTTTTGGTGTGTGCTTTCAGCTGTCTGCATGTTTGGGGGCTTGTTTTCATTAATTTCTGAAGTGAGAGACTTTTAGATTTTTTTATTTGGGTTTGTTTTTTTAAGGTCTCCAAATGGTTTTTTTTTTCCTTTTAAATGAAACCTTACTTGTTAAATATCCCTTTTTTCAGCAGAAATAGCTAACCTTGGAAATAGGATTGTTTTTGTAACCAGGTGGGGTCCCACCCATCTACACTCAGCATTATTCATACTGGCCCTCATCCAGAATTTTCCCCAAGACTCTACAGGGTGGATTTCATTCCTGTTAAGCTCAAAACAAAATGCTGTGGCTTGACCTAGCCTCTTGTCTCGTCTCAGCTCTCCTGTTTCTTCCTGAAGGACCCACCATATCATTCCCTCTCTAAGGAGCCTCGCAGCTTTTCCTGGTCCTAATGACAAACACATGGGGCAGACAGAGTGCTCAGGCAAGGAGAAGAGCTCTGTATATTCTCAGCTCTTCAGTCTGAACACTTTTTCCCCCATTCCGAGCAGCAGATCTTTTCATTTTCCAAAGGGTATTCTTTTGATAACGCTATGTGTTAACAGCGCTGAAAATCACTGAGCTTCTTAACATTTTCAGGTATTTACTTTCTTCAGCCTGATCTCTTACAGCCAGTGACAAATCCAGTATTTCACTCCATTCCCTAGCATGGACTGCATTACCCGAATAAATCCCACTCTCCACAGGGGCAATTTCTTTCTCTTTGATCTGGGCTAAGATGCAGCAGCAGAAGAGCATCAAAGTGGCCCCTGTGCAGCTCAGCTCTGAGCCACCGCTGCCCTGGTGACACTTGGCAGCCCTGCTCCTCAACTCACCCCTCTGCCTTCTGCATTTTCTCTCCTATTTTCAACTCTTGCTATTTTGTTATTTCCTCATTACAGCCCATCTTATTTTCAGGGCTGAAACCACACCTTTTTGTTTGGTCTGAGCTGGTTTGCTGCCTCCTCATGAAGCAGGAGCCCCCAAAGCATGACACAGGATCCAGCTCCTCAGACCAATTCCTGCTGGCAGCTTTCCCTCTCCTCCTCATCCTGCTGCTGAAATGGGACTGCTTTTGGCTTTGGCCTGTTAAAACCACTCTGTCAAGTGTTTGTGCCCTCTCCTCCTCATCCTGCTGCTGAAATGGGACTGCCCAGTGCCAGGGCAGCAGCTGGGGCTATAAATGCGAAACCTGTCAAACTGACACAGCACACACTGAGGAAAACCACAAAAGTAATTATTTCCATAACCAGCTAGCCAGTTCACGTGATTTTTTTTTTCCTGACAGAGTAGATAACCTTTTGCTAAATGTATTTCACATTTTATTAACCTTTTCCTTGCACCTGCTATTGCTCATTTCACAGGCTTTTCAAACTTCCTTGTGCAGATCTGGTACCAAGATGGCTTCTGCCAAGAACTGGAGGGTTAAAAACCACAGAAATTACAGATCACACCCTGCTGTTGGCCATCAACATTAACAGTCTGAAGCTCAAGGCCTTAATCTTTTACTTGAAAGTAGAACAGTACATTTATTTATTAGCAATTAGCCTTTTTTCTCAGAAAACCTGTGTGACAAGGCAGCTCTAACATATCACCTACACATATACACACTCTTTATTTATCTATCTATATACAGCTACATATTCATTTGTATATATCACATATGCACACAAACATATCACCATGAAGGCAGCTAGAATTACACAGCAGCAATTCTGCCTGTCTCCATTGCTTCTTGCTCTCCCATCTACCTGTCAGCAAGGACTGTGCATGCAAGGAAGTCAGGCACGAAGTGACAACCTGTCAAACTGTCACTGTACTGAGCCCAGGAAAGGAAAGCAAGAAAGTTTTATCTATTGCAGATGGCAAGAAAAGGAGAGCAAAGGAATTTGAAAACTGCAGTGAACTTGGTGCAGCAATGAAAAAATCCAAGAACACAAAATGTTTTAAATTTTAGTAAAACTCCATAACCAGACCAAGGTCAACAGGGGAAACCAACCAACCAACCAAACAGAAAACAAATCAACCATTTACAAGGTGTTAATAATATTTTGCATGATGAAGAGAGAGACATTGCAGCTGATCAGCTGACCTTGGCTGCTTCATTATGAACTTGCCTGGGGAAGAGACCTAGAGTAGCCTGCAAAGGTACACATGTTCCCATTAAAAAAAAAAAAAAAAAAAAGCAAACCACTTAATCTGAGAAAGCTATGTTATTTCGTATAAGAATCAGAGAAATCTGAAAACACTTACTTATTCCCTAACATTTACCTGTGTAGAAAACACCTATATTAATCTATCTGCATAAATTCCTTAGTAAAAATAATGCTGAGGGACTGGAGAGCATCACCTGAGAAAGGCTGAAGCTGCAATGGCTTGTGAATGAGTTGCCAGTGCCATTGAGATGTAGTGAAACTCTCTTCCATTGCTTTACAATCATCATCTTTTATCAATCAGCCCAAGAGCACACGGCAAAAATAGAAATCTGCTTACAAAGCTGACACACATGGGAAAAGCTCAATCCTGGTTGTTTTATTTTAAACAAACCCTACAGTAGGTCCCATTGTTTGTTTGTTTTTCCCCCCAGACTAGACAGCATGTGGCTTATGAGCCACACTGATAGATGTGATAAAGCTCCTGCCAGATCTGATTGATGACGGCACTAGGAAGTGCTGTGAAGGTCACAGTGTAATTCCTTCTTTGCAGCTGCTCCTGGCAAAAAATGGTACAGGAAAATAAAATCTGGATCTGCTAATTGCTAATAACAGGGAAATTCTGTCCTTACCTTGCCTTCGCCCCTCTTCCAATTTCGAACAGGAATGCCAAAAGCATGTGTAACTGATGAGAGACCAGATAAGTTTCAAAGAGATACTTAAACATCCTTTAATGGACAAAAAAAAAAAAAAAATCCATCCACAGCAACTGGCCCAATATTGAGCCTTTATACTTTGAAGACAGTGCAGAGCAGTTTAGCATGAAAGCTGCATATGAAAGAGCTTTTACTATTTGCTCTTCTGCAAAACTGAGATAACATACCACTACATATTCCCTGGGAAGGAGTGCTATCTCTGATAATGCGAATACACGAACTAAGCTCTTTTCTCAAAGTCTATTAATATTAAATGAAAAAGGCAAGCAAGCTGACTAGAATTGGCTACTAGCAAGCCAGAGCATCAGTCAGTCAAGTTGGACACCAAAATCCTCTTTTCCATATATGCAGAGATGTGATGAGGACACTGATAAGAGACTTTGGGGAATTCACAAGTATGATATAATGACAGTCCCCTAATGAATAATATATATTCAGTACAACTCATAGCAATTACCTCACATACACAGTGTTGTATTTCTTGGGGGTAAGATGTTGTTATCTTTGAGACATCAGCTACATTACAGAAAAAATTGGAAACCACTTGTGTACTCTTTTCTGGCACTCACTATTCATGGATGGAAACATTTTTATTCAGCATTTTGTACTCATAACAGTTTTGGCACAGTAAGGCCATTACCAACATCTGTCTTAGAGAAAGATAGTCTTTATCACTCAGCTCAATACTACATAATGGCAGAGAGATGTTGGCAGCAGAAATCCCCCAGATAGTCAAAAAATCCCACCACTATGTCACAGTAAAAGGAATAATACACTGATTTTTAATTTTTTTTTTTCCTTTTTCAGTTAGGGAAAGAGATTTAGAGAAGACAGGCCTATCAGTTTGCTCCTTTTACTGCCAAACATACACCATCAATTTTTAAAATACCAATACATGTAAAGAGCAGTATCCATACAAGAAATCCTCTTAGGAGTTTCTTTCCTAGATTTCTTCATGAACACTCACAATATATACAACAGATATTGATTCATCCTTTTCACAGCCTCTCGTATTCTCCAAGGAATACTCTAAGAGAGATAATCACCATCAGCTCATCCAGACATTGCTGTGTTAAGGGTGCTCAGCACCTTCAGCAGTCAAACCTTACGTCATGACTGACTTTTTGCTAATGTGGCAAAGGGATTTTAATTTTTTGCCATATCTCTGGAAAATAGAGATTATGTCGCAAAAGACTGTTACCTGCTATGAGATATCCCCCCCCTGCACAACCCCAAGTTATGTTCCTGCAATATTACCCATTAGCATTACTCACATCAGCATTTCTTTCATGACCCAGAGAGCCAAGAGTTAACTTTTAATCATAGAGTATCACATTATGGTTTGGATTGGAAGGGACCTTAAAGCTCATCTGGTAGAGTAAGAGCAATTTAATCTATACATACTATTTTAGAGCACTGATGGATACACACTACAATGGAAGACTGTCAGATGTACCTGTATGGGTTGGTGCAGTGAGATGGTCGTGCTGGTTCAGCCCCTGCACTCTGAGCTCAGGGTCACCCCCATGCCACTGCAGCTACTTGTCTCCCTACCTGCTCATACTGTGTTGACAGACTGTTCTTGGTATTGCTTCATGCAGACACTCCCCAAGAAGTCATCTGGTGTGGTCTTGGAAACTTAAATTGCTCTAAGGTCATCTTAGGATGCTTCATAGTAGGAAAAGTAATTACTCCAAGACAACCTTTATAGATGTAGGAGTACATTCAAGAGTTGGCTTTTTCATTCCTTCATTAAAACCTCAGAACCACAGTACCTGCAGTCCTCTGGCTGACTTCCACATTTCTATTATTTTTGTTGGGTTTGACTATTAGAATTCAACAGTGAGCGTAAGAACACTTTACATTAGCAGTATATTAACCTGGAATAATATCTACTGAGTGTGTAACACACTCACCTGCCCAGCCCAGACCAGTTTCTGTACCAGATAAAACACTATTTCTCAAGGAACTGATGAATCAGGGAAGTCAGAACCATACCAGTAGCTAGGTGTCATTCACATCTAAAACCAGTTAAACTGCATAGCTGGAAGGGATGCATAAATTTTTTTAAAAATTGTCACAGTAGGCTTTACTGTGACTAACTCTTAATAGCACAGTGGGCTAAACTGCATGGGACTTTGGAACTGCAAGTCCTTGCATCCCACTCTCCCACTTCAGCAGGAGATCTCTTGCAAATGAACATAAAGTACATCCCTTCCTCCTCCTCCTCGACCCCTCCTCATGAGACAAAGAGCACAGCTTTGAACAAAGCAGTTAACCAGGCGGGCTCCTGGATACCACACTGCCATTGACTGACCTACCAGACACAAAACTTTTGAAAATGGACGGAAATTAAATCTGTGGACTCCAGATTGCATCAACCAGCCCTGAACTGCTGGCTCTTTGTCCAGAGGCAATGTCACAAGGCAGACGGCAGCAAGCAGCAGGGCAAGACAATTCCTGATCCTACAGCAAGTTGGCTTTGCACCACTGAACAGAATAGCACAATTAGTCATATGTGTACCAAATACAGCCTGTCCCCCTTGAGACTTCAATATTTGATTTTGGGTGTTATGTCTCTGATAGCATCTCTTCAACTCTGAGAGCTTTAGGAGAGGAAAAGGAAAACCTCCTTCACTAAGGTTGTAAGATTTTAAAATAGTGTGAGTGGTTGATGTATTGAAGTGTTGCATTTTACCCCCTCCTTGTTGCCACTGCTTCAATACTGCATTTCAACCCCCCAGATTTTCCAAATCCCTTCGTCTAAAAATCTACCCGAGACCCAGGAACACAACATAACACTGATTTTTGCTGACAAAATTCCGAGGAAACACCAAACAGTGCCACATATCACCAAAGGCAGTGAGCATCTGCTCATTGTTCTATTTGCAGGCTTGTCACTGCAGTCACTGGCTGACACACAAAGAAAACTGCAGATGCTTCTTTTTCGAATCTATTTCAAATTCTTCTTAAACTCAGCTGGTGCCTTATAGCCCCAGAAAGACAGGATGCTCTAATGTAGAATTTGCTCTTCTTCCAGACCAGTTCGAAAAGGCAAAATGGTTTGTTCAAAACAAGAAAGTAATTGTTCAGTTCTTCCCATGGAAACCACCAGGAGGCAGAAGGGATGACGGAAGGGCACCAAGTGCCCATTGAGGAGAGAGCACTGATGGACAGATCCATCTGGCTGCCAAGCTGTTCCCTTGTGCCCCTGCACCAAGCATGCCCAGGAAGGCACACCAAAAAAGCTTCATAACACTGTTATTTTCATGAATTAAAAGAGTGGCCCTGTTAACACTTGGAGCAAACACTGGCAGAGCACCTGCAAGGGCAAGGCACCATTTATAGAATAATCATTAATTGTTACAGATACCTCTGAGAACTGAAGCAAGCCATCCTGTGACATTTTTTCCCCATGGAACCAAACAAAGAACTGCACAAAGAACAGCAGAATCTGTCGTCTTAAGAAGCCCTGAAATACATTATTTAATTGGATCTCTCCAGCTTTGAGATTTACCATTTCATAGTTGGATCTCATTGGCAAAGTTCACTCATATGATAAACACAACAGGCACAGGCACACCAAGTGTTTTGCATCAAACGGATCATATAGGATCCGGAGGGGAGATGAGCTAAATACGTCTCTACTCCTCATGTGTGCCTTTCAGAGTGTGCCTTTCCTCAGCTGCACTGTCCTTTAGGGCAGGTGAATGCCTAGGTTGCCGAGGGATGCCTGCCTGAATCCACTCACCTCCTGCCACTCCGGAGCTTTCAGGTTATGAAGCTACTCCTGCTTTTGGCGTGTATGTGCCTCTTTCACCGCCTGCTATTTTCCTACCGCCTAAATCTTTGGCAAGTTTCCTCCAACCCCCCCCCACACAAGACACATACCGCGCGCGGAACCGACAAACTTGAGTTTCCAAAAAATCCTCTCAGTGGAAGAAATCGAACCACGTCGCTGTGACCTGTCCCCCCCAGCCTCCAATGGCAGGCTGCTCTCAGCTCGAACCTCCGTTCAACAGGAAATCACCGAGGGGGTCGGCCGGGGAAGCCGACGGGATTGATCTGGAAAGATGGTTCTACTCGCCCCTGCCCTGACCGACTCCGGGACTGTAACATGATGCAATCTCTCGGCTGGGATGAAATAGGATCAAATGGCCAAGCCTGCAGGGAGACCACCTCTGCCCACCCCAAAAGGCAGAGAAGAAGGAAGCCCGCAGCGGTACAGAGCAGCAGCGCGGCTGCCTGGCCGCTGCCGTTCCCGGGCACGGATGCGAGTTCGGGGATGGCGGACACAGGGCTTCGCTCCGGAGGATCTCGGCCGGGCTCTGCTCTTGCAAAGCCCGGGGAAGCCGCCGCCGCCCGATAACCGGGCTCCCTCCCAGCTTTTTCCATGTGCTGCTCCCGGCCAAGAAAACGAGCCAGACTTTATTTTCGAAAATTTTTTTTCAGGCTTTTTTTTTTCCCCCAGTAAGCCCACAGCTCTCCTAGCACGGGGCTGCCTGGAGCACTAGCGGAGCCGCGGCTGAAAAAGCCCATTTTCGAACGCAGCCCTTCCCCTCCCTCCTCTCTCCTGCCGCGCTCCCTCTCCGCCGCGGAGCTCGGCAGGGATGCTGCGGGGGCGGGCGGGCAGCGAGCGGGGCCGGAGCCCTCCTCCCTTTGCGGCCGTCCTGCGGCGGCTGCCGGCACAAAGCGGCCGAGCGCGGCTCCTCCCGAGCGGGGCTCCTCCCGCAGCGCTCTGCCGGGGAGCGCAGCCAGCGCCGCGCCGGGAGGGGACAGTGGGGAGGGGACGGCGGGGAGGGGACAGCGCCCGCTCCCACCGCCCCCGGGCCCGCCCCGCGGGGAGGGGACAGCGCCGGGGCGGAGCCAGCCGAACAAAGGCCGGGGGGCCCGCGGCATCCTCGGGTGCGGGGAGGGATGGGATGGGGCAGGTGTGCCCGGCAGCCCCGGGGAGGGGCAGGGGAGCCCAAGGGCTGCTTGCCGCGGAGCAAAGCCGCCCTGGGCTCGGAGCCTCGTTCCCCGGGTGAATGCTGGAATACTGCGATATCAGCGAGAGCCTCAATGCACACCATGCCCTCCGCTTTGCTGCCCGGAGGTGCTGTGGCCTGGGCACTGAGCAGTGGGGGAATAACGTGGATTTGGGGCATAATGAGCATGTTGGCATTTATCTAAAATTTAAGGTCTTTTGTTAAAATGGTGTAAAATCATGTACAGACCAAACATGGATTTAACACTGGGTTCCGTCATTTTAGTTTACCTTGATACAAGTCGGATTTAAATCAAGGTGAGACTAAGGTTTATATTGATTAAACCTGCAAGCTTCAGTTTGTAACAAAACTGCTGAACCAGGGCACGACTGCATATAGGAAACCTGGGTAAACATGTTCCAACATTGACAAATTTGTGTATTTATTTTCCTCTCTGTCCATACAGAAACTGGAAAACTGAGGTCACAGAAGAATGTCACTAAAGGAAGAACATTAGTTAAGGCAACAATACCTCTTTGTCTTTAGTCCACCTGGGTGTCAGAACTCCTATTCTTGAACTTCAACTCTAACAGTTGGATGCACAAGTGTGCTCCAGTGAGAAATATTTGGGGAATATTGTATATGCAAATGCATGATTCTGTACAAGCTTGTCGCTTACTATGTACCTTAGAGTATGCAACTTGTTAAGCATCCTGTATTTTGATGAATAAAATTTGTTTCATTCTGGCCAGTTTTAATGTGCTTTTCTGTCCTGTTTCATCATCCTCAGTCATTCCAACAGGGTGATACCCGTAATAACAGGTTTGACCAGGGAAAATTCTATTTAGTCAGCATTTGCACTGTGTGGCCACTTAGGATATGCATGAGATCTCTGTAGCCTAAAACAGGAGAGCTGAATTCACAACCCAACCTTTTCAACAACTATAACTTAGACTAAAATCTCACTTTCAGCTGTTCTCTTTCTTGTATGCCTTTGGGTATGGGCAGGGAAGGACTTGCCAACTGGATGAGCTATTACAGCAGCAGCCTGCCCCTACCTGCCTTTTTGTATTCTGCTTGTTGAGAGTTGGCAGGAGGGGGCTTTGGAGTACTTAGAAGTAGTGATTTTTCAGGCAATATTAAAGTGCTTAGCTGGTCTTGAAAACATTAAACCGTAGCTCCTCTTCTCCACAGTTCAATTGCTTGCAGCTATTGCTCTCTTCGAGCTACTTAATTTGTATCATGACCTGTAAAATATGATCTCTAGGGAGAACAATCCAAAATTGCTGTAAAAGCACAGCCCTTGGCTGCTGTGGCACATGCAGTGTAATCTGCACAGTACCCCTGATTTGTATGCTTGCAGTGAGCACTTCCAGGATTTGCTGGCTTTACTGCCTCTAGTTTGTTGGGTTTTTTTAATTTTAATGCACACATCACATTAAGTAACACTTCAGCCTCTCCCTGCCCTAAGACGTGCTGTGGTCTGTAATCAGGGTGCTTGGTTCTAGCAACACTTCCGAGTATTTCTTCCACAGAAATGTCCTGAAGAAGTTAGGAAGCTGATCAGCAAAGAAACAAAGATGAGAGTCATCACAAGACCGGCAAGAAAATAAGCAGTTTATGCCCTCTGACAGATATGAAAGTGAGATAACGTAAGGGTTTGTCCTTAGGCTGTTGGAGAGATTGGTAAAGACTTTGTGTCTTGTGGTGGTAGCTCCATAGAGAGTAAATAATGGACCATCTATCATGGAGACAATCATCAGACAGCACAAGCAGTTCCTTTCAGACAAGCTCTCTCTTAACCTGAAAGGCTCAAAAGGACTTTTTTCGTCTTTGAATTCTTAGTTTCCACAATGCTACACTTTAAAATGCCATTACTCCCCCACTTCTGAGTTTGGCCATATGCATTCCATAAGCTACTTCAGCTGCAAAATATAACTTACTGATTCATTGAATTTCTTTCCCATGAGTCTTTAATGACACTACTTAAATACCAATTCCATTTTATAGAATTAAAAAGAACGACATATAACTCACCTGGAACACGATATCATCAAAATAAATCAAGTGATTCCTAAGGAATTTCTTGCATGGAAACTGAAGTCACATCATTAATAGGAAATCTGTGGTTCACAGTAACTGTACGTCATACTTTGCACCCAATAAACTTCTTAAACTAATCATCTTTTAACACAAAATAGCAGAAAGCAAATCTGTGTAAATGACCCTATTTGAAATACATGTGCTCCAGATTGAAAAAGCACTGTTTAGTTTTAAGACCAAGTATTCATGCAGTGTTCCAAACTGTCTTTATTCTCAATAATTCACCATACATTTCCACTCTATCAAGGGTAACTTCATTACTGTAGAAATAGTCTTCACAAGCTTTAGGCAGGACTTGGTGAAACTTAGTCATAGGGATCCCTTATCTTCCTGTAATCTTCTTAGCACTGGTTATCACAAAAGAAAAGAAAATAATCAGAGCAAAGAAAAATAAAATAATGAAGTAGTCCCAGCAGTAAGGTATCCAAATATAGTTGTTTACAAGACTGGGACTTTAACCATCAGCTAATCTGTAGTGTGTTGAAACAGAAAAGTCATGACAATGACAGACCCTATTTATTATCTTTAGGATGTGCTTAAAAGAGTTATTTATGCATATTTTAAGATTTTTTTTCCCTTGGAAAATCAACATTGGATGAAATCTAAGAAACATAGGCCTAAGAAAAAAAAAAACCAGCCATTTGTTGTGATTTTTGTCTTGTAAGATACTCCAAGCAATTTGGATTTGGCTCACTTAGGTAATGTAAAAAAGCAGGAAAACAGTACTTTAGGCATTTAGTAGTATGGGTCAGTTTTTAAAGATACACTCAGTTCCACTTCAAATCTGCCTTGGACTGAGTCCATAACCTGAAAACTCACTACTTTAAGAGGCCCCAAACCCTCAGCAACATCCTGTTGAGAAAACAAGTGTAAGAAAACTTTCTGGATGCTGTAAGTGATGACTGGTATTCCCTGAACATCTGCTCAATACCTCTCAGTAAGACCTTTCAAGGTGCCTGTACGAGACTATGTTCTTTTTCTTCAGTACCTTAAAGTGAAATCATAGCTGCAAGAAAAAGCCTGTATGTTCTTGTTATCTGGTATCAGAAAGGCTGTAAAACAACTTTCCTTTTTGAGGTTTTTTTTTTTTTTTTTCCTTTGGAAGGGGGGTTGAGCAGACCAAAAAAGCCTACAACTAGCAAAATGTTGACTTCATGTGAGACCCCGCAGTGCCCTGTGACACTGGTGTGTCAGGCAGGGCAGATGGGGCTCCCTGGAGCAAGCCTTGCTGCAGCTGCTCTGCCCTCACCTCTTGTTGCCGTGGGGGAATGGAGGGTCTCAGGAAGAGTGAAAAGCAGGCAAAAATACTGCGCAATCTGGGCTGTCAGAGATGGAGTGGCATTGCAGCAAGTGCTACTCTCTTCGGTAAAACATATTGATGGCAGCGTTTCAAAAGCAGGAGGCAAGTTCTGGCTTTGTAGAACAGAAATCTTCTGGTACTTTGAAACTGTAATTTTTCAGTAAGGAAAACATCAGTGTTTCTGCAGCTGTCTCAGACACTCAAGGTATCTATAGACTAACTGCATTTTACAAACAGATAAAAGCTCTTGATAATGATGGGGTCTTTTCCCCTTTCTTATCACATACTGTGATCCTGTTACAGCAGAATCTATTGTTATTAAGAACCTAATACTCAGCATCTTCTGGATTTTTTTTTTAAATAGTATCTTGTTGAAGTATCTTTTCAATGAGTTATCTCTTCTGGGATCCAACATAATTTCCAGGTCCACAGGGGGAAAAAGTAATTATATTTTAGATATACTTGAAAAATTTGTTTCAGGAATCGTATACTGCTGAGTACATATATGTCCCAAAAGGACTTCTTATACAGCAGAATTGCCATTCACCTTCCTACAGAAAGCAAATTTGAAAAAGTGTGCATTATAGAAACTTCAAGAGGAGGGATTGTGCAGCTTTTCTGTAATGCACAGGCCTCTCCTTACTCTCCACACAGATAGGTCTTCACCTGTGTAACAAAACTATCTGCAACTAAATTCACAGAGATGTAAAATATGTTAAATTAGGTTCTTGATTTTCAGTTAGGGCAAAGGAGGGAATATATACAAAAGGAAAATATACATTTTATAGAATCTTAATGCACAGCTAAAAATAGTTACTTCCCACTTACATTCTTCCGTTTGAAATAAACATAAACAAACAATCCTTCCTTCTGCTTTCAGTTTTGGAAGAAATTCTATATAACCTGACCTTTGCGCTCTGGTGCAGGTATGAATGCCAGCAATTTCAGTGGGATTAGCATTTAGTGACTGACATTTTCAAAATACTATGCTAACATCCTTTTATTAAATGTATTAAATGCATATTAAACCCTCAGAATCATTGAAAAGTAGCTCTGCCTTTGGGTATTACCAATTCGGAAAAAATCCCCTTTTCTTGTAATTTTAATTCTTGTAAATTTAAATTTTGTATTGAAGTTGAATACAATGGGGGAAGATTTCCTCTAAGTCTTGCCTCCTTGCCCCTGATTTCTTTGAATTCAAGCAAGATTGGGCCAAAAAGAGAACTTTATTGAAAGATAAATTTTAGTTTCTATTCTGTATTTATATTGTCTCCTATGGCATTTAAAATGGAATAAATTATTTTAGTAGTCTTTGATTATTATATTATTTTTATCGCACCAGAAAAATAATCAGTTATCATACTGAAAAAAGGGATTAAGACAAAAAAATGCAATTTGAAGAATTTGATGCTTATACAGCAAGTCATACAGTCCCCCAGACACTTCCATCTGTCAAAAACTAACTGTCAGATGAAAAATGTCTAGTATAAAATAGGGAAAAAGTGGGGACCTCAAAGTGTTTATGCTCCACATCCTTAACTTAAGAGAATTTTTTATTTTAAGTCTGACTAGCAGAAATTGTCAAGTGACATGAAGAGCTTTAACCCTGTTCCTCAAGTGAATTATTTCAGGTCAGAGAACTGAAAGAAATTTCAGACAGACCATTAAGAACCTCAGTTGTTTAATTTGCAATCAATCATGGTGCCTTCTTAATCATCAGTTAATAGAAAAAAATTTATGGTAGTAGTGTGAGAAATAATAATGACTCTTATGTCAGAGTTCAGATTCATGTCCACTTGGATGGAAAAAACCCCAGCAATTTGCAAGAGTGAGGTTAGGTCAAGCAAGGCATCACCATAATGTAGTTTTGTAATAAAAAAGTCAAAGACATCCTTAGCTTTCTTCTTCCCCAACCCCCCCCAAAAAAAAAGTTACAGTGCTTGACATAACATGGCAAGTAGGAAGCCTTAATTCTGTCAGACCATGCCTGAATACAAGGTACAATGGGCTGAGAGAGATTTGCAGAAGAATTATCAAGGGCCAAGAAAGATTTAATCTAGAAAAAATAAAAAATATTGCAGTGTTTAGTGGAGGTCATCCCTATTACATCCCTATTAGAGGATGTAATAAAAGAATGTATCATAGCAAATGGAGAAAAGAGGTCAACAACAAATCATCCATGACACAAACATACCAAGATTCAAAACCAGAAATCAATGGTATCCAGACTTGTAACAAAAGGCAAATACATAATAGCTGGGACAGTAATGCCCAGATTATGATACATTTATTTACCTGTGTGGCACACATTGCTTTTGTGTGGTGTTGGTTTCCTCCTGATCCCTCTGGAGCTGCTGCTTGTGCAGTCTGGCAGGGAAGGACTGGCTGCTCCCAACCGCTTGGCTGCTGCAGATGTCTGTCCAACCCCAAGAAACACATGGAATCTGTCTGCTTACACACACCTGTGCGCAGAGACGTCAGACACCGAGGGGAAGGAAGAAAATGGCCTAAATCATGAAAAGTAGCAGCATTCAGAACTAACTTCTCCGAGCTGTAACTCACAGGGATGGTGGCTGTGGTTGTGCTGCAATAACCCAACAAAGTGCAGTTTGCTGTGGGGGCTTCATTACCTGGGAAGTAAACTCCTGAGATCTCGTGTTTCAAGGCTGTGCCCTTTTACTGAGTACCACCTTCTCCAGCATTGCTTCTCACAGACTAGAAAAAGTGAGAACGGATACAAAGACTCAAAAAGCCTGAGCCAGCACCTCACCTGAGCCTTTAAGGATTCAGCCATACCTCAGAGGTAGCTTGGATATGAAGAAGGGCTGCAAACCTCCAGGGTAAATTTACATGTACAAGAAGAGTTTCATCTGTCACTGTGATATTAATAGAAGTCATATTTTTTTCAGATACTCAAGACATCTGAAAAATGGTAGCCACAATGGTGACCTATCAAGTGATCACTTTGGTCAAAGGTCAGTTGAGGCCTTAGGAAGCTTATAAAATGACCCTGTCCTTTTCCTCACACACAAATCAAAGGCAAAAGAGAATATGAAGACACTGATAACCCATGCACCAGATGGAAATGCCTGGGATCTCATCTAGCTCATCTGCAAATAGCAGAACAGCATTTTCCTGCAGATATGTGAAAAGGTTAGTAAAATTAATGGTCTGTCTTTGTCCCACTTGGGAAATGTTAAATAGATGGCTCCTCAAAATAAAATTGCGGAATGCAAGACCAGGCATCTCTCTTGGTCTGAACTCTGTATTTTTTGTCCATGTAAAATTAGCCCTGTCTCAGTGGACGAGGTACTGTCTCACAACTATGTATTTTCTTGTTTCTGCAATTACAGGTTTCAGAGTGCTCCCCTGAACCACGAGGAAAAGAAATAGCAGAAGGTCGGACAAAAATGTCCAGCTTATCAGACAGCTATAATGGTAACCTGGCATGCCTGGTTTCCTATCTGCAATTGCTGGTCACATATTCCTTCAGCAACCACAGAAACTCATGTATTCCTTTGTCTCAAAGATGATGATGAAATGCTGGCTCGTTCATAGCTGAGTTTGAGACGTGTCTTCTTTAAAATACATGAGGTGAGAATTAGGTCATACATAGGGTTGAGATGAACAGCTGAGACATAAAACCCAGAGCCAAGAACGAAAATGAAATCTCTGACAGAAGTCCCTCAGTTCTTTGTATTTTGATACATATCAAAATAAGTTTCTCCAACAGCTGTATTGATCCTTTTGAGATGCATAGCCACATCCATACTTACCAAAATGCTGAAAGACAGAATGCCCTTGAAAACAAGACTATAGAACAGTAACTTAATAACTCTAACGAGCATTATCTGAAAAACAGCCGATGATTTGTCGAGACTGTTTTTTACTGCCAACACCAGACCACGCTATCAGATATTCTGAATATTCTGGCTAAGTCTTATCTCATTACTCTGAAATGCCTTTTTCATTTCATAATGCTATTTAAAATTAGCATATGGAACCCTATTAAAATAAACCTGAGTATTTACTATGCATATGTCGGTCTATCCACATTTAATTAGACACTCGAAGTTCCTGCAAGAAAACTGCATGACTGAAAATCCAATTTGCAATTTTTAAATGGGGAAAACATGATAAATTTTAGAAACAGAAATCTTGTATTCTCTGGTATACCATGGTCTAGTAAATTACAACGCTACTCACTTTATGGCCCTTTTACACTGGTGTATTTGGCTGGTGCCAAATCCAGCACACAATATCATACTGTAAATGTGAATTTAGTTAGGCTAGAGAGCTTAACTGAATAGGTCACTGCACCATATGACAGTAGATGCTTTAAATATAGAGTGATACACAGGCATGTGTCAAGTGAAAAAATGAACTGCGCCACCTTTGCACAGAACAGACGTCTACAGACCACTTCAAACTTTCAGGGAAATGAAGTAAGGACACACAAGAGTACTTGTTCATCTGAAGGCAGCAAAGGTTTTGTGTATGGAAGCCAAAATTCCTTTTTGGTTTTGGCTGGTAGTAGGACCGTAAGTTGATAAACTGACTGTCCTCTAAAATATTTTTGCGTGTTTGGCATCGAATACATGCGTGTTTAGTGAATAGTATAATGAACACAAAACATTACTCTGTTAGGGCGTTTTGTGAGATCTGTGCAACTCAGAGTGCTTTCCTGATTGCTTGAAAGTGATTTGGTAACATGGTCCAGGAACTGCCAGTGGTTTTAAGATTGGTATTCCACTAACTTGGTAAAAACTGGTTTATTTTCCCCAGAAGACTGTAGGCATATTATTAATTTCATCCAAGATTAGATAGCCTGCAATGTATACTTCTGCAGTGAGATTGCCTTTCTTTATATTCAGTGGACAGGAATATGATAGGGGCAATTCATCTCACATTTTGAACATCAGGATGTGACTGAAGAGCATTTTTCTCTTCACTGAGCATAAAAGGGAGTACAGAATGACAAAGGAACTCGTAAGCAAATATAGAAAGATGATGGGGTACAATTCCTAATACAGTTGGGCATTGTGATAAGAACTGATGCTCATGAGCTAAAAAGTCACGATGGGGCTATGTAAAACAAGAGTTGTACCTGATTTAGCTCAGCTAGGACAAGGACCTTCAAAAGACACTTTTAAGGCTTGACATTATAACAGATGAACTGTCTCAAAAGAGTGTAAATGGGTCAAGCAGCTCACATGAGTTCACCATCCTCACTTGTCATCAGCCACACATCTGCTGGTGCATAAAACAGCAGAGCAGCACAGAGCTGTTGATTGCCTGTGCTGCTTAGTAATGCACTTTTTCCTTGCAGCATAGGTTGAATCCTACACCAGTACAATAGCTGCTGTGGTTAAGAAATTTTCAAATTATTTATGAAGATCCACACTGAAGCTGATCAGCATCAACACATGGATTTCTTTGACCAACCTGCAATTTTTTTACTTACTGAGAAGATGCCCATTATCAATATGACATCCCAGGAATGTGGGGATGAGAAGAGTGGTCGTCACCAAAGTCAAACTTCCTCATAATCGTTCTCCAACCAATTGTTCTCCTGGATTTAGTTTTTTGTAGGAGCAATGGACCCTGCTGGTCATGTTTAGGATTGGCCCATTTCAGTGGAAACATAACAAACTATTCTGAGGTTGAAGAGCATTATGGATGTGGTCTACATGTGATCAGGAGCTCTCATTTTAAAGTGGCTAACGTTCTCTACACAGGCTAATGGTTCTGTATGTCACCAGTGAAGAAACTTTTGCTTGGTGAGATGGGACAATTGCTTGATGGATTGTTTAAATCATGACCAACTTTACAGTAACTTGACAGTCAGAGGTACACGCAACGTACTCTCTCCTCAGTGAGCAAATTTAACGCAAATTAGATACTATTTACATTAATATAATGGGAAGACCCTATCCAGAGAGCAATACGATCTAAAAATTATACACACATTAGCAAAGTCATTCAGTTATGTCTTTGTTTTAATGAATTTTTTAAACATATGTATCATCAGACAAAACATTTAGGTCATGAGAAAATATTTATTTCCAACAGCATGGACTTCGAAAGTTAGTTGGAAGAAGGCATGTTCAATGCTATGATTTTTCCAATGCTGGGTCAGTTGAAATAGTGTGTTGCAGTGCATATATTAACCAGTTACCTTAAGGAAATGCGAAAAGACATAGTGAAGTGGGAGGTGAGTACAAACATTCAAGGCAGTAAAAATGCAGAATACTGACACATGGCTGAAAAATGTACTTTTTGTAATGCTCATTTAGTATCACACAAAACTAGCAACTCACTTTAAAACATTCTTTGTCAGCAACCATACCTCTGCCCATATGAAACTATTAAATTTAATACAGTCTTTCAGCTGGAAGAGATATTAAGGTCTAACACTTATATCAAATGCTTAGATTTTTTTAGCTTTGCTTGTTATTTAAGATAGTTTCAAGGTACTGCACCAGTATCACATAGGTTTGTTTTTTTTTCAAATTGACTTGTACAGAAACATGCGAATAGTAATGCATGAGGGTTTTACATATTTGATTATAATTGTCTGTATTACCGATAGAGCACACCAAGCTTTTTTTTGTTACATTTTATGCTGAACTGTTCCATTTCCACATCTACCAAATGCCATCACAGTTCTCATGGCTTATTGTGTAAAGCTGGAAAGTTGAGAAAGTAAGAATGCCTTCACTTAGGACATATAGTTATGAAAATAATTCTTTTATAGATAGATATATCTATCTACATAGTAATTAAGATTACATGGTATTTTTATCAGCATGAAATGTAAAAAAACCATTCTCCAAACACCCTAAACTAGTAGGAAAACACAGTCAACTGGCACAATACACTCTTAAACCAGTTTTGTATAAGGCTTCAGTTTTCCTGATGAATGGGACTAAATCTTTAAGTAGGTCTGTATACATTTTAGTAATTATAACTGTTTTATGTCACAATATATTCTTAATAAAATAAAAACTCTGGTGTTGTAATTAAAGATAGCTAGTTACCTTCTAGACAAATATGATCTTTAAAAGAGTAGGCTGTGTTTAAATATAAGAAGTAGAATTAAGGTGCTTCCATATTTCTGCTTTCATTCTTAAAAAGTACCACAGATAAACAACTGCAATAATTGCTTGCGGATATGCTTTTCTTTGGCTTTTACCATATTTTTAACAGCATGTGATCCCCCGCTGGAAAATTTCTGTATTAATTCCTTACTTGATTTTGTAAAAATTACATTATAAAACTGAATGGAACAAAATGTTGAATGCATTTCCTGTGTCACAGCTACACTTTTTTTCTCTTCCTTTCAGAATTTTCATTTGTATCAAGCAACAAATGCAAGCAACAATAAATTTAAAGCTAGATTTTTTTTGCACATTGTAAACTGGGTAGGACTAGGAGTTACTGACAAAACCAGCTGGAAATGCAAGATTAGCAAATTCTCTGTATCCCAACACATTACCATCTAATCTGTCTTGTTTCCCCGACAAATACTAACACAATGAAGCTGGACAATGGTTCAACAGCAAGTGCATGTGATAGTTCTGGCAAGACTATTTTTGTTTTGATTAAGCACATATTTTATCCGGGAGGGTTTAGAAAAGCAGGGCCTTTTTCTTCAGGTCATTCCGCTTCCAAAGTGCCAGACGATCAAATTCCTCAATACTCATTTTGAAGACTTCCTGGAACTCTTCAGGGGACAAATGCCTCTTGAAAATGAAAATACAAAAGACATCATTAAGCTTGTCTGTGCACAGGAATATTTCTGCCCTTCCTTACTTTTAAAACACACCACAAAATAATGCATTACAGTGTGCATTTAATTCCAAAACTGTTTCTGGAAAAGACTGCATCAAAACTGAATGAGCTCAAAGTAGGTGGGAAATGAAATGATTGATGGCACTAGTGACTTTTGAAAAAAAAAGTCTTTTTAATATAGTTCCAACTGAGCAGAAGCTTTGGTTTTTGGGAAAAAAGTATGTGTTTATCCAGGGTGCCTGATGTCAGAGCACACTGAGACAAATTTAAGTTATTCCAGGTCTTTAAAGAGATTGATAACAATATAATTTTAGAGTTGGATTTGTTTTGCCTTGATCTTTAGTGAGAGCAGTGGACACCACACTGGTCCACTAATAGGAACCTTGTAACAAAGGAGAGAGCATACTGCTAAATTCTGAAATCCAAAATGTGCTTATCCATGGAGAGAGACTCTAGTCAGAAGTCAAAGCTGGATAAAGCAGGGGTTTTTTAAATGTCAAGAAATAAGCTTCCATTTGATGTTTTCATGATTTAATATTTAAAAAATAGAGAAGAGAAAAAGGGGAAAAATCCAACATAAAGAATTGGAAAGAGGCCGGATAACAATTCCCTAGCAATTACTAGTATCCACGCAGAAAAGGTAGAAAAGGTAAATGTGTGAATGAGAAATTAATTTGCAAAATTCATCCACAATAATTGTGGACTAACCCTTCTCAAGTACCACAGCCATATCAGTTATGGTTCTCCATTTCTGATGAGTTAAGCACACACTGTCTAAATAAGACACATTCAGTGCAATGAAAATTACAAATTGAAATTTTTAAACATGAACTCCCCTCTTCCACAAATGTTTCCTTGAAATCTGGGATGAGTCCTGCAATCTAACCCTTTCCTCCCCAGCCAAGCTCTCGAAGCTCACCAGACCTAGTTCTCCTTCCAGGCACACCCCGGCAGCCCCAGCCTCAGCATCTCAGTGTCTGTTTTAGTACTGCAGCCAAAAAATAGGTCCCCAAAAGCTGCTAAGCACAAGAAATACTTGGACATGCCTCATACAGCAGAATCAACTCTTCACGCATTAGAAAACTGGGTTATTTCAAGAGAAGGATATTAGCCTGTTTCTTCCATCTCACTGCCTCCTGGTCGCAGCGCTTCCCAGGAGGTTTTTCTGACAAATTTGGAAGTAAAATTTTGCTTTCCACTTATTAACAAAGACTTCATCTTTATAATGTGATTTACTCGAGAAAACGAAAGAAATTGTCTGTAAGAAGTCATAATATATAATTACTTTGAATGGTCATCATGGGCTCTAGTTGTTTCTTAAAAAAGGACAGCCTTGGTTTTTTTCCCTTGAGATTCCACATATTCACAACAACAGTGACTACAATCTTGGAACTGAGCCTTCATTTCTCATTTGACAAATGACAGCAACCCACCATAAGCACTGCTCATAGCATGGAACAAACACACCATGCATATTTGGCAAAGGAGATCATTTTTCGCATGAAAAGGAGCAGCATCTGACAATGTATTTTAGAAACAATCTCTCACAGACAGAATTTAATTCTACTGTGCTTGGAAAGAAAAAGTAACTTCTCTCTGCATTGGTTTTTTAAGAATATTTTCCTGCTAATGCAGTGTACAAATGAGAATAAGTTTAAGTTTAGCAATTTCTCACAGCAAGGAACATGTCTGTAGGTTGTAGGATTAAAAAACAAGCCTGGATGAGCAAAACATGTAATATTTTATTTTATTTTAATTTCTAGATTGTGGATAAGTCTTGAGATGTCTCCTCACTCAGGAGAAAGCAGTGGCAAACTGTAGTTCATACTCAAAGAGAAAATGGGAAAGCCTATACCTTTGCAGGTAAATCCACCTTGCCAAACTTCCAAAACCATAAAAATTACGTAAAACTTTAAAAGGATTATGGGTTCACCTTCTTTTTCCCCCTGAGGTAATTTACACCATGTATTATGAGAAACTGCTGCGGTCTCCTCAGATCTGTTCCAGTACTGAAGGGCAGTGGAGGAAAACACAACAAGCCCTCCATCACCCCTTTCCTCCAGGGTGCCAAACATTTCCTACATCTCCACCTCCTAATGGAGCTTCCCACCCATCTCAGTACAAGCTGTGCAATTCCCCCTTCCCTCTCCAGGGCTGTACTTTGCCATTTATCCTTTTGCTTTGCCCTCGGGCTTAGTGAGCTTTCCATCCACATGCAGCCATCCAAGCCAGAATGAATTAGTTGTGCACTGTGTTCCTGTGCCCGTGTCCAGGTGACATCACCTTCATTCTTTGCATACACTCATCTTCTAATTATCACACCAAAGTTTTGTTTTGTAACAGCACCATCTCTTTTTCCTCCTCGCAGAAGGTCTCGGTGCTGCCTGGTCCAAAAGCAGTTAACAGTTTCCAGCCCAGGGACCAAGTGAATGAGATGGGGAAAGCACAAGCTCACTTATTTCCACATCCACTTCATCAGAGAGCTTCTTTGCTTCTAATTTTCTTCCACATATGCCCTTATCTAAAGGACTAGCAAACAGACTGCAATATTAGCAGCTTTTTATTCCATCAATGCATTATCCACATGCAAAAGTAATTCTGGTAGAAGGGAACATTTTCCCTTTGGTCTGAACTCTCTCTGAGAACACCAGTCTATGCCCAGTGTAGCATATTTCCCACTTCTTGTCCTCAGATATCTTCACCATCTGCTTCTTAAGCATTATGGGCTCTAGATTTGGGACTGATCCTAGAAGCAGCAATGGCTTAAGTTTTGTCTTCAAATTTTGGAATAAAACCTTGATCCCAGAAAGGTGTCATCAAACTGGCAAAGCTTCCGATAAAAGTAACAGACGTAATCATGGGTTGCAGTTTGATTCATGAGGAAAAGGCCTAAATATGTCTAAGCTCAGCCAAATGATGACTAAGGTAAAATGTGGTAAATGTCTACAAGTTATTTGAAGGGTCTAAACAGTGTGAGAAGTTTATGTCCACACTTTTCTATGCCCACATTATTCTATCTATATGTGATGCCAAATTTTGTCTGCACTATTGTTGGGACTTTCCTAAGAGCTTTCCTTAAAGCTTTAAAACCTAGAGCTCTTCACAAACCTAAAGGCAGAGAAAATGCACCAGTAAGAAATCTTGGACTGATATATCTTTTTTCTCAGCTACTGGAATATTAATTTGTCTTAACTGAAGCGTTACCTTCTCTCATTAGTCAAACAAAAGAAAGCAAATTGAAAACTGTGAGTAGGGAATATGAAGGATATTCATCTCGAGGTATGAGAGAATATTTGTGTGTGTGAAGCTATGTTTTACAAGGCCAAGAACATGATTTCCTTTTTCTTTTTCTAGGAATAGATTTCCTTAAAGTATCCAGCTATGTTAATAATGCATCACTGGGCCATTAAAGGAATGGCCAAACTTATTAGTAAAAGCAACATTCATTCCTTTTTTTTTTACTAGAGTTGGCCTTGTTTACAGAGGAAGTCTGGGTGTTTTACAGTGTGCTAGTAAGTGATTCCTAATTCCCTTTGTGACCATTTGGCCATATTCAGGCAGCTTAACTCAATCTCCTTCTCTGCTCTGCATCAACAGCAAGGCTGGGCACGCTGCAGCCACTGAGGGGAGCAGAGAGGACCTCTCAAGGTCATGCTCTGCCCACATTCTGAATTGGCTGTGTGTAAGTGAGGTCATTTTGGAAGCTACACAATGATGTTAACACAATGTTACCTGAAAGCCTTGCTAAAAGAGAAGATAAACAGTTTAAAGATGATTCTTCACTAGAAAGACTGCAATACTAGAGCTCACAGCATCAGATTATCAGCATTTGTGATATAGTTAAGTGTGATATTCCTATCATAGAAAGGACTATGGCATCAGGTTGTTTTGATAAAATTGTATTAACCTGAGGCTTTTATTAAGATATACAGAACTAAAAAAGGGCTGAGCTAAACCTCTCCATTGCATTGCAACCACTAGAACAGAAAATCCTCATCCTCTATGAAACATGAACATGAACATGAAAATGAGTACAGACACATCCTCATTTTTTACTCTCTCAGAACAAAAGTAATTAATTGCACATTCAAATACTTGCTCCACACTGTTATCCCAGAAAGAAGTGGTGCTTTTCGCTATGAATTAATGAGGCTTGTCTCTATTTCTGTGGTCTGCTAAAAAGCCAGTAATAATTCTAAATAGAGTTATAATCTTTGTTTAATTCAATGAGATTTCTTTTCCCCAAGAATAATCGAGCTTTTAATGAAATTCAGAGATGCTCGAAACTAATACATAGTGTCATGGTTTCACCCCAGCTGGCAGCCACAGCCATTCACTCAATCCTCCACCAGTGTGATCACGGAAAGAATTGGAAGGGTAAAAGCTGGAAAACCCATGGGTTGAGATAAAGACAGTGTAACAGGGAAAGCAAAAGCCATGCACACAAGCAAAGCAAAACAAGGAATTAATTCAATGCTTCCCATGGGCAGGCAGGTGTTCACCATCTCCAGGAGAGCAGGGCCCATCATGCTTAGCACTTACTTAGGAAGACAAAATCTTCAAACGTTCCCCCTTCCCTTTCCCCCCACTTTACATTCTGAGCATGATGTCACATGGTCTGGGGTATCCCTTTGGTCAGTTGGGGTCACTTGTCCGGGCTGTGTCTCCTCCCACCCTCCCATGCCTCTCCAACTTCCAGTGTGGCCAGTGTGGCCGTGGGAAGAGCAGAGAAGGCCTTGGCTCTGTGTAGGCCCTGTTCAGCAAAAACAAAACATCCCTATATTATCAACCCTGAGTTCAGCACAAATCCAAAATACAGCCACTGTGAAGAACACTACCCCAGCCAAAAACACCACACTTAGGAACATGGCATTAGTATGAATAAGTCATGGCAAGGAAAATTGCATTTCACCTGCAGCCACCCTGCAGTACACAGTGAGCAGGTCACGCTGCACGAGCATCTCTATTCTGCCACGAACTGGATGGGAGTCCTTGTGTGAAAACCTGCTGATGCAGGAAGCTCAGAGGATATTCTACTTCCTCATAAGTCAATACTGAACCAATAAAGAACTCAGTAGATGGCGGGAGGTGATGAGCTGAAGACTTTTGCTTTTCTCTTTTGCTTTTTGTTTTGTTATATTCACAGAAAACGCCAGCTGAGCATTACCCTGCCTTTGCTTGAATTTCTAATGAATCCTTCAGTCAGTCTCTGAGGTACTACTGTGCATTCTGTTTCCTAGAGTGTAATTCTGAGTAGTTGTCTAATTCAATTCATTTTTATTCAAAGTCCTTGCAACACTTCCAACTTCTGATTCACAAAATCCAGAAATAAAAGCTACAGGATTTTCTCCAGAGACTTCAACATGAGAAATACTCAAACTAAACTAGGATTTATTGGGAAAGGTTTATTCACAGGTAAGTGAGCATTCATGAAAATAACTAAGTCTTAGCTCTTCAAGTTGGTGCAGAAGCTTTGCTGCTGAGACACAATTTTTTCCTATACTAAGATTCAGGATAGTAGAAGTATCTCAACATTTAGAAAATAACAGCTTCCTCCCCTCTCCACTTTTTTTCTTCTTCTCTGCCCCTCCATTCCCTTCTCTCATGCCTCTCAAGCTTAGCCCAAATAAATCTCTCACATGGCCAATCCAAATTTGCTGGAAAATTTTCTCTTTTTTTGTATTGAATGTTGAATCCTCATTTTGCTTTTACAAGGTTTGCACTCTTCACCCCTCTTTCTGTTGCACTGCTGGTGCTCAGCAGGCTTTCCAGAGGTTTCTTCTAAGCCTGCTGCACGGCTAATTACAAAGCTTTAATTAGCCATGTGCCACACTCCCAACGGAGTATTGAATGTTATGCTCATCTACAGCCTAATTAAGCTTCATGCTCAATAAATATTTGAAACTATTAAGTAATTATGTGATTGGGGAGGGAAAGTTAAGAAATGGCATGAGTTGCCACCTAATGAACTTCAAAAGGTGTCAGAAGATCACTGGGGCAGCTCTGCTGATCAGAGGATAAGGCAGCAGCACTGCACCTGCAGTGACCCGAGATGAGGCAATCAGTCACAAACCAAATAGTGATAGCCCTGTGCAGCCAAGCCTTGCAGGAGATGTAGATCCCTCTCCACACAGCCATGTGTCTCCCCAAATGGTTCCCAGGGAAAGCAGTGTAACAGAAGCAGTGAGGAAAGGAGTCTGAGACCCTTCCCCATGGCCGTATCACCCCAGGCACCTCTCCAAGGCTGCTGGATCTGTGGATGTCTCTCGTTTAGCATCTCAGGGTACCATAAAGTCTCACAGAGAAGCTGCGTTCCACTCAGCACTCCCACTGCAGGGTACTTCCAGTCTAACCTCTTGTGAAATATCACAAGGCACACAGAAAATATTCTGTAGCAGCATTGTGTAGTCAGTATTCTTCCCAGCTGAGTCATCCACAAAGATACAAAAAGCTAAGTATTTCTCTCAGGTATATGAATATATGATCTAAATAGCATACATATAGAACATCTCTGATGATGATCTATGCCACCATTCTGTCAATCAAATGAACTTTTTCGTACTAACATTGACATAAGTCATTGCCTCCAGCTGACGGGTGATAAAAAATTCTGTATAATTAAGAAAATAATTCATACCAAAAAGCAAACCTTGGAATCCATAATAAATTATGTAAATATAAAGAAGATAAAAAGTTTCAAAAATTGCATTAAAGCAGATTTTCCAGTTTCCCTTAATTTGGACTTCAGTGCATCTGTAATATGAATGTTCCACATCTGATCTCTGTTCACTCCTACAGTGTTTCCACTCACACAGAAATTACTTTTCACATCATATCACATCAAATCTAATGCGTATTTTCATTTTATAATGGCTCCTTCTGAAACAGCTTTGAAATCTGATATAAACATGCATCACTGATCACAACACATGCACATGCCTAGAATAAGAAACACCACCCATGTATTTTTCAGGTTAAACAGCGTGAAGTAGTTCTACTGAAGTCAGTGACCTGCACTTTTTCACCCCAGGTTATGAGCTTCATTGTGAAGTGAGCCCATAACCTCAAACCCAAACTACAAACTGTACCTCCCCAAGCTAAAACACGCAGCATTCCAGTTTTGCTCTTGTTTTCCCCATCTGAGCTTCAGAGGAGCTGGACACACAACGTTACTTGTATGAATGACATCCAGGAGCTTGGGCTCTTAAAAATTCAGGCTCAATTACTGGGGACAAATCCTAAAATGGTTGAAGCCCAAATGGCTGGAACCCAGGGTGACTGTTGAATGAAAACTAGTGGAAAAAATGTTATCCCTAAAGCAAATCCAGACAAGCAGTTCCAGGAGGAAAAGCGTATTTGACTTAATGTGAGTGTTCTGCTCAAATAAGACCGCACCCATGTTTAAATCTCTCATTTCTGTTTACAAGAGAACAAGGTGGCAAACGAAAGTTTGCTACTTGACATTCCAGAGTACTTTTTCCTTAGCAATTGTCTCAGTGTATTCTTGTTAAACAAAGAATAAACAGGCTTAAACAAAAAGTGGAATCATTTACTTTCTACTGCATTTGACAGGCATGAATGGGTAATGCTTTTAAGCCTTGACATTCAAAAGAAACAGCTAAAAAAACTTAGATATATTAAGATAAGGAAATAAAATGAAAACACTAAAAGATAGTTTCCAAATGGAAATATATTGGCTTTCAAAACTACCAGCCTGTGACCACAAAAGAAATCTTATACTCTGTGATAAAAGGAACTGCAGCAGGAAAAAATATTTATAAACCTATGCAGCTGGGCATGAACTATCCATTTCAATGTGCAAGCACTGAACCATATTTTGTGACTGAAGAACAGGCAAACAATATCCAATCTAAGATAAGAGCATCAAGTGTGTGCTTTTAGGAGACCAAGGCTCAAATGATAAAGGTATTTAAGTACTTAAAAGAGGTATCAAAATTTTCAAAAGTGTCCATAAGACCAACTTCCTTTGAGAACCTGCAGGTAAGGACTGTGCCAATCCAAAGGCAATATCTTAGTCCTGAAAACTCAGGACTTAAGTCATCCAAAATGGGGGAGTTTGGTCCAGGACACTTATATTTTAACAATTGCATTAAATTTAAAAAAAGAGAAAAAAAGAAAAAAAAAGTTGATAAAAAGTTCCAAGATTTAATATTTCTTCAAATGGTATTGCAGCAAGTTGCACCAAATAATCATGCTTTGTAATTATACTATGTCTTCACTGAATATACTAATTTAAGCAAATTAGGGACTTCCAGAGGTCTTTAAAGCATGGCAAACTTTAAAATCAGACCATGATCCTCAAGGCCTTGTCCAGCTGTGTTTTGCATGCCTTTGGGGGTAGAGACCCCACAGCCTCTTGGGCAACCTGTTCACTGCACTACTCTTCCAGTGAGGAACTTTCCCCTTATATCCAATTGTAATTTCCTTTCCTGCAACTTGTGACCATTGCCTCTTGGCTATTTCTGGGAAGGGAATGTTTTGCCCCATAACCCCTGGACTACCAAGGTGACTGCTGCCTCATGTTCAGCATCCTCTGGTAGTTTTCTTCAGAGCTGTTCCCCCATCTTGTTCTGATGAATGGTGTTACTCGGTCACAAGTGTAGGAACATGGATTTATCTTCACTGAACTTCATGAAGTCTCTGTCAACCATTCCTGTAGCCTGGCCAGGTCCCTCTGAACAGAGGCTCTGCTCACCTAAGCATCAATTGCTTTTCTCTCAGTTTTGTGTCATCCGCAGACACGGTGAGAGTGCAATTCCTCTTCTCCACCCAGGTTGTATAATCCACCCCTGTGCTCCTGCTTTGTTGTTCTGCAACATTATCTGAATGAACTTGTTCTTCACCATTTCCTGTTAGAATAGCTCAGGGGAATGCTGCTCCGTTCATCTAACGTTACCTTAAACAGCCCCGTGGTAGAGAGAAACTTCTAAAAAAATTCCTTGGCCAAATCCTTATCTACTGCAAATTCCTTGCATTTCTAATCAGCTTATACAAAAGTGAGATCCAGGTTATTTATTCAAAAACCAAAGTGCCAGTAATGTATTTAAAAATCAGCAGGCTGCTCATTATGACCAGTTCTCAGTGCTGCATGTATTAGTTCACTGTTGGCATAAACACCTCCTTGGAAGAGCACAAGGAACTAGGTATTTCTGTCTCACTGCTGAGTTAAGACAAGCAAACAAAAGCATGCTGAGTTTATCTATGCTTAGATACATTTACTTTTGAAGAAAGAATTACTATTATTTGAATGCATTTATTACCAGTTGAGCCTTCCTAATCTCCAGATACTTCTCGGGCTTAGAAAAATATGCATTTTTACAAGAAAATATTTTTTATAATCCTTAAAATAAATTTCTTGCACAGCAATGTAATCTAAAAAATACTCACAATGGGAGCAGAGTTAGGAAAACACTACCACCCATTAAACCCCCACCCTCCTGTGGTCCTTGAACATTAGCCAAGGTTTCATTGCAGCCTCCCTGAATTTGACCCGAGGAGCTAATACCATTGACTTGAGTTCACTTTTCACGATAGGAACACTCAATACAGGAGACTTTCCTTGGAAGAGTGGATCACAGACAAACAATAGTGCCTCCTCCACGACATCTGGGCTGGATCATTCAGCATTCACAACAAACTGTTTCACAAAGAGGAGGCTGCTTCAAGCCAGCTTGTGAGGTGGCTGTTAAATAAATCTGCCTCATGCAAATTTAGTCACCTTATTTCTCCTGAGTAGACCAGGAAGTCAGAAACATCACATGTGAGAGCGATACTCTGTTGATAGCAGACACAGTAAGAGTGTTTTCAGCTGTTTTGACAGCTGATATGAAGCACAGCAGCTCTAGGTCTCCTCTCCCTGACAACACCTGCACCCTGCCACAGCCATCACACCCAGGAGCTCACTCTGATTTGCAGCAGTGACAGCAAGGTGAGGCTTCAGCCCACACAACTAATCAGAATAAAACTGGCCTCTTAGAGCATGGAATTTTTCTTAGAAGGTTTTCCTAGCTCTATCACTATACAGTTTGGATAATACGTGGGCTTAGCACTGCTATGTCCATCACCACATTTCTAAGCCTGGGCTGCTTCTGTGCAAATCTATAAACCCAGAGAGTCCTGGTTCTTGCCTAAGCCTGAAATCTGCTGAATGCACAAGTCAGTAATTAAGTTACTAACTATCTTCTTCTTTTTTTTTTCCTGCCACAAGAGGAAAGAATGATAAGATACTTTTCTATGCAAAGCTACTTATTTCCAGCAATTCTGTAACACAGAAGAAAGGGTCAGGAAAGAGGGGAAGAGGCCAGCAGGGAAGGCAATGGTTTCTGCCTGTCACTCAACTCTGCACATGGCTTGAATGTGTAGATGAGCAACTGCCTCTGTTTTTCCAGTAGTTGCAGTGGTATTAAAACTGCTAATTTAATTGTTTAAAAAACTCCCACTGCCTATTAAAAGTAAGACAGTCTACAAAGGAATCCTTCCTGCAGACACACGTGTTTAGCATAGTGCAGCAATCAGCAGGATTGGCCTGATCCCCTCACTGCTCCTCTGCTGCAGGTTTGAAGCAGATCTTGTTTATTGTTCTTTTTTGCAAACCTCTGTGAGATCTTTGAAGTGGTCGGGCTCCTTGAGCCAACAGACCCTGTGCTGCACCTGGTGTGAGCAGACTGAGCAACTCCAAAGTTAAACAAACAGCGATCCCAGCTGAGGACGGTGTATGAGTTACAGATAATGGCAGCCAGGGCAGGTAGGAGCCATCCAAAGCAAACTACATACTGTCTTGAAAAAGCGATTTAGAGCTGCATTTGCTATTCAGACCAGCCTGATGTGTTTGAACAAAGACCCTGTTCTTTAATACACACATATACACGTGCGTGTATGTATATACATGAAAGAATCCTTTACAGGATATGTCCAGATGAGCATCCCTCCAAATCCCTGCTCCTTTTTCCACACTCATCATGCTTTTTAGGATTGCTATCATGCCTTGCTATAAACCATGTTTAAAACAGCACACAACTGGGGCTCTCTTTTCCTTACAGTCAAATCAACACCACTTTTTGACTACCCCTTGGTAATCAAGTGACAAGCACATTCAAGTATTGAAGAACAATTTCAAAACATACTACATGTATGGAAATTTGGTAAATTAATTGTTTTTAAAAACTGGCCTTTAACAAGGAACTTTCTGCTCCTTCAAAGTTTTTCTTCTTGCTTTAAAAGTGAATTTTCTTTCTTTTCTTGTCATATTATCAAGTTCAAAATACAACAAATTTATTAAAATATGAATCTCCCTGAAAGTCCAATATTGTTATGATGTATTTTTTATTGACCTATCTCTTCTTCTTAATAGTTGTTCACAGAAAGATACGCTAGTTTAGGTGAGTCTTTATTCAGTCCTGTCATTGCTCAGTCAAAAAAATCAACCTCAGGGATTTTGCTTGAGCATCAACTTCAGGATCTGCCCTTTGGAAACTAAGCTTTCTGTTATGATAAATTCTGTCTGTGTTACTCCATTTTATACTACTGCTCTTTGAGAGAGGTGGATGCTGCAGCAAAGCTGTAGTACAGTGACCACAGATGACACAGCCAAAGGAGAGGCTGAGTAAGACAACAGAGCAAACATAGGCCCATGTATTTTCAGGACAAATGGAGTCTTTTTGGCTCCATTTATCCTGAATTATTTAGGTTATTCTATGAGGATATTTCTTAGAGGAATTAAAAATAAAATAAACTCCGAGTTTCAACACTCCCCACCTGAACTTTCAATACCCTGTAAAATCACCCAAAACTAATGAGTTTCATCAGTATCTTTGTAAAACACTAGTCAGACATTTCCTGGGATTCTGGAAATTTTTTTAGTTAAATTGCCTACATACTAATTTTTTTAAATGAAATATAATACATAATGTTATTTCTCTCTTCTCTCTTCTTTGCTGCTATTACTGAGGCACAGGAATATCCAGGATAGTAAGCAAACAGGAGAAATGCTTGCAAAATTGTCAAGCAAATATAATTCCTACCTCCAGCCTGGTCCTGTCCACATCCTTAGGCAATTTCACACGAACTCGGTTTGTTACAATAAGTGTTTCATAAGGATAAATCTGTTAAGAAGATGAGAGCATATGAATTCCAGCTAAATCCGATTCAGAGGCATGGAAACAATGGTGTGGGGAACTTACTAAAAAAAAAGGGTACATACTTGCATCCTGATTTGACAAATATTTCACTGGGACAAAAATTAACAAAATAAAATAAAAGAAAGGAACCCATGTAACCTTGCTAGGAAGTGCTGAATCTGATTGTTCATCCAGTGTTGGAAAAGCCCTTCTTACCTTGTATTCTGCAAAAGAATGAGAACAGGTTCACAGTTTAGAATTTATAGACCTCTTTTGGAGTCACCACAATGAACATTCAAGTACATCACAAATGCTCTATGCTATTACATTTCTCTCTTCTCAGTAGTTACTGGAGAAGTGCATGCATAGTAAGAATTTGACCCCCACGCCCTGAATGCCTATAAAACTGTCTATTACCAAAGCAATAGTCCTTGAAATCAAAGGGTTATTACAGAAAATCCATCTCCCGATGCCACTGGGTTACACGGTGAGTATGTCTGGCAAAATCGGGTATTTCTTTTTACAGGAGGCTTTTGTGCAGAGTTAAGTCAGTCTGTCATCCAAAAGTCCTGCCCTTATTGTTCTTTACTGAAAATAGTTAAAATATACGGATTATTAAAGGCATGTCAGTTTGGGAACATAAATGAAAACCACTGAGATAATACAGTATTACAAGTTGCCAACAACCTGCACTTGAGTTGACTGCAGTGGGAATAACAACAGGGAAGAAAAGATGACTTAGGGGTGTGGCAACAATGACTCCTGGATCTACACTGGCACAAGGGAATTCTAGTTAGGTCAGTGTATGACTAGATATGATATGACTACCACAGTGTTATCTAATCACAATGGTGATTAAATGCAACCAGGATAGCCAAAATGTTTTCACAGACCTTTTTATGGTCTGAAATGAAATCAGAGATTAAGTCTACTTTTCAAAGCCTGTACTTTAACCTATTCAAACATAGAGACAAAGATTTTTATCAACACAGAGTCATGAAGTGAAGCATTAGAGTAAGATTTTTAAAATCAATTAATGTGTTTCGGAAATAAAATCCTACTCTTCCCCACGAATTGATGCATGTTCCTAAAATTTTTCTGCTCTTTTGAAAATCCCAACCCAAGGTCCACTTAAACTGCAATAAAAGAAAATAATGCAAATAAATTTTGCTTTTTGAACTCTGCACATTTTCACTACACTGTAGCACAAACAAGAAGAACAATGGACCTTTTCCAATTAGACTTGAAGGAGCGATTATCTTAAATTTCCTCCTGTCTTTGATATGAGCCCAACACCACAAGGCTGTTGCCACATATCGAGGATGCTGCTACTGACTCAGGCTGGTTGCACCTCCTTGTGATGCAAGACTTCTGTCAGGCCTCTACATTGGGCTAAGCAAAAAGAAGATTATCTCTGATAAACGTGATACTGAGCTGTGTCTCTGTCTCATCATTATCATGCGAACTATAGGAAGATCTCAGAATAGTAATTTTTATGGCAATATGCTAATGAACATCCTCAAAGGGATAAAACACGAAGGGGAGTGGAAATGATATTGCAATGTACCTTTCATCCCCCAGCTTGCCTCCTGGTCCGTTTCATATTGGCCCATAGTTTCAGGCTGACAGAGAAAGAAAGAAAGAAGCAATGTAGGAGCAAAATATTAAAAAAACCCCCAAAAAACCCCCCAACCAAATAAAAACAAAAAACCCCCCCCAAATATAAAAGAAACACCCACTTTGAATATTGTTGAAAGAAAAGAAGAACCACAGAACCAAAATACAGATCCTTGCATGAGAGAAAGAGAAGTAAGTCTCATTCAAATTGGACCTAATTGCTCAAGTAAGCAAGGTAAGACTAACACTGTCACATTTCTGTGATACAGTTGTGTTATTGGCATCACCACAAATCACTTCTGCTGCACTGAAACTTTTCTCCTTCTGCTTTCTGCTTCACACTGCTGATGCCACTGACCAGGAAGAACTGTATATGTGCCATAGCTTTGTTTGTCTTTTTCCTTTGCTGGCAAATGCTATGACAAAAAACAGTACAGGAAATCAGAAAAGCACTATTATATGATCTTTTTTTCCAAGTCTCATTTTTGCCTGTTAGGGTACCTGTCAATGGTGTGCACAGCTATGCTAACAGTAACCTGCAAGGCTCCTTGTTGCTTGCTTTCGGTTTTCTTTTTAATGCAGCACTAGGATGGCTGATTAAAAATAACAAACCACAAAAGCTGGTATGAACCTACAATCCAAACAGAGGACATCCATTCTGAGATGAATTTTCGCCTCAAGGATTTGACCATGAGCAACCTTTTCAGCTCTCGCTCAGGTCTGGGATTCTTTATGCGGGACAGATGCTGCCATCTGCTGCTTTCCCATCACATTGCAAGGCTTCCTGAGTGCTGTGGCCTCATCTCTGGAAGCCTTGCGATGGCTGTGGTGCCTCACCAGTGCTGTGGCTGGGCACAAGTCAGTGTCCCTTGCTCACTTCAGGTTACTGACAACACCTATTTTAAAAAGTCAGAAAAAAGCTGCTTGACTCATAGTTGGGTTTAGGTTTATATGTACCCTTTCAAATTCCTAAATATTATTTGATAGAATTTCAGTGTCATTCCTTTCTTCAGAAGAATTTAAGTACCAGGTATCAAAGCAACACAGGCATCGTTAGTCCTGTAATATTAACTCAAAGGGATGGACATTTCAGCAGCAACTGAAAAATCCATTTAGCTACTCCTTGACAATTTCTTTCTTGCAGCTCCTTCCAATGGCTCTCAGTTTGACTCTTATCACTGGGGAAGTTTAATTCTCCTCATATGCTTCACAGGTCTTCCTTCAGAGAAAGAAGGGAATTTCAACAAGGTCCTCTCCATGCAATTTGGACACAAATCAATCTTCAAAATGTAAGTGCACGTGCATCCATGTATTGATAGCTTATCACTATAAACCATAATGGTTTTTCACCTAATAATAGAAGTCTTGAACTGAGAACCCCTAATGCTAGATGCCAGAGAGAAGGAGAGGCCACATTGTCAAAGCTGCCTTTTTAACAAAGACTAATAAAAGTTGCAAAAAGTGATTAAAAAAAGAATTCCTAGTCTGTTCTGATCATAATTTTGTTACGCATTTCTCTTTCTAGATTGCTTCTTGTCATTCCATCTGTATTTTTTCCTCCCTGCCTTCAAAGTACAATGACTGTGTGCGAATACACACACCACACACAGACACACATGCACACTAGAAAAGATGGTTCGGGGAATGCAATGGATGGGAGCTGTTCCACCTTTGCTCTAAGATCATTATTTGCCTAATTATAGGCCTGTCTCTATCATTAATTCAAGCTATCCTATGATCTATTAATACAGCCTGTAAATTTTAGACCTTCGTTTGTTTTGGGAGGAGAATCAAGATTCCCAATGCTCATGATGCACACAATTAAAAGGAGAAGCCTCAGTCAGTGTCACTCTTGCAGAGAAACAAACTGCAACTCACACAGGGTATGAATCTGTCAGACAGGGCTGCCAGCCAAAACACCTTTGAAGTGTTATTAGTGTGTAGATTTTCAACTAGTTACCGAGTTGTCTATTTATGAGACATTATTTCCTGGTGAAGGTATTTAAATGTGTACCAACCTGATGTAAGCCATTCTTTCCATAGCCAGGCAGAGAAGCAGACTTAGAGTATGGAAATCCTGTAAAAGACATAATATATAGCTGTATCTTTTTCAAATCTTTTACAGCCTACTAAAACAGGGAATCCAAGAAAACATCCAGAAAAAGCAATTACAAGATCAATACGGTTATTCCATTAATGAGATGAAACACAACTGAGCAATGCTCATCTTTTCTCTGTATTTCATGCACATGTACAGGTGTGACATTGTCTAGAAATAGCAGCATGCCAGGATGCACTCATCTCACAGGGCAAAATGTAGAGGGACTTGTGGGGCTCATGTAATGAAAGCCTCATGCACCTATGTGATGCAAAGCTTGTGATCTGAGAGCTTGTGAAATCTCTGCCCTCCAACTTGGTGCTAAATCATGACTTGAAATTGGGATTAAAGGTATCATCATTTTAGATCATGACTTCTGAACGTGCTATATTGCAGTCTAGGCTTTGGTTTTGTTTCTTAAATAAGATGGGTCAGTACCCTACCACTTAAAAAAATTAAAGCTTGCTTTTTTTTTTTTTTCTGTAAAACTTCTCTTGGAAAAAAACAAAAATGAAGATATAGCAGTGGATAAAGTAAATCAGCAAGAGTATATACATCCATGTGAAAGGAAGTTTTAAGATGGAGAAAACTGGCAAAGTGGTGTTACCATGAATAAATGATGTAACACAGTGATAAAACAGTGTGTGGTCATTATGAGACAACTGAAACGCCTTACTTTCAGCATTAAGACTCTAACAAGAAAGTTTAAAAGCTAAACAGTAGAAGAACAAACACATGTCTAATACACATTCCTGATTCCAGTACAGGAAATTATGTAAAACTGATGCAAACCATTACAGAAGTCAGATATCTCAAAGAACTGAATGTACAACAGTTCTTTCTGTCAAAACTGCTAGCAGTCTGTGTCCAAAGAGGAATGCAGGAAGGGAATCCAGACCCCACTGGATTAATAAATGCCCTACAGAGATTATTAGGAATAAGCATACAGAAAGAAAAAAACAAAAGATGGATCAGCAGAGAGCTCACAATGTGCTGAGATAAAGTGAAAACTGCCAGAAGTCAAGCTGAGTTAAAACACTGAAAATGATAGTAAAACAAATAGCAAAAGTTTCTCCAGCTATCCAAATAAGAAGAGAACAAGGAAAGAAGAAATGGTATCACTGGGAGTTGCACTGTGTCAGTACTCAGCACTCAGCAGAGGTGAAAGATAACCCAGGTAGGGCTCGAGCACTGAAGGAGTATTTCATCCATGGAACAGAGAGTAGAATACAAAGCAAGGATGAAAAGCTAATGGAACGAGGGTTGGCCAGTGAATCACAGTCACGATAGAAAAAAATTCAAACACTTAATGTACTCAGAAAGCAATAAGCTCACCTTGCAAGCCTCTTGCCATTGGAGAAGGGCAACTACAGTTTTTATATTTAAGAGGGAAAAAATAATGAAACGAAAACCTAATAATTGCCTGTTACATGAACGCTGGCATCACCAGAGAGCAAAGAGTTTTATGTCTGTGCAACAGAATGCCTGTATCTGCAACAAAGCTGTCACCTCTGCCTCCTGCCCGGAAACAGCTGCTGTGTCTGACATCAGTGTGGAGCACAACCTCTCGGCCTTTCGGCTACAGAGAAGATGGGTGAGAGAGCTTTGTTCTATGGCCAAATACTCCTCAGTGCCCAAGGCACAGCGCCCCAGGGCAGAGAGGCTCGGAGCCGCCCCGCAGCTGCCGGCGCTGAGCGCACCGCGGCTCCGGCGACACCGTGCGGCTGCCGGGGGACCGAGCGGAGAATCCGAGCCAAAACAGCCCAAAAACGCAGCAGCGAGATACACTGGCCCCAGCAAACTTTCTCTCTAATTAGACACTACCCTCATCATCATCATCAGCCGCCCTCGGCAGGGATGTGGCTCCTGCTTTGTCCGGATTGGCATTCTCTCCAATCTGGGTATTCTGAAGCTGCCTCTCAGCACATCAGGGGTGCATGAACAGCACGGGTTCCACACCTTGCTATATGTCAGCTTTCCTACATATACAGCACTCAGTTAATCATTAACCACAATTCACGATTTTACCAAACATCTACATATACAGAAACAAGCCCCATTTTCGCAGGTGGATGTAAGGGGACACAAGCTCCACTCCTGCTCGCTGATTGCACAAGCCTCACACTGATTTGCTTGGTTGTTAGATGTACTCTTCTGGGCATTTAACTAATGTGGCAAAATGTCTTCTAGAGAAAAACAAACCTTTTCTAGTTTGCTCAGAGGCTGGACAGAAGAATGCAGGACTTTTTTCTCAGTATATTTGGGAACATCACTAACAATTCACAGACTGCTAACTCCCTCCACTCTGCATGTAACCACTTGCCTAAAAAGTTTGTTTTCTCTGATAGTCACTGACTATGCCACGGAGATGGGGCTGAAAGTCAGAGTTCTCAACCGTAAGTGCAAGAGGTAGAGATGCCACTCTTCTGTGGCCAATGGGGCATATGACAGACTGTAAGTATTCAGAACTAAACAGGGAAGCACTGAATAGAGAAGGAATTATTAGGATGTCTATGGGTATTGAAAGTCAGGTAAGTGAATAAAAACATAAAGAAAGGAAAAGTGTAAATGTCAGGAAAAGAAAACTTCCTCAATGTCATTTCTGTGTAGCTGCTAATTGGGTAATGGGGCCAATTTTCATGAGAGACAGAGAAATGCTGATAAAAAGCAATGAAAAATGAACTACAGAACCTATATTGGCATAAAGGTGATATTGACCCTGACACAGAGGTGTGAATTATCTATTCCATTTCTAGTTTTAATAGCTCCACATTCCAAAGGTAATAAAAAATATGAAAGAAATGCTAGTATAGAAAAGTGACAGGTGTTACAACATTCTCAGGGAAAAAATGAACACCATATGTTGTTCCTGTATAACACAGTTCTTGGTGTGCCATGTACTTCTCCCTGCTTAAAATCTGCACTTAAGGACTATTCTCTCAAAACATGTGTAGAAGAGCATCGGATCTACTCCAGAAAGCTTCCAGACATACCCAATGTGTGTTTGAAAATGAAAGGTTTAGGTGTTCATTCCTGGGCAATGACTTAGAGATGTCAAGTGTGTGAGGTGGGCAGACTTGGTTTCCCCTGAACAGAGACTCCTGCAATACACCTTATGCACATGTATGTGATCTCTGGTGAGGATTAAGTTATCAAATCCCTTGAAGCTAGACCAGTGAGACTGATGATCTAAAATAAGTTTTCTTCTTTATCTTGTTACAGCCTTGTGACAGACTTTGCAGCATCTGTTTTCCCTCTTCCTTGCATAGCTAAGCCATAATTTCCTTAATACAAGTTGATGGAGCCAACTATCCCATTACCAAAATGCCCACAAGACTGACATCCTAGCCCTGCTGCCAGACATGCCTCACATTGGATGCATTCTTTTGGAAAACTGCTTCCCCAACTTGTTTACCCTGGATGACCTGCTACTGCTGCACAGTGTAAAGTGGAGGAGGCAGGGAGAGGAATGTCCCAGTTATCTGTTAAAATTCATTAAACTTGTTTTTTGTCATTTATGTAACCTAAAAGTGAAATTCAGACCAAATTCTGATGCTTCTGATGCTTCTGACTTGCTGAAATGGAGACCCCAAAGTGTGTAGAACACGCTTTGGTACTGACAGCTAGTACAGGCATATGGTCTCCAGACCAGTATTCAGCCATAAAATTACTCCTTTTCCCACCTGGAATATTTCTGTGCCTGTATAACTGTGAGTGGTAACAACAAAAAAAAAAAGCCTGAGTTAATCTCTGCAGCAACGTATTCTTTACACTTATCATGATAGAGAAGAAATGGCTCCATCAATACTCAAAATGCATAATTTGTGTCAAGGAGTAATTAGTACAAATGAAAAATCTGCCTGATACTGCCATCCTGCCTACTGAAAATAGATATCATATAATAAATGGGCACTTTTATGAGGGGCAGGGTTTTGAGGTAAGGAGCCTCTGCTCTCCAAAGAGACAACAGTTCATTCACAGAGGCAATGCTGCTTCCTTCACTAATATGAAACTACAAATACTCTCATCACCAGAGTCAGGATGCACTGAACGCTTCCAAGTCGTGGCAGAACAAAGTGTCAGACAGGAGTATTTATGGCAGGGATGGAGCACAAAGCAGAGCAGTGTGGATGGGGCTGCAGCAGGACCCCCTCCCTTGGCCACAGCCCTGGCCAGCAGTGCTGGGGGTCCAGCAGCACTCACGGGAGTAGCCGGCGGTGCCCTCCTGCGCCCTGTCGCTCCCGGCAGTCAGGGACAGGGAGCGCGTCTCCGAGTCCGGGGAATTAGTTCTGGTGTCCAGATCCCCTTTCAGAATAAGCCAGCTGGTCTTTAGCTGGAGGGAGGAAAAGCCTGTTATGAGATACAGGATTTAACACCTGAAGGCAGCTCTCCTGCCTCAGCTGTCTCAGATGCCTTGTGAACTGCTTGTCTGTTTATGCTCATTGCAACTTGTACCATCCTCTGTCAAATTATAAAAGCTGACTATATGATGACTTAGACATCAGAGCTACCAGAAACGTTCAATTTTTAGCTGGGTTGAGCATAGTTTCTTTGTTAATGAAGCTGCCCACTGCACCCCACTTTAGAAGATGCAATATGTCATTTTCTTATAATTAATCTGCTCTTGACATTTTTCTCCTAGGTTAATATGTACTCTAAGTAAAAGTCTGCAGGATTAGCTGAATCACCAATGTAGATATTGAGACCAAGTGAAAATCCTTGAGTTTATTGCTCCTAATCTCAATATCCCTACTTCTCTTTACTGTAAAATGTAGATTCTAAACCCTTTGGGTGAGAAATGAAGCTTTTCTATGTCTTCTTAGAAAGACCTAAAAGTAGTAATGATTATTTCAGTTATTTGAAAGAATACCTTTACAGATGAATCTATAAAAAACCAGTTGCTTCAAGAAAGATCAATAAACTACTTCCTTTTGTTCTTTCTGATCATTACCTTCTTACTGTCCTGATCCAAGCTTCCATCCTCCCCGTCTGATCTTCTTGCTGCTGTAAAATTAAGTTAATTTAAAAAATTTGGACAAAATGCACCTTATTATTTATCTTCTGTTTTGATTGTAATTATGTTCCAAATATTTTTAAGAGAGGGGGAAATAAATTTAAAAAGAGTTGAGCAGAAAATTTGATGCGTAGAGCTATGGTTCCACAAAATTACTTAAAATCATTTTGAAATTATTACAGTAATACTCATTCTTCATGTATCCAGTGAATTTAGACGATCTATTGCTGCTGTATTTTGAACCTGTCTTTCTAGGAAGGAACTACTTTTGGGGAATGATTGGTGGGAAAAAAAATTGTACATCATAACTTAGGGATAAATTTCTATGGTCATTGCACACAAGGAAGCCATTTCCCTCTTCTTCTGTGTTAGCATGACCATGAAAGTACAACTAGCCACACAGATACTTTGTGGTCAGCACACCTGGATCTCCTGGCCTCCTAAAGAGAATAGACAATCATGGTAAGGAAAATCATGAACAAACCTGGCATTACCTCCTTATGAAATCTGCAAGAGAGATTGTGTCAGACTCCAAAATTCAAAATTCTTGACCAACCACTCTTCTGACAGTACTTTCCTCTTCTGACCATACTGTCCTCTTTTTAGAGTGTTTTAAAAAAATATTTCTGATATTATACCATTGGGTTATTTTCTTGTAACTTTTCAACTTGCTGAGAAGAAAACTGAAAACCTAAAAGCTCTTCATTAGATAGTTCCCAACCCTCAAATGTGTTTGCCTTGTGTTTTATGTCCCAGAGTATTGATCCAGACACTGAGTTACACTTGAGAATCTTACAGAAAGTTTTGTGCCAAATTTCACACAATTTCAGGTAAGTTCTTAAAATTTAAGCCCTGCTTGCCTTTGTATCACTCTGGGTAGTTTGAGAAGAGTTTCAGTGGTGCAAAACTGGAATAATGTAAGGATGTAGCATAACTTTAAGCCCATGAGAAGTGAGTGTAACAATGGCTTGTCTGCAAGGCCTGAGAAAAGTGGCCTCATGCAATGCAATGTCAACAGAAAACATATTTATTAATTATAGAAAGAGTATGATAATACAGAAGTTAAGGCTCAGATGAGATTCTTAAAGAAAGAGATGGAGAGGAGATTAAATCACACCATTAGAAGTGCTGCAACACTCCCAGCAAGTTGGGAAGAACTCTGCCCTCTCCATTTCCCCACCCATCGTGTCTGCAGAGGAGCTGCCTTGCATCTAAACAACACAGGAAAAAGGCCACCACCAAAAGCATTTCAGTGTTAATCTGCTGCAATTTCTGGTGCCATTACACAGCTCACACCCAGACCTTAACTGAGGAAGTGGTACTTAAAAAATGACAAATTGCCATAAGGAAAGTATCTGTAGGTTAGAGGTGAAGATCTGTAACTGTAGTGGCTTTGGCTGCTTCCCCCCCTCAAGTTAGTGTGGCAAAAAAAACCAAAAAACCAACCAAAAAACAACAACAAGAAAAAAACCCCCAAAAACCCCCAAAACAAAAACAAAAAAACCCACCAAGAAAAAAAAGAACCACCAAAACCCAAAAAAACTCACAAAAACAAACAAACAAAACCCCCCAAAGAAAGAAACAAAAAACCCCAAACAAACAAAAAACCCCAAAAAACTGTGTCAGAAAATACAAACAACATTATGAAAAAACACAAGGTTTTCACAGTTATCTTCACAAGGGTATTTTCCCAAGATGGCAAGCTGCTTCTCTGAGGAATAAATGAGAAGAAATATTCAAACATGACAGATGAGGAATAAAGTCCCTACATTGCAAGAAGGACCTAAAACCTGGTTCACAGGTATTTTGGGAGCACACCCTAAATCGCCAGTCAACAATTACCTTGTTGCAGCTTATGTGTATGGATCTTGGTCTCACTAAATCAGAAATCCAGAGGAAGAATCTGATGCAATTTTTGGAAATTTTACTTTTGTTTCAAGACACTGATCTTTCCAAAGGAAAAACAAAACCACGCTTATTCAAGGTTCTATTCAGAAATATCAAAGGTTCCACAGGATCTTGAGAGCATCTGGCTTCAAAGCGGTGCAGAGGATTCACAACCAGAATCAGCGGGGCCATGAAGGGAACCCTCCCAAATTCCTGAGAAGGCTTCACAGAACACATTGCTGCAGATAAATCCAAGTGCCCTGAATTTCATCAGTACTGAGCACTAGCCTCATCACTGCAAGGGATACTCAGTTCTGCCATGAATCCCAATGTGATTTCAAAACTTTTTTAGTAACTTTGAATGATCTTCAAGTATTTCTAAAGCACAAATATACACATTCACACAAACAACCATGCAGGCTGCTACTCTCTTCACTTTCCAGCCTGAGCCTGATCTCTTGCCTGTCCCGTTTTTCTACCACCTTTTTTTTTCATTCTGAAGTTGGTTGTTTATAATAGAAACACAGAAGCTGTAGCCACAGCAAATCTGTTGGGTGCTGATGTAACTAAAACCTTTTTAAGCCAAATGTTTTGGAAGAGCTTCTTGCACTTCTTGTTTAAAAGAACATTTTTGTGCTTGTTTGTTCAAACTTGGTCTCTTCAACAAAGGAATGTTCTCTGGCTCCTTTTCAGCATGAATTAGTTCACTGTCCCATTAGCTTGAGGAGCTGAATCATCAGCTGCTCATGTGTTCATGCTTTAGCTGGGAGTCCTTCCAGAACAAAAGATAATTTTTTTAAAATTTGATTTTACTTTATACTCTCTTTTACTGGAAGGAAATTTTATTGATATTTGTTGTTGTTTCTGGATTTTATGATTTTAGGGTTATTTTTTAGTTAGAGTAAATCATGTTTTGCCCTCTCGTAGGAAAAAAACCCATGTATTTCCAACACAATCTTCCAGAACATCTACAATATAGAAAAGAAAGAGTAAAACATATATTCTTGTTAACCTATTGAGATTGCTGACTTGCTAGTTTCTCTGCTCGCTCCAGTGATTATGAGGACAACTGCACACAGCAGTGCAAAACTGACATAATCCAGGCTCCAACAGACAGCAAATGATATAAAAATGCCCAGCCTGCAAAAATAAAGCTGTTGCTTAGAATCCTCTTTGCAAACCAAAAGAATCTATAAAGTTAAATGACACAGCCAGGATACAGGATATCAGAGTCCTGTATCAGGACTGTAAATATGACTGTAAAAATTATTGTCCTATATCGATCATTCTGTAAATGAGCAAAGCTATGCTTACTTACACTAGATGATTGTTACTTTGCATTTGCTCATGATCTTTTCAAACACCATTACAATATTCAACCCTTTTTGTCTTTTTTTTTGTTTGTTTTGGGGGTTTTGGGGGGTTTTTTTGGGTTTTTCTGGTTTTTTTCAGCCTATTTTTTCATTGCCTCTAATGATTTATATTGAGGAGCAGGCAAAGAGGGGCAGGAGAGGGCAAACAGGGGCGTGGCACTGCAGTTTGTGTGGCACTTCTTATGAGCTCTGAATTAACAAAACAAACCAAAATACCATCATACCAGTTTTGGAGAACTTACTGTATCCTTGAACTGCATGCTATACAAAATGCTGTTTAATTTTCATTACTTTTTCTCCTTTTCTATTTGAGATTACAGGGACATAGTGGAATGCAAAGACTACAGGAAACAAATTTGGGAGTCAATACAAACTTTTGGCAAAGACACAGCAATAAAACTGAAACAGAGAAAAGCAGACTGTACCATGCTGTTTGTAGATAGGAGGTTTCCTATAGATGTTATCTTTTACGCCAGTGTCTGAGGAAGAGGAAAGAGAAAGGAAAGAATGAAAGAGTAAGCAAGCAGCTCAGACCACACTGCTCTTGTCTCCTCTCAGCAGCAGTAACAACACAAAAACTTCAGCAAAGGCTATGCATTCATTCAGTGGTTTTCCATTTACTGGTTATTAAAAAAGAATTCTACTTTATCCCTCATATGCTGTAAACATTTATACCTACCTATGCAACATAATGCCCACAAGTCCCTCAGAAGGCTTTAAGATTACTGGAATGGCATCCATTTGGCAATATGTAGGTGGTTTCATCTGCACTACCAATATATACTTCATAGACAGCAAAAAGAAACTGGCTACACTTGCCACTATTTAAAATTTATACAGAAGTACCACAGACTGTCACACTTGGAAAAGGATTTTCTCCATTAATTACAAATAAAGTGCACACGTTCAGATATAAATGTTTATACTGGAAATACAAACTATTCTTATAGTAAATCCTAGCATTTGTCTTTATTTTGAATTGTATGGCTAACTTGGCTTTCCAGGAATTTTCTGGAAGCCCTCAGAGCCACAGTCTAGGGTTCCCATATCACGATGTACAGACATGAGATTTACCCAGTACTGTGGACCTGGGCAGATACAATTCCTAATTGTGGTCTGTTTACAGAAACATTAGCCACAGAAGCTAAACATGAATAAACAGATTATTACAGTGAGGAAGTAGATATGCTCAGGAGTCAAAAAGCTAAATGGTGTGGATATAAGTTTAATGTGTTTGTTGATTGAACTTGAAAAGAGTAGAGTACCTATGCAAAGACAGTCACAGTGAGCCTCCTGCAGTTCTGAAGCCTTCAGCTTCTTTAAAGTTTATGTTACTATTACTTAAATTCAGATTGATATGGAAAAAAAACCCACCCAACAAAATCTTCTTCAGTTGTTTCTCCTGAATACAAATTCAATGCACCTATGCAGTTATGCCAATACAAACCATAGAGTCTTAGAATCATTAAGGCTGGCAAAGACCTCTAAGATCATTAAATCCAGCCATTCACCCAGCACTGCAGTAATTTTGTAATCTCAGTAATATTTTTCATTCTGTGCCTCCTGTAAAGCAATTTTTAAAAAATACATGTACATGAGCATACAGCCCTCTTTTATTTTTGAGATGAAATTTAACAGATATTCACTTATTAGACATTTTCTCTTTCTGCACTTTGAAATTCAAAAATCAAAGCAAAAAAAAAAAATTACATTCAGAAGAGAATAAACAGGTGCCAGAAGAAAGCTAAGCAGTTAATGCCTACCTGGAATATGGAAATGCCTAGGAGCCTGCTGATAGACAGAAGGTGAAGATTTGCTGTCAGAGTACATGGATAAGCTTGGAGTGCTCCGACCACTTTCACTGCCTCCAAGGGGAAGAGCAAAGAAAGCAGATAAAAGAAAAATGGAAAGCAAAGTAGAGTATTTCAAGCATAAAAGCTCGTTCAGAATGACTTGTTAATCCAACAGTTTTAAATATATGTTTTTGTAAAACCCATTATTTTTCAGCATAGTATATTGGCTCAGACTCCAAACACCTCATCAAAAATTACTATCTGATAGATATCAGATTAAGATGCCCTACTTTGAAATGAAAACTTCTCTTTTAATGATGCTTTAAAACAGAAAATCAAAGGATAAGAACATCCAGAATCTTGCAATGTGTTTTGCATATCCTTAACTGAATAATCTACTGATTGAGTGTTCTAAAATTTTAATGCTATGGCTCGTAGCCTGCCCCTGAAACCAGTAATAAATAATTCAGTAGTGTTTAAATTATCTCAAAGCAGGACTAGACAAAAATATAAATGTCATGGTTAAGTCAAATAATCCTGCATACATCAGTGACAAAAAGAGATGTTGAATTCGGCTCTCAATTGCAAACTTTTCCCACAGGTAACATGCCACAGCATTTTTATGCAAACGAGGTTGGATTATCAAGTCATGGATCTATAATGCCATAGTCACTTCACCAAATTTCAATATATATATAGGATTGTATTGTCAATATTAATTTTTCCACTTTTTGTCAAACACTTATCAGGTGCCATTCATTTCCTCTTGGCTTATTTCCCTGAAGCACACTCTATGGCATTATAGGGCTGCTTGGCAAACAAAAAAGTAAAGCTCTACTTTTTTGGGACTTGTAAAATCCTTTTAGTTTACAGCACTTTTAAGCAACTGGAAGCAAACATGACATTTATTCTTACATCAAATGACTGTTAATTTGCTGTTATTGTTTTAGTGTGGATGAAGCACAAGTTTCATGGCCAGTAATGATGGAGTTGTAGCATTTCTGTGGGGTGAAGAAAGCACAGCAGCTCAGGGCATTGGATCTGCAGCTGAGTTCTGCCTTTGTGAAGGGGAGGTTTTGTACCCACAGAGCTGCTGGACTGCCAGAGCTGTCGAGGCCATGCCCATGGGGTGGTCTCTGCTGACAAACAGAGGGTGATGGTCATCCGACTGTCACCAAAGCCTTGCCATGCACCACTGAGGTCAAGGGGACAGTGCCACCAAGCTCAGCAGGAGCAGAGACAGGACAGACAAGGTCAGAAGAGCGTGCTGTGTTATCTCACGACAATACACTAACTAGTCCAGCCTAAATTTTGTGTCTGTAGTGTTCACAGCAGACATAAAAATTAAAACTCAAAAGCTATTCAGCTGTGACCACTCAGTAACAGTGATGTCCTGTTGGAAAAGTGTAATCTGGGACATTGAGAAATTGAAATCACAACTACAGATGCTGACAGACAGCCTATGGTCCTTACAAAATGTGAAAGAAAAATTACAGAATTACTAAGAATCTGGTGCATCACCATGAGCTTGCAGGCAATAGTCCTCAGACAAAAAACCAGAAAGTAATTCAGTTTCTTGATTCCCACTTTGTTCTTGGAAGAAAAAAAGTGGTGACAGGTTTTCAGTCCACATTTATGAATTCCCTCTTTCTTTGCTGCTTGCTGCCAAGATTCTTGCCCATCCCTATTAAATGGGAGAAGCCTCAATGTCGCTGGTAGATACTTATTAAAGTAAGGCCCCTTACACCTCCAAAATTCCTTAAAATCTTGTCATGCCCTTCATTCAATTAAGATAATGCTATTGGGTTTTCTAATTTAAACAGAAAATGAAAGTTCTCGAGCAATTTCCACAGTGTATTAATTCCTCATTTACTTAGAAGTTAGTATATTATTAAAATGTCTATTCATATGTGACCTGCATGAATAATCACTTTGTTGAGCAGTAACCCAAGGTGCTGGTGTCGTACACACACAGAAAGTCACTCTTCAATGATAGGGTAGAGTGTCAGCAAGGAATGAGGAGGAAGCATTAATTAAGAGGAATAAAGTTGTAGGAACACAAGGCATAAGTGCAAGTACCAGGGGACAGGAAATCCAAAAATTGCTCAGTGCAAGGATCATCTGTGTGGAGCAGTTTGCAAAGCCACCACCTCTAACTTGCTCAAAATGGAAGAATTAAGGATGAAATGATGGAAAAGGTTCTTCTTGAACCCCACTCATACAAGCTGATGCACCTTTCAACTTTAATTCTGCCTCTGATTTGGACAAACATGTGAGTGGTTGTATTTCACATTTTGCATACAAAGATAAGTGTTCAATAATAAAGCAAATTGAAGACCCATGTAGAAAGTTAATGTGTAGGAACTAGAGACAGCTGCTTAACCTAGGCTATAATTTAAATCTCTAAAATGAGACTTTGGCAATAAATTCTCTCTCAAAGTTTCCCTAGTATAGACTGAAGAAGAACTTCAAATAAGTTCTCAGAGAAAACACAACTACCAGAGAGATCAATTTTTCCAACTTTTGGGTTTGCCTTCTGCCACAAGCAGCAACAGGCTGTGATCTTCTCTACTGATCACTGAAGTGCAAAAAACCAGCATCTTGAACTCTTCCCTGGATTTTGTTTAACTTGGAAAGAATCTGGGAAGGCTTACTTTGAACTTGAGTGTAAACCACAAAAACTATCTTGTGTCTTCTGGCGGCTGACAGGGCAGGCTGCACTTTTAACCCTGCGTGTGTGGAGCCAACCGAGCAGTGCTCAGATCATGCTCCCTTTTAAATGGACTGTCAGGAAAAGGATAATATTGCTTATATCTCCTTCTTAGTCAGTTTTATCTTTATCTGTGAGGATGGGAAATTTGATAACAAGTTACAGTAAGAGCTGTCTAAGTTCACGACTGAAGAACAAACAGATGCCACTGGTCTAATGAGGGAGCTGTCCAAGCCTACTCACAAAGCTGGGCCCTTTAATATTTCTGCCCATGGTGCATTAAATTAGAAAAAGTTTTTTGAAGTTTGATGACTAATTCTTTTCAAGTTTTCAAAGCCAAAAAAAGGGCTTTGGAAACTGTGCTCCTGCACTAGAAAGGCAAGATAATTTCCACCATGTTTTAAGCAAACATTTTTTCAGCAGCACACTCAGACTCCATCACCTCAAGAGGAACTGCTCCACCAAGCAGAGGTGCTTGGAATATCACACCCGAGACTTGCATGAACTGTGTGAAGCTTTCTTGAAGTGAGGTCATCACAGGACTTATTTTGAAGACAAAAATCCTTAAAAGAGCACAACCAAATAATTTGCCTTCATGATAAATAGCAGCTCATGCCATTACACTTCATGGGAGCTAGATTGCAGTACACTGCTGGAAGAACAGGAACTTAATAATCATATTTGTCACTGGAAAAAATAATGAACCCTGTCATTCTCAGGAAGAATATGATGCAACCTCAGTGAAATCAGAAGGAAGATTTTGCTTGTTTTAATTTCCCGAGGGTCCTAATGTATCTGTCTACTGGAAGCTTAAAGAAATACCTTTTATGACATATGTGGAGAGCCGGTTTTACAAAGATTACTTATAATAAAACAGTGTAGTATTTTTTAATTTAATAATATTTTTTTTAATAAGCATGATTTCACTTAAAACTGAAGTGGCAACATTAAGGCTGGTCTGGATACAAAGCAACTATTGCTACAATCCTACTCCTACCACACTAACCACTTTGAAGAGAAAAAAGGAATATATCCACATCATCAAAAAGCTCCTCCAGATACGAAAAAAACCACATTCTGGAACTCAGAATTCAGAGACCTTGAAGAAGATGAGGCAAATCTTCTGACTCATTTTGGACAGAGACTCAGTGTAAACCAGCGAATAATCTGTTCAACCTTCGCAGGACTCAGGATTACCTACTTAGGAAAATTATAAACAGGCTCACCTGCCTCATAGGAACACTGTGAGGCACTGTAAGGTACTGCCTCCAAAATATTTTAGCTCCTTGATAAAAAGGGCTGCAGAATTGCAAAATATTATAATTTTGATCACATTACTAATAATTATTTGGGCACAAGGAGGTACCACTTGATGACTCCTTCATCCAAACAGCAGCACTTAATAATTGCTGCTGCTGTGAGAAACAGCAGGTAGCACTGAACAGAAACTCATTTGCACAGGAGTGCTGCCAAGCAACTGCTGGCAGGACTTTGAGAAAGAGTGGAATTGTGTGCTGCAGCACAACAGTAAGTTTCTCTCACTCAATACATCAGGTTGGATAATACTATCCAAAATTAGAGGACAAATAAAAAAATTGTTCAAGCAGTGCCTCAGAGAATACCAGAGATTGTGCCAGCCTGTCCAGAAACGTGTGGGACTGCCTCTAATTGCAGAAAGGAGCTTTGCAGGTAGACTCTAAAACGTCAACGAACAGTTTAATCTCACATCAGCTTTTCCCTCCAAAATTTTCTCTCAAGGATCATTTTTGGAGATCTCGAGCCTGATTCTGTTCCTGTTTATCCCAGTGAAATTCAGCTGACTTTGGGCAGCAGCAGGGCCCAATGACGATGCATTCATTAGTTATTATTCCAAAGGCAATGAGTACCTGCCACTCACTTGAATGTGCAAGTCTGGCTTGTGCAGAGAGCCACTCCCTTTTCTTGACTGGTTACAGCCACAAGAACCATTTTACTTTATTAAATCAAACAGTAATGAGAGTCAAGGAACAGGCACTGAAAGTGTTTGCCATTCATGTCTCCTCACAGTTCATTCTGTTACTAGAGAATATCAAGCCAGGGGAAGACAAATGTGGTAGCTGAATGTCTTCTCTTTCTGACATTTAACCAAATAGCTAAAAAAAGCCTTTGCCCCAAAGGGTCTTGGCATTCCTCAGCACTGTCTCACATCCATAACACAGAGGTCGCTAGAAGTTAATATTCATGGCAAAAAAACTAATGGCAAGGAGAACAGATTCAGTTACTGTGTTTTATAAGATATGGCACAGATTGATAACGCAGCTGCATTGATTTAAGCAGCTGTCATAATTGTTGGCAATGCTAGAAATACGAAAAATATTTAAATGTAGGTTGGAAGATTAGATAACTTATCATCCTATGTTTTATCAAATGTGTAAGCTTATTATACTATTTAGCATCACCAAAAATGGGTAAAGTATTTTAGAAGAAACAGAATTTTAAATAATTCCCTCCCTCAGTTTCATAATAAAAGCTAATTCCTTCCCTCCACCCCTTTGAAAGACACTTAACACTCACTGAAAAAAAGCAAAAATAAAACATCCCATACCCACTCAGTTTGTAAAACTTACACAGTACATCGAGGAAGCACTTGCACAAAATTAAGACAAATTTTATCCAAGTGGAAGCCATGCTTGCACAGACATAAAAGTGAAACACAGCTGGATAAATCTACAGTATCACAGCACGGTTTTGCATTCCTGGACCTTACCTTTGAAGAAAGGGATGTAATGATGTCTGAATGTAGATGTAAGGCTTGGGTGTTGGGGCAGGGAGATGCAGCTACTGGTACCAAGACTCTGAGTACCAGCTGGGGGCAACAGAGAGTAAGTGAAAATAAACTATTTAGTTCACTTACTGAAAGCCACAAATTACAATGCCATCCTTTTTTTTTTCAGGAACATTTTCCTCCTGATGCTTAGAAAACATACAGTTTATATTTAAGGCTTCATCTTTCTCTGGTTATTGCTAAAAACATGACAGTGGCCATACTATGGGGTCGGCCAAGGGACAGGGGCTTTCCGCAGGCAGAAAGGGCATCACCCAAAATGCTGTAACTGTAATGCATCAGAAAATATTCCAGAAAAGGCGCCACAAAAAGCATGGCTGCATTCAGGGGAAAACCTGCATATCAAAAAGCTGCAAAAGGGAATGATAAATGCTCATAATGGACCTAATGGAATGAAATGGGAAGAGCCTTGTCTCTGCAGAGAACTGTGCCACGAGCAGGTCCACAGTTCTCACTGTCGGCGGTGCACACTGGCAGCATTTAGTTCACAATGCACCGGGGCACTCCAGTGCATGGCTAATTTAAGTATTTGAAGAAACATCCTGAAGTTATTTGAGCTCTGAAAGTTAGACATGTGATTAAGTACCTTGAAAAATATTCTCGAGTCATCTTTGTTTGCTTTGCTGCAATCATGTCCTGATAACACAGTTTGGAGGACTAGTGGCAATTATGAAGATTATCTTCTAAGTTTTAAAGAATTAGAATTTATTTGCAATTCTTTCTGTCTTTCCTCCTTGCTTTAACAACGTGCTGCTAAGATTATGAATGACAGCTACCAGACCTTCAGCAGAGATTAATCTCTCTCTAATCGATTTTTTTATACTCCATCTCATTTCCACTTTGTCAAAGACTTTACGTAATACAAATATTCAATTCCTGTAAAAAACTGTTTCTGTTACCTGTGAAATCTTCATTTCCCCTGGAAAGATTAAGAACTCGCAAATTTCCAAACTAGTTTAGAATTATAAGGCATCCCCAATGAAATTAAAAGACAACAAAAAAAATATAAATACTCTGTGTTCTTCACCTGAATGCTGTAGTTGAGAAAAAACAGAATTAATTTTGAGCAATTTCACTGATTATTTTCAAGGATAAAACTCCATACAGAGCCCGGGTATGAATGGGCTTTTGTAAGGCATTCCCATGCGAACGTCAAAAGGAGATGATCCCTCCTGTCTGTGTGACAAGAGCACCAACACAGCTGTTACTACAGCCCAAAGCTGCAAAAAAACTTGTAAACTTCTCAACTAAAGCAACTTGGCCTTCAAAATCCAGCCGTCAGAACTAGTCACTCCTCCAGCTCTCACACTGTGGACAGGAGACATGAACTATGACCCTGAACGTACACAAAGTCACTCAGTCACCCTCTTGGCTTTGTGTGCCTTCATTGCTACTGTGCCACACCTTCAAAGAGCTGTGGATTGAGTATGTGTCTTCAGGCAGGATGAGACCAGGATTCAATCCCTTCAACTCTCCTACCTTGTGCCTACATAAGTTCAATTTTTCTTCAATGTCTATTTTTGTTTTCTTGGATGCACATTCCTGAAGCACTTGTTGCCTTTCTCCCCATGGGACACTCTGCTCACAGTAAATAAATCATGGCAATGAACTGCTACTCCACCTTAAACCCCTGCCTACTGGAGTCAATTCTACCTACAAAGTAACACAAAGTAATGGAAAAATCTAGAGAATAAGTAAGGCTGCTTTTCGATTACCTGGTCTGCTGTAATGCTGAGGAGAATGGGAGGTGGGGGTGTACCGACCATAGCCCAGGGAGCCAGCAGAGCTAGGACTTGATGTCCTGTACTGCTTGAAAGATCTGTCATCTTGGTCACCCTTAGAGGAAGAGAGGAAATACATGTCATTAGGGAAGAGGAATAAGTGCTGAAACAGGCAGAATATGCCATCCCGTGTGTTTCTGTGCGGTGTAGATGGGAGTCGATGCTGTCCTAGGACTCCATGCAATCCCAGTGAAATGAGGAGGCTTTCGGCACCTCCACCCGCAGCGTGACTGAAAGAGCTCTGCCAAGTACCAGAGAGCAGTCATGTTGCCAGGAAAGTCAGCACAGACATGAATGTAAAATTACAATGTAATTTGAAAAGAACATAACACTGTGAAAGTGTTGCTTCAGGACAGCGTAATTGCCTGAACAAATAGAAGTGAGTGGAAGATGGGCTCAGGTTAGCAGGACAGTATTATGGTCACTTTGAACCCATATGAATGGATGCACAATGGTTACAGACAACACAAAAATCAGCAGCTGTTGGTTTCACTACATCATGAAACTGACTGTGTATAAATTGCCCAGTGTGGCACACTGTAACATGGTCATTACCCTGAAAACCAATATAAACACTCGTGCAGCATTAGCATTAATACTGCAGCATTGTGCAGAGCAAGTCACACAATCCAATTCCCTCTAAACCCTCGGCTTCAACCAGTTAAAACCATGCACATCCCTCCCAAGCCTCTGCTTTTCTACAGCTAGTTAAACTGCAACTGCAATTTGCAAGTAGGGTCATCTTAACAGTCAAAGCACTACTGAGTGAAATAGATGTGGAAGTGACTTTGTGTAAACTAGCTACAAAAGTAAATTCAAATTTCCTTCTTTTTAAGACAAGTGAGAATTCGCTTGAGTTAACTTCAAATTACAACAAATCAATGTAACGTACAGATGCTTCATTATGGAAAATCATACTCCAAAAAATGTTTCCCCTCTCCTATTCCAGTAGAAAAGAGTGAAGATATGCTATCCCATAGCAAATGTCAGTCACTCATGAGTATGAGGACACCTTTAGGCATCTGTGATTCCCACTGGATCACTCATCATTTAAACACATTGAAGATCCTACTTAGTTCCACCATCATCTCCCAGATTCCTAACATAACAACTTAATTATGTCCACCCATTCATCTTTAGATGAATTTGGCTCCTCTAGGATTATCCTTGACTCTACAGAGATGTACAAAATTCTCAAATCGTCAGTTTTTCCCATGGTCAAGATATCCTCCATCCCTTCAACATCACCCCAGAGACACCAGCTGCATTTTCAAAAGTAGAAACTCAGTTTAGTACAGTGGTCAGCAGCATTACTGCTGTAATACCAAGTTCAGAAGTAATTATACAAAAAGGAAAGAACAATTGATGCCTTCCCAAACACACAGTGCTCTGGAGGCATTCTGCCACCAACTCCTCTATGTCCAGCTTGAGATTTTCCCTTCCGAAGTACCTACATCATGTAATACCCACTCTAACCTTCGTAAAGAGAATTACAAGCAGCATTGCAATGGCTCTACAAAGTCTTGTGATGATATCTAAATATCACATGAGTGTCAGCTGATGTTCTGGGATGTGTCCAATTGTACGATACAGTGCAACTTTCCTCTAGTAAAAATCCCTGCAACAAAACTGGTGACGAGTTTGCAGATGACGACCCCCGAGCACTTGATCATAGACTCCTTAAAGAAAGACAGCAAGCACAGAGAAGCTGGATAACATGGGACTATACACAAACCATGGCAGTCCCAACCTCCACACCAGGATCACTTTTGGAACTTAATATTGGCACTTTGGTAACTTGTATGTAATTTAAAATTATTATAATCTTCCAAAACACCAAGTTTTCATATGGTTTCAGACCTTACCTTTGTGTACCTTGTGTCTCTGTAAGGAACAGTCAATCTAGTTCATGTAACCAAATATTAAATAAAGCACACTTTTATTTTTAAATTATCAATTAAATTGCATCTCTACTGGTTAACTTCCCTGTTAACCAGTTCTTAGAGTGACAGTTTGTGATTTATAGTCCTTAATTCTCCATAATTACCAAAATTTTGCAGTACATAAAATTGGGATAAAGGAGAATTTAGCCAGACTCATGACATCTAATCGAGTTTCTATGTGGGAAAATATAGGAAATAGCTTCACTGCTTCCAAAGTGACGTTTCTTGAAAGACAGACTAGCTTAATTAATGCACATCGAAATACACAGACCTAGAAGTTCAGGTATGTGCAAATGATTTAAAAGTATGTGTACACAAATAGTATAAGTAGTTTAACTATTTGTGGAATAAAAAAAAAGAGAAGAAAAAAAGAAGAGAAAGCTATGCCGAACATTAATTCAAATCAGCTCACGGTCACAGCTTTAAATGTGAACATAAATCATATTTCCCAATATAATTTATTTAGTAGAGCTTGAAGAAGTGACCACCATACAACCTTTATTTTGGAAAGCAGAAACATGGATGACAGTGGAGACAGATGCATACAGATGATAATCCAGAAGCAGAGCACATATTTTACACAAGTAACACTCTGAAAATCATAAATTATAAACCCCATGCACTGTAGAGGCAAGGGGCGAACCCCACATTTCAGACGCTGCTGGTTATCAATATGACCAGGTTTATGCATCACAAAATGGGTCAGAAAAAGAGAACAAAGGCATTGGGGATTACCTCAGTAGGTGTTGGAGAGAGCAACTGAGGTGACTGCAAACAGCAACACATAACAAATTAGTGATACAAATTCATGCATGATGTTATTCGTGAGAAGAATTACTCTTAAAATATCACTATCCGCGTAGAACACATGATACAGTTAGGAAAAACACCTGTCAATTAAGTTAAGGCATTTTTTTCTAATTATCTGTTCTTAATTAAGTATATAAGGACTAATATATAAATAATTCCATATTAGTCTTTTAGTGATTTCTCTACTACAAAATCCTGGGGTTTGGTGAGGCCAATCCTATGCCACAAAAAAGGGCAGCAGGGAACTCCCACCTAAAGCAACTGCCTGGAACTACACACAAGCCCTAATTAAATCTGCATTGAAGCACCTCCAAAATAAGGGCTAGAACTGACCATTTTAAGGGAAAGCAAAACATCTGCACTATTTAATCTTCAATTAAACATCATGTAATTTGACAATTTGCTGTTCATTTTCCTTTCCAAATCAAATGCTATGTTTGGTTGGTTGAGCAAATCTACTGGAAGTATTGCAGCTGCAGGTAAGATGCCAGGATGCTGAAATTTGGAATACTGGATTTTTTTTTTTCCCCTGGAAATATCACGGATAATAAATATCTGGAGCACCACGAAAATATGCATGTTGGATTACAGACACTGTCCTTGTCTGGCTTATGCAGAGTTTGGTCTGTGCACCTCTGCCAAGCCTGGACGTCACCAGGCACTCAAGGAGGGCCAAAACCACCATGAGCACCAATGAATTTTGATATAGAAAGGAAGTGCTTATGCTCCACAGGTTCAGGATTAGGCAGAAGCCTTCAATTTTGTGAAATCAGAAGCCTAAATACCATGTAAACCCTTTACCAAATACAATTTGAATTCTTTTTGGATACATTACAATGGAGCTACCATGGCTCAGCACTGTGCAGAGAGGACTTGGAAGAAAAGTCTGCAAAGCCTAAAATATGCACCGCACTTCGCCTGACAGTCATACTGAGACATTACTGGTACTGAATAAGTGTGAAAGGGGCAAGTGATAGCACGACTAGGGCTATTATAAATATCATGGCTATTAAATATAGCATTTATTTCTGCCCATTCACTTACATCTGGAGAGAAAAATGCAGACTTCCATGCTAGACTGTATATGTCTTGCTCATACCTAGCATATTGAAGAGGTTTGGTTTGTAAAAACATAGCTAAAATTATAAAAGAAATCAGAAAGTCAAATGAAAGGTAGGTATGTTCAGAGACCTTGCCGGAAGAAAAGCTAACTTGCATGACAGGAGTTATATACAAGTCTGTTTCACAAAGCCCAGAATTAGTATTTGTTATTAGTATGCTAGTATTATGTTAAATTAGATTTCATTAGCACAAACTGTATCATATTATCTCTGCATATGAAAAAGCTGAAGTGCATGCATGACATGAGGATGAAGTTTAGTAAGGGACAGTTGAAAGAAATTTGTACACAGAAAAGTGATACCATTGTTGTGTTACCAAAATAACATGGTACACTTTGATAAAAAAAAAAAAATCATGAAAGACATTTGGCTTTGCTTCTCATTTTTGCATTATAATTAGCAATGGCTCCTGTTTCCTATCGCATGCAGAACTACTCCCATGGAAAAACATTTTAATTACATGTCATCTCTTTAAAAGATGATCACAGAAAGCAACTTTTTCCACAAACTAAAAAATGAAATGAACATCTTTGGTTTGGTTGGTTTTTTCGTTTTGTTGTTTTTTTTTTTTTGGAAGGCGTTGTGAATGAATGGATGACATGACTCAATTAACTGAAGCTATGAAAGTTACATTTTTTAAAAAAAAGTTATGCACGTTTAATAGTTTTTGGCAACATGTTCAATGATGCACATATAACCTGAAACTCATAGTAAAAAGAATACCCATGTGTCAGTACCTCCCCGTAACTATGCCTGTCATCTGAAGAGTAACTGATATATGGAGAATAGGAGATCATATCTGGGCGGTCAATGTTATAGATGGCTTTATTTTTAGGAAGAGCAGCCAAGTCCCTGTAGTCAAGAATTTCATCTCCAAGCTTTGCCTAAGAAAAGGAGGAAAGAAAGCAGTGAGAATAAGAAAGAATATTAGCAGGATGCAATCAGACAAGATATAGGTATATAAGTATATCGGTATATAAGTACAGGTATATAAGCATAGGTAGAAAGGTCATTATCATAATAAACCACTTTTTGCATTCGTGAACATTTAAATCCCTTGTATTTACTACACAATGCTAAATATTACTGATGTTTTCTTTTATATACTGTTGCTTTCTACCTTGTCACTGGCATTTGGCTAACAGGAGTAGCATGGCATCGTTCCAATTCCCTGGTTATATCCCACTTACTCCTGGCTGCACAAACAGATATAGGGGACAGATACTGGAGTCTTTTTCAGGCAAAACACACTTAATTTTGGTGTGGTTTCGGTGTGCAGAATTCCCCTACTGTAGGCAGTAGAGAATAATCAAATATGTATTTCCAACATACATTCCTCAGATGCTGCAAAGCATTAGTCAGCTCTTTGATCTTTCCTACTCAGTCGTGTCCCACAGCTTCACCTCCTTTCCTGACTGTGTCTAAACAGCCCTTAATTATGGGTCACAAACCAGCAGATGACGGATTTGCACCGTGGTGGAAGATCACAGATGCCACTCAAGTAAAGTTCAAATCCTCTCATGAGGCTCACACAACCAACAGAGAGACAGGGCTGTGCTGCTCCCCATTCTCCTCGCACTACATGTATTCCAAAATTGTAGCTTATTATCAAGCTGCCACATTGGAACAGATTATCCTTAGGATAATTGCACCGAAACTGTATCCAGCCCGTACTATCTTGCAGATATGATAAGTTGGCCACATTGAGAGTGGAGAAATGGGCAGCATAATTGTCTCACTCCCACTTCAAGTTTTGCAGAATGATAAACTCTTTGCTGGCAACAAAATGAGTGAATCTTGCTGTGCTCTGAAAATCTCAGTATGATCAGCTATAAAACTGCAGTAATGTTTTCCACATGCAAAAGTACAAAAGTATCCAGGATTTATGTGTGCATTAATTCTATTTTTTTCTTAGTATGAGCTAAGAAAAGTACAATAGATTTTCCCAGGGAAGTTTTCTAAAAATTAGTTTGACAACTTTCAGTTATCTCCTCTAAAACAATGCATGAATATGTGCAAATGTAAACTACATGAAAAGAAGGAGGATTACTCTTAACAACCAAAGTAGTACAAAGCCACTACAACTTCACATATTCCCATCCTCAAAACTAATGAAAAAATGTGTTTTAAACAAGTATGTGATTCTTCAGCAATCTACAGAATCTCACTTTGTCTGCAGCTACTTTTAAGAAGCTAAAGAGCAATGAAATAACTCCTTAATGAAAATAAGTTCCTCCCTGCTGAGAAGGCAGTGGAGAGCTCTGATCCAGAGACAGTTAATGCAAAAGTAAGGACCTGTCCATCCTGTATGTTTTAGAAAAAATTTGGGTAGCATTATGCCTACGAGGAAGGCCACAGGGGCTGTGATTTCACTTAAGGTGTCCAGGCTTTTGGACATTATTTTAGTGAATCCAAAGTAGTTTAAGACTGGGAATATTTAAATGTGAATTACAGTCATTTTGGCCACTATCTCTCCACGTAGATGGGCAACTTCCCATTAGATTTCTGAACTGTCAGAGGAGTAAAACTTATCTTGTTATGTAATTCCTTTCAGTTAGATAAAAAAATGTGGTGAAATTTGGATGAAGGAAAACCTTAGGCATTCAGTTGCTTTCTAAACACTCAGTTCTCCAAACATTGAATCTACACTGTTTTTTTTACTTTATGTGTTTCACCTACATTCAATTATGTGAATGGAGTTCAAATCTGCTCGGGAAGGCTCAAATTACAGCTGAGAGACTTTAAGCCATTTCTTCAGTAATTTGGTATTTTGGATTCTGGTAAAACCATTCTCTAAGTATAGAGTATCTATTTCATTTGGAATATGTAATTTTATGATCATATAATTTTAAATATGATCAGTATAAAAATATAGTGTGATTCCTATTCCTTGTATAAGACCACATATAACACAGCTCTGTAAACTAAACTAAGCCTTCCAGTTGGATATATTAGGTTGGAGCATCTAATTCCCCCTTTAAAAAATTCAGCAAAGTATAAAGCAGGACTTCTATTTAAACCTTATTTAATGGCATAATCTAGAAATCAACTCATTTTTAAATAGGGACTCTGAGGTGTTGGCAGCACTAGGGCAAATTTCAGTCTGGATATAATAAAGCAATCTCTAAAGATCATGAAAAGATGCCCATTACCTTCCAAAGGCACTGGCCTGTGCCCTCTCTCAGTGCAAGCAGACACCAAAGTCTGTTATCAGTAGACGAAAAAGTAGTGTGGCTTTAGTAAACCATCTGGATGAAGCACATTCAGGTTTGAGCCAAAACACACTTCCTTTACCTTTCCTTATCTGAGGACTCCACCATGCCCCAGAGCCATGCCTGCCCTGCCGTGGGGTGGTGGCCAGGATAATGTCCAGCATGGCTCTGACTTGATGACTTTGGAGCATGAGCACCATGAACTCACGGCTCCTAAAATTCGCCTGTTTTCTCTAAACTCTTTTGTCCCTGCAGTACCTCACAGAGCTCACCAGCTGGTGAGGGACAGTTTTGCTGTGGGTTTTGGTGATCTGAATCCATGCTAATGCTGAAAGCTGCTGCCCTGCGTGCACCATCCCACCCTGTTCTGCCTTCTACATTAGCATTAGAAGGCATGTAGACACCAGGGGCTTTTTTTGCGTCTCTGGTTGTCTGGAGGCTTTTCCTGGGTTATTGTTTAGCTCAGTTTGGTCTCCAATTTGACTGCATGTCTCTGTGCACACACTAGTATTAGCACAAAAGAGGAGATGGGAAGACAGGGCCAGAGAGGGACAGGGCCGTGTGTGGGTGGGACCTTCCTTCCAGAGGCAGCAAGAATTTAGGTTTGGCAAAACCAATCACGAAAGCACACAAGACAAATCTTGAGCATGTCTGTATGTCATAACCCTCCTGTAATAGAAAACACATGTGAAAAAAGATAGCCACGGGACCATTTTGATAATATAGAAGTCAGGAACATGTTTTTAATTCTTTTACTTTCCTGTTTGTGAAAGCCAAAATAGGATTTAATCAGCCTCACAGGTTTGACAATTAAGCAGTGAGAGATGGGACAGAGAGAACAAGAACTTGCACTCCTCCAGGGAGGTTTTTTTCTGACTGACTCATATTTGCTCGACAACTTTATTCTTTCACAGTCCCAGCTGTATATTACAGTGACAAACATTAGAGTTGTGTGCTGATTTAATGATAGCCTTTAAAAACAAACAAACAAAACCAGAAAAGGAGAATGAAGGTTTGTCCTTGACTTTTAACAGCCAGGGAAGCATATTTAAAGCTGTAACCAGGAACATCAATAAAAACAGTACCATCCTGCAGTTAGATAAATGTCACTAAAAACATATAAATCTTAGGAGAATTCTCATGCTCAAATAAACAATGAGATGGTGCATGGCTGAAGAAATAGAGGCCAAAGAAAGCACTTACATGATAATAGGCTCCCAGCACAATGAACTGTCCTCAGAAGGACATTTCTTTACTGGTAATACACCACTGGTATGCGCCAGCACTCGAGCTCAGGGCTGACAAGCATTTAGAGAAGCGGCACTTCTTCCACTGCGAGTTCAGTCTTGCTCAAATAAATGGTATATGGTATTCAAAATAACTTTTACTTGAAGAAAAAAGACTCGTTTGGATCTGAGGCACTCCTTTGCTTGTCTCAGTGTAGTAGATAAAAGCCCTTTATATTTGTATAATAATGTCTCTGGAAGTCAGCTGCATCTCCAGCAATATTTTCCCTATACAGTCTGAACTAATGAGGATGACCTGCCTACCTGAGGGATACTTAGTCAGGACAGAGAAAAGCCCTGGAATTGCTGAAGCCCTACAAGAGATATTTGTATGGATCATATCATATTTGCATATTTTACCTATTGCTGGTAGCCTTGAGAATTTGGCCATGAACACTATCTACAGGAATTTTGATCTTGTATTGAAAAAAAAATCATAAAAATTTATCATACTTGTTATTTTAAATTCTCTCTGTGAGCTTTCCAGAACACTTCTTAAGCCATAAACACATCAAAGGTCCTCTGAGGCAAGGGACTGGCATTTGGCAAGGCCAGAGTCTGCAATCACACGCATGACTGTTTTCATAAGCAATCAGATGCAGGCTCAGGAGCTCAATTTAGGCAAGTTGTATTCAAATCTAAGCTTGCAAACTACCTGTGGGCTCTACTGTTTACTTAAACTTTTCTTTTCAGAAAGCACTGTGGGATCCTGCATGCTTTGGTACAAGCCAACTCTAGCTGTAGTGTAAGTGCTATAAATACTCCACAAAAAATAAGAGGAAAATGCCAGAATTCTGTTATGGCAAATGCAGTATTCAAATATTTTAAACTTGAGAAAGCAATTCCATTTTAGAGGAATCACCAACTGCAGTGTTTTGGAGACACTAACTTCCCATATATTGTGCTAAATCGTAGGAGGAAGCACGAGGTTTTCCACATCCCACAGAACAAATTTCACTGTGAAATACTCACATAGATCACACGGCTTGGGGAACCTGATGTACTTGAAGCAGGTACAGAAATAATACTCTCAGACGAAGTCCTGGTTTCCTATGGCAGGACAAGCAAAATAGGAAATAGAGGAAAAGACAGATAATGTAACTGCTATTTCAAAAAGTGCATACAAGACATTTAATGTAATTCAACCTTTACTACTCAAAAATTACCTATTACAGAGAGCTCAAAACATACAGGCATGGAGTTAAAAAATAAAAGAACACTCTCAGACAATCAATTTAACTTTTAAAAAATGCAAGAATTGTTTTACACATGGCTTTCTTTTCCCCTCTCTTAAGAACAAAATGGCCCAGAGCACTTCTGGGGTGCGAGGACAGCCTTTGGGCACTATCAGAGACAGGTGAAGTTACAAGATGATACCGTGGCAACATTTTCACTCCAAGGTTATGCCATCAAACCATTCTACATTGCGTCTGAAACACGTCACATGGCTGCCATGCCATTCACTCACAGCCAACACAAGGTGGAAAGGGACCTGGAGGTGATAATTTAACACAGACAATCTACTTAAACACCCCTCCTCCATAGTTAAAGCACTTTTCAGTTTTCCAGAACTTGTGTAAGTGACATGAAAGCATCACCAATGCACTGATGTCATGCACAAACCATATTTCTCTTTCATGGTGTCCCTACAGGAGACCCAATGCAGAAGAGAAAAAAATAACTTTAGTAAACTATGCTGTTCCAATGTTTTGAACCCTGTTAAAGTCAAATGACAGTTGTGGATTAAGCTCAGGATTCCCAGATAAAGCTTCAGAGCTTCTCTCTGTGTCCTGAGCATGGCCTTGGGCATCTGGCCCTAGGCAGCCATGCCTGAGCACAAGGGTTGGACAGGATGAGCTCCAGAGGTCTCCTCTGGGTCTTTCCAAGGGCAGACAAGAGGTGAGTCCTTCTCTCCTGACAGCCCTTGGAAGAGCCCAGGCAGGGCATTCCCTCGGCACCAAGGAGGTTACTGGAGTTCCCAGCATGAGCGTTGCACATTTCCAGCAATCTCTTTGAACTGGAAACCAGTAACAAGTGGTGTCCTTCAAAGGTCCATACTGGGACCAGTCCTGCGTAATTTCTTCATCCGTGACACACACCGGGATTGGGCACATCCTTGGCAAACCCACAGATGACACCCAGCCGTGCTGGGGACAACACGCTGGAGGGAAGGGATGCCATCCAGAGGGATCCTGAGAGGCTTGGGAAGTGGGGCCAAGCAAACCTCACGAAATTCACCAAGGCCAAGTGCACAGTCTGCACCTGGGACAGGGCAATCTCCAACACCACAGCCAAAACTGCGTGGGGAAGGGAAAAGGAGAAGGACTTGGACGATACTGTGACTAAAAAATTGGGTATGAGCCATTCCACCTCTCACACATGCTCTTTATTCTCTTCATGATCCATTACCTCTCTGAGCATGCACATCATCTCCCAGCTTTTTCAATAAAACCTCCCATCTCTGTTGACTCTATTTCCTCTGTACGTTCATTCTCTGTATTACATGTTTTTCTTCTTCTTCCACCTACCTCTTTTCCTCATATGCCTTTTTATAAACCTTACTTTCTCTTGCTGCTTTGATTCCTCCTGTCTCTTCCAGCTTCCTCCCTTCTGATTAAAATCTCACTCTCCCATCATCTTTCTTTATGCTGTCACTCTCTTTCACAACTTCTTTTTCTCCTCCACTCCATCTCCAAAGTTTTGGAGCATGCTGCCACTTTCTCCTTTTGCCTTTGTCACCTACTTTAATTACATGCTGTTCATATACCTATATATAGGAAGATAACTTAAAAACAACAAACTGCAAGGTCGAACAGCAAATTTCTCAAGCAGTAGATCCCATTTCAAACTTCAAAAAATATGTTGAAAAGTTCATTATTACTCTCTTTGAAATGACATCCTTCCTTCTGGTTTTATTTTTTCGATAATCAGCAAAGAGATCAGAAAAGAGGAAAAACTCAAGGAAAAACTGCTAGGCTCAGGAAAATTATTTGATATTCAGAGTTTGTCATAAAGAACATCAGAGCCATCACTTCCCAAACACATGGGTACAGAAACTGCAGCCAAGATCCTTCAAGGTAAAGCCCTAACAATTTTTTTTTTCAAACTGTAATTTAGTCAAACTTGGACTTTCTAACACACCAGATTTAACAATCTTTTTATGGCTGCTGCCTGCTGTTCTGACTTGTCCCATGTGCCTTCCTCCCAGCCTTGAACCAAAGCAGAGCTTTTTTGAACACGGATACCAAGGGTACCGCTTGGAGCATCAGAGAACATCAGAAGTGAAAAACCCCATACTTGACCTCTACATTAAATGAGATAGCTGTAACTCATTCTCACCACTTCAGAGGGATCATTAATTCTTCATGTCCTAGGGACAGCTTATTTATCTGCTTATCTTGTAATTATTCAAGTTGGCAGAATTCTACCCTTTTCCCCTTGAACACAGACAGGTGCACAAATTATCCAACTTAAGGAGGGACTTAAAGCCAGAGATTAAATTGAATTGTGGCTGGCTTGCCAACATTTTAGAAACAAATAATATAAAAGAAATTCCAAAGAGATTTTATTTTGTAAAAGCAAATAAAGTGAAAGTCCTCTGATCTTTTAAGTTTAGAGCCACGTGAAAAGAGAAGAGGTCATGAACTGATCACATCATAATCAGCCAGAAGTTAAAAATTAACTTTTTTTTTCTTATTCATATTTTCACATTTTTACTTTTTCAGCTTATATATATAACTCTTAGGTCAGCATTCTCCTGAAGCTGGAGCTTTATTCACTGATTGAAAGCAGAATATTTATACTAGATGATTACATTTCATTAGCCAACTAGATTCCAATCATCTAAAATTTAAAATTACAGTAGTGAAAAATTTCCAAACCCTTCCCTTCATGCCTGCTGCAAAAGAAAAAAAAAAAAAGGATAGAAAATAATATGTCAATTGAGTAACACTGGGTAAAAACATAGTCTTTTTACCTTGTTTTTTTCTTCAGCCTTTGCAGCCTGTCTACAAACTGGATGCCAAATGGATGTTCCTGTAAAGTAAATGTAAAGTTCTGCTTAGTTCAGTTCCATTATAACAACCTAAAAAATTTCAAAATAAGAACCTTATTCAACCTTCCTATAAGGTTTTATAAGACATAGCTTTCTGACTATTTCCCATGCTAGCACAAGGATACTTTCAAAGCTCAAGCTGACAAATTCTCAGTACCAGTGAGCCTGATCACAGACATTTAACAGACTCCAGAAAGCTTAGTGAACTTCAGTATGGGACATCAGCATCAAAATCTGAGTCCTAAGAAGTGTGATTTGGGATCTCTGCAGCTCCTCCAGTCCAACCTGCTGCTCAGGGCAGGTCCCATTACAGCAGGCAGGGCTGTGACCACCTGGGCTCTGTCTATCTCTAAGAATGGAGATCCCACAGCATCTCTCGGCAACCTGTTTCACTCTCATCGTAATTTTTTTCTTTATATATAGTTAGAATTTCCTACACTCTTATAATACATATTCCTGTAATAGTCTAGCTCGGGTCACAGCCAGTAGCACTCTGTGGTGGGATGGAATAGCACTGTGCCATGTAACCCCAGCTGGAAATCCAGTCCGTCTTTCTGACTTATTCCCTGCTCTGATCTTGCACTTCCTATATAAGTCCTACTCCTATATAAGTCAAATACTAAGGAACTGCATCAATTCAGGGGAATACCCGTCCTGGAGGAAGCAGGAGGTACAGAATGAACCAATTCTCTATTGCATACACATATTGAAAAGAGGATTACGAAGAGATGTAAGCAAACGAGTGCGAGAAATTTGAACAGTTTTGCACTAGTGACAAAGGGAAAAAGCATTTCAAAGAGTTGAATGTGATGTTCAAAACAGCGTTCAGTGGAAGTGGAATGTGTGCAATGATATAAAATAAAATAATTATTTTTAAGTTTTAATAGTAAGAAGGAACCTTTATGTTTACACTGGTCTGAGCTCAGAGAAGCCAAAAATTAAAGCTCCCACAAATTAAAGTTAAATAATGTGCGTGCACTGCAACTTCCGCCTGACTAAACGGGAAGTTGAGAACCTTTGCATAATAAATATTTAAGGTTTATACTGGGTGGAGAGCACTAAGAAGAGTTATTGGAAATGCTTTGTTTTCACAGCAGTTTGATAGTTTTCTAACTAGTGGATTTTGGAAACAAGATAGAAACAGAAAGTCTATTTCCCAGAAGACAGATGGAGATCATTAGAATTTATTTCACAAAAATAAGCCAGATGAACCCAGATCCTTGCAGTAAAAGAGTACCTATATGTCCAGACCAGATAAATTATTTACTAAGTTACTATTTTTTCTTTTATTACTGAATAAGAAACATATTTATAGCACCTTTAAATCTAATGCTAAGTTAACTTCTAGTTACAGGTGGGTCTGAGCTTGCCCCATTTGTCCCTTAAATCGCTGTAAATTATCCCAATGGATTTAAGAAGTATTTAGATCACTTTTTTTCTTTTTTTTAACCACTCCTGTAGTAGCCAAGCAACATTGGCTGGGAAACTTTTTCACACTGAAGGAAAAAAGTCCTTTCACCCAAAATGTGTCTGTTGAATGACCACTGAAAATTTCTGCTAAGGAACATGCAACACCTAAAGGAACTTCAGTTTATTAAGAGGATGACGAACAAGTTATAAAACCCTGGGCTCTGACATTTTTTTATTATCTAATAGGTTAGGCAGTCCAAACAACTGATCATGGATCTTTCAATGCATTAAGACCAGTTTTTAATGGAAACTGCTGTTCATGAGAAGACAAAAAGGGTATGATAATAAGTTGGTATGAACACTTCATGCATCAGAAAATACAGTAAGATGGATCCAAATTAATAGGACCTGAACTTACCTTGCTATTATTTGAACTAATAATCAGAACAAAACCTAACAAATATCCAGCCTTACAACAAATGGAACTTAAAAAGAGGATTGATTTGCAAATGAGTTTCAGAGGGTTTGAAATCTAGAAACAAATTTGTAGTCTGATATACTTTTTTAAAGCATTGATTTCCCACAGGATTTTAGTACTGCTAAGATCCTTTTCAGTTGGAAGAACCACAGCATTTTCTGGCTGCTGAGGGAGAATTCATGAGCACAGACAATTATCACCATGTCCTTTAATGAGCTAGCTCTTGTGGCAAACCAAAATGACAATAAAATCATAATTTTAAGAGAAGTAGTAAATTATAAATAGATCTCACTGAGACCACTGCTGTGTTCTAAATAAAGTCTAACTTTTCCAGCTTAAGGAAAAACTTCCAAGTATGTGTCTAGAAAACCATGGACAATTGCATGGACAATTGCAAAGTTGTAAACACATATCTGGGCAGGCATGTGATTTCAGGATAACACACCAGCCTTGCAGTTCCCACATCCTACTGATTTTCTCTTTTCCGTTTTCCTTTGAAAAGACACTGCCAGTCAAAGACATACACAAAAGCCTTCATTTTCTCGATGTTTGCCTCTGTATTTAACTGTGTAGGCAGTTTTATTTTATCAGTTTAGTAGAGTTAAAAGCTGCTATGGAAATACAAAGGATTTCAGCTCATATCTGTGTTAAATGACATTTTTTCCCATTGCATATTTTATTACACAAGTCCTTCTCTAACACTGAACTCCTGTGCAAGCCCACAAGAGTGGGCAAGAGAGCCAAGAGTAACTGCTTTATTTTGTGTTTGTTTGATTTACCTTGAAGATACATTTCTTCTCCTTCTGCAAACATCTGATTGCACCTGACACATCGTGCGCAGGTTGGGTGATAATGTTTTTCTCCTGCCTGTTTGGAAAGAAGGTACAGACAATTTAGCATATTGATCGATTTAGCAGGAGTTTCTCCTTCACCTTCTTGCATATGATTAATCTAATTAGTTATGGACAATTAATTCAACAATCTCCTACAACCACAATATCAATTTTTCATTTGAAACAATTCATGATTTAAAATGTAATTATAGTATTGCCTACACACACAAAAAAAAAGTTAACGTGCAGTAGTTAAGTCTCTGAATTTACAAGACAGAAAAAAATTTATGCAATGAACACATTCTCCCTGTAAACCAAGTGCAGGACAGTTTGGGACTTACCTGCACAAGGAATTTGAGAGGTCATAACCTTGAGCACGGATTTGCAACTTTATGGTCACCATGCTTCAACTGAATATATAATCTTAATGCTCAGCAAGAACCATCCTGAGCAAGGAATGTTTGTAGCTCTTTGAAAGTGCCTTGCAGGTAACTTGTACTGAAGAGTTTCTGTGAGGAATGTGTGTAGCCTGCCCCTAGGATTTTAAGTTCAGAGCTGGCAGCTTTGGGTACGGTGCACTGATTCCCTCACACAGACAGGCCAAGAGTTCTGCCATCTGTTCAGAGATTAATCCACATAATTTCATACCACCATTTTTGCTGACTGGAATGAGAACAGGACTGAACCCTCACTTTGCTCAGAACTGCTTAGTAACTTACCAATTTTCATATATTTAAATTCTCAATTACCTGCAATGTTGGCTTGAGCCAGTGACAAAAACAGGAAGAGGAGAGAACTCAGGGGAAGTCGTGCTCTGCTGAGTGACCAACACGGACCAGACCCTCCAAACTGCACTCCCACCCCATCTTTCAGGTGGCACTCACAAAACAGAGTTCAACGTCACAAAGACAGCTCTTGCACATTTTCCAGCACTCCTCACACTCCAAAATCCCTACAGGACTGAAAGCCAAATCTTGGCATCTCCTTCCTCCTCTTTGACCCCACACTCTTCCATGCTACACGGAATTGCCCATGGTTTAAATGGCTAAAGGTCAGTGCCATTTCCAGTAGGAACAAAAGCCAGGAGACAAAGTAACTCTGCATCTTGGAGCTAAAGCAAAGTAGGTTCAACACAATTAAGCGAAGTCTGAGTTCAGTAGAAATTCTCCTGGTGTTAAAAATATGCAAATCTCGGTCCATGTAGAATATCTACATAACCTGAATATCTGAAAAATACTGAAGTGCTACTAGGATTGTGTGTGCATTTTAGAAACTATTATCAACTATTGCTCCACTGCCTTCAGCACATAAATAGGCTCTCACAGCCCGGCACTGTAAATCTCCCTTCTATCAATCTAGAAATTTAGCCCTGTTACTACAAGGTGGACATTTCTAACTCTTTCTCATCCACTAAATTTCAAAGCTTCCAGAGGTATTTATATTAAAGAATGTAATCTGTGTATGGGGGCTATTTTGCTTTTTACAATATCAATCATAGGAGTGCAGTAAATCTAGGTTAAAGAATCTCTGGTTTTACTTCCTCAGTGGTAATTTGATTCACTCCTGAAAACCTGCTGCAGCATTTTAGACTGGCAATAAAGAAGAGCAACATATCACATCAGAATTGTCATTTTGAAAACAGCTTTGCTCCAGTTCACTCTTTTTATGGTGTCATTTGTGCGGATTTCAGAGTGATTTTTGCAACTTTAGACATGGAAGATGATGACTACTATCTGTAATGACACCTTTAAAGTACGAGACCACAAAGTATCAGTACTGAGCTTAAACTTCAGGTTTAAAATTGCTTGCCTTAGTGCAGGTGTTTAAGTACAGAAGGGTATTTAATTATCACAAGATAAACTTATGTTTGGAATATCAAACTGAAAAGAAATATTATTTCCCTTGGAAGTTTTGTAGTGCACAAGCATTGCTAATGGAAAGCATAGGCCTCAATAACTCAACTGATTTAGCACAGCTGACACAATTCCCAGGCTAGCATTCTCTAAGGGAATTCAATTACTTCTTTGCTAAAATAAACTGCCAGAACAAATTCTCAGATAACCTGGATGCATCACAGAACAAAGTCTATTTCCCCAAATTTAACAGTACAACCAAATACATAATTTTAATTCGCTTTGTGTCATCAGTGATACCAGCTAGGTACAGAATGGCACAGAAAGACCTCTTTTATAACTTAAACACAACAAAATTAGGAGAGAAAAGTGCAGAGATTCTTTTGTTGATGATCACACCAGGATTTTGCATAATTATTTCTGAATTAAAATGAGACAAACTCAAAAATTTTCCTGTAAGTGCTGACAGTGGCTTTTGTTGCCCCTTTTAAATTTTTTTAATTTTGTCCCTCTTCTAGACAAGACATAGCAGACTCTTCATCACGTGAAAGTATTTAAAACAGACTGCACTGTATTTCTAAATGAGAGGTGTTAGCAGAATCTGAGCCTAGACAGCTGATGCAGGGATTAACTAATACTGTTCATTGATATGTATATGCATTTACTCTGATTAGATATCATAAATTATATTCAAACCTAGGACCTGAATCTGAATCATAAGAGTCTCTTGGGTAAATGCCAAGGAGGCTTTCATCAGTGTCCCTCTTTCTCCTGTCCCTTCAGTTTCAGGGGCTTCGTCTCAGAGATGAACGATGTTCCAGCAGAACCCAGATATTTTATAAGCTTAGGGCCACAATTATTTTAATGGCCTCATTATTTTTTCTCCTCTTGCTTATATTGACGTGAGGTAGTTCAATGCAGCAAACAAATTCCTAACCATATGGTTACTCCTTCTTTGCACAGTTTGAAAGCTTAGTTTGACAGATTGTTGTCTCAGTGTTTAATAAAATACCAACATGCACAGAGCACAGAAGAAGAAATGTTCATCTCTGAGAGATCTCTTCTGGTTCAAGTGGTAGATTGTAAAAAACCTTCTCAATATCCTTCATTTGCTTCAAGATTGCACCAACTCTTTCTGCCCAGGCATCCAGATGTGAAGATACTATTATTGTGAAGATTTGAAGGCTGATTTTCAGCTGAGATCACCTCAAACCAAATTTGCAACACAGGACATTACCAACAATTTAATTTCTCTCCAACTAACTATGCACCAGCTTTCCACAATCACCGAGTCACACTCTTAGCGTGCAATTTAAAGTGGAGTCAAAACAGTCCTCAGCACTCTGAGACAAAGCATTACGAGTTACTTCTTTCCCTATAGGTACAAGAGACTCCTTTGAATGTGAAGACTGCTCTACAGAGAAGGAAGAGCCTTCTGGGCTCATCAACATGAGGAATGTTTTAGGGCAGCCAAGGACCTCTCACAGTCCTCGCCCTGAGCACAGGGACCATCACAGTGCTGGACCACAGCACATTGAGAGACAAACCCAGGCTTCACTAAAAACAGGACCAGAAAGCTCTGCAACGAAGTACATATAACCACCTTTTCTCACTTCTCATAACTTGAGGGCTTGAACTAGGTAAAAGAAGAATAAACCTGATGTGACAAATGCAAATCACATCATTCAAAGCACAATTAGAAGACAATAAGGGTCTTCAGAGAAGAATGGTCACCAGGCCTGGAAAACATGCAACGCTAGCAAAACTAGAGTAATTCATACCAAAAGGAATAACCTTAACTAGTAAAGTTTGAGTTTTAAATTAGCTGTCATCACTCAGGAAAAATATACTACATTATTGCAGACAGCTCAGCGAAAAGCTCTGCTCATTTTCTGACTATAGCTGCAATAACTGATGAAGTGGTAGAATATATAAAAGATGATATACATAGTAATTGTAACTCTACCACAATGACATTGCTTGTCTGGCCTCTCATGCTGCTTCTAGGAGTGTGATTGATATAATTTTTTACTGCAGTTGATGAGCGACAACTGCTTATGGATTGACACATGAGAGATCGAGCAGCCTGAAGCTCAGAGAGTGAGCTGGGTCCCGGAATGAAGACTCGAGATTTCTGATGTCTGACTCATCACAGAAGTCTAAGTACATCCTATCTCACCACATAACTCAATGAAGTAGTTAGTAAAGGGAAGATAGAAAGTTTAAAAAAACATTTAATAAGTTAGATAAACTTATAACTATCTGATTCTTTTCCTGAGAATTAAAAGCTATCAGTAAACTTTTTTCCTGTAAAAATAAAAAATAGCAACAATAATAAAATCTATTTTGTTATCAAAATGCATAGTGGTAATTGATATCTGTTATTGCTGGGAGTAAAGAGTTTGTGGAAGTGACAAAAAGTTAGATTGCTGCAATGATTCAATCATATCAAAACATATTGTCCATTTAAAATGTATAATACAATATAGTTGCTGTAATAGTGCCTCATTACCACTAAGTGTTGTCTATTGAGGTTGATCCAAATCCTGCCAACCTCATACTCTAAAATCTCAAAATCAAGCCCTAACTGTATCCTGTCCTGCACAGAAATAATGAAAAACAGCCTACAAAACACTGAGCTGGTGTGTATGCCAAGGCATGGTGCAGCTGCCTGAGCCACAAACAAAGCCCAAAGAGGAGTATAAAGCATTCTTAGTTAAAAGCTTCTCACACGGAACAAATTTGTTGGAGAGTTGCGTCACCACCAGACAACCACCTGTCCAAGCACAGGGAAACAGAATAAAGCACAAAACCACTGATGATGAATAAGCCTTTCCATCAGGCAGCTCCTCAACCTGAAATGAAGGATTAAAGATCTTATAAAAGACATATGACTTGACTACTGTTGCTTCTTAAGTGGAGGGAAGTTACTATTTGTATGGGATGGGAAGGGGAAAAACACTTAGGCAATGTAGAGATGGGTGAAAGTGTAAAAATTTGGTGAGACAATAAATTATTCTCTTTTCTATATTTTGTCTCCATTTCCTGAGTAATTTCCACTCATGTGGACATCCCCATTTGCTCATTAAAGAGCACTGAGATTCCTCCAGGTAAATTTTATAGCACAGACAACAGAAATGTAACTCAGTTTAAAGCCAGGAAGTGTGCAAGTGACCACACAATGATAGAATAATTCAGGTTGGGAAGGACCTCTGCAGGTGATCTAATCCAACCTCCTGGTCAAAGCAAGATTGATGCTCAATTCAGATCAGTCTGCTCAGGAATTTCTTCAGCTGAATACTGAAAACCGCCAAGGATGGAGACTGCATAACCTCTGAGAATATTTCTCCAATGGTTAGTAGTTACTCCTAGTGAATTTTTTTCCCTTTTTTTTCCAGTCAGAACCTCCCTTTTTAAAATTCGTGACAGTTTCCTGCTCTCTCACCATGTGCCTCAGTAAGGTGCTTGTCTCCACGTCCTCAAGGGAACACTACTATTAGGTCCCACCAAAGCCAACCCTTTCCCTAGGCTGAGCAAATTCAGCTCCCTGAGTGTCTACTCAAGATATGTGCTCCAGCCCCTCAACTATCGTGGTAGTCCTCCAGCAAACTCACACTGCTAGCTCCTGCAGCCTGTGGAAGACTTCCTGAAAAATTTGCTGGCTCTGCTCTGCTCCCACTATCTATAATTTCATCTCTGCTTCATTATCTACCATTTTAAACTCAACATTGAGGTGCATCTACTTGCACTGGGAATATTTTTTTCAGAGTATATAAATTTTAAAAAGTGGAAAATCATCAAACTCATTTAGTGGCCATTTGATTAATCCTGTTTATACTTCTTCATTCATTCCCCAAGAGATTGTTTTTACTGAAATATTAAGCCATTATGTGAATGAACTGTGCTTTTTCTTAGGTGCCAGAAATGTAAAGGAAACTGATAATGAAGAACAGGTATAAAAAGGAACTCCAGATATTTATCTTTATGAAATTTAATGAAGTTTCTGAATGAGAGACAGCATTTTATTGTTAAATAGCACAATCAGTCACTGCATTGGTTAATGGAGGCAAATTCACAATTTCTCTAAGTAAATGCAGTTCCCTGACTTCGGCTGAGATAAGGTTTTAATTCCTGCTCCCAGAACTACATTAGATAATATTTAATAACTCTCTGACCTAACAGCACAGAACTGGCTCAGAAAATGTTCCTATCAAGTTATTCCACCAATTAGGCAAACCCAAACAGGGGCTGTTCTTGCTTGTTCCCTCGTGGTAATACAACCCTCCTGCTCTTGGCCAGCACTTCAACCCACATCTCACAATGTGGGCTCAGTCCAAAAGGTTGTGCCAAATCTAGGGCTCAGATATTTGTCCTGTCCTTCTCTCAAGAGCACCATGAGGAAGGTGCACAGCACTGCACCGTTAAGTGTTATCAATGGACACTGATACTGATAACTCTGCCACTGTATTGACATAATGGCATATTACAAGGGCTATTCATAAACTGAATTCTGAGGGGTATTTTCAAGTCAGAGTGATGCTATCCAGAAAATAACCTTTGAGCTTGGAATAGAACACTGTCCTCAGTTACCAGCTTTAAGTAGGATCACATCGAATCTCCATGCACATTTCCAGCAAAGCCAGAGGTTTGCATATGCAACAGAAGGACTCGAAGAGTTATGCAGTAATAGTTGTATACAGTAATGGCTAAGTTAGTAAACAGCTGTCATATCATCTGCTGGGTTTGAAGAGACAGGCAACATTGTCAAGGCAGAGGTATTTGGCAAAATATCTATTGTTTATGTCATACAACAGTGTTGAGGAGAAAAAAATGTGAGAGCCAGAAGTTAAAGACAGCATTCTGTGGAGAAAAACTCTCACTAATTCTCTTAGTCACAGTGGACCTGACTCACCACTGAGTCACTTCAACAGCGTGCCAGGGCAAATGAACCGTTTTCATCAGGATTTATACCACTGTAAATGCAGTGTAATGTTTTGCATCAATCATTCTCCCCATCTTCTCCTTACTGGATTCATTTATCATCCTGCTTGCCAAGAAACTGTCATATGAACTTTTCACTACACACACCTGCAGCATTACTTACAGCTTTAGCAATCTCACATGTACAGTTATTTCATGTGGTCTTGGTTCTGGCTCATCCTGCTGTGCTTTGCAGAGCCTTGAGAATTCCCACCCACATTTGAGTCATTTCAACTGCTTCCCACACACTTTTTATTCTTCCAGGTATAAGGTGCAGATCAAATGTACCAACAGGAACGTTCATCTCAGAATGATACCAACTTGCTATAGTGCTGGACTCTCAGAAGAACTTTCTAATGCTTGTAGGAGAAAATAAAAGTAATTAAAAAACCATAAAGGGGAAAATTGAGAAAAAAAAAGAAACAATAGAAGGAAGAATAGCACTATTACACTTGTAACCTCATTCTGTGACATCTGTAAACAAGTTCTGGCTCAGGAATTCAGCCCTGCCACAGTCAGGTAAAATCTGGAAAAGGACAACACTTCATTTTTTTTAACAGAATTTGGTAAATGTTCCTGTAAACCAACATGGTCTGTCATGCCTAAAAACACTGATTTTGCACTCAATTGCTTTTGTTATGGAGTGAATGATGTGCCTCTTTTGTTTTGTTCTTCTCAGCTTTGCATTTTTTCTTGCCACCCACTGAGACTGGAAGAGGCTTCTGTTTTCCATTTGCTCAACAAATCTCCTTTATTTCTTTTCCACTTTCCTCTCCCACTCCTTAAAACCCACCTGGGGGCCAAGATAAGCTGCAGCTGGCTCTCACTTATGCCAACTCTTGATAGGGGAGAGGGAGTGAGGAAGGAGAAAGATGACTTGCAGACATACTCCCCTTAATTTTCAACTTTGCAGCTGTGCATTTAGCCCACCCATTTCAGACAGGAAAAATGAAGCTCAACCAACATGAAACAGACCTCGAGAAACAGCCTGATTTATCAGATGAAGCCAGCACAGCTCTTTTCACGCTGAACGTGGTGATCTGGGCTGTAAACATCTAAGAACAGAAGCTGTCTCTCATTCTGTGCCTGAACAAGGACTGCTATTCTGGATCACCAGATTTAGCTGGGACTGGAAATGTTGCTGTCATATGCAGAACTGACATTAATAATCCTTCCTGAAAGAAGGAAGTTTCTGCTTTCAGACATAATACACGTATCTCCAGTTCAATGTAACCATTCAGAAGTTCTTACTTTGGCAGGGGGGAAGGAAATTTGAAAAAGCACAAAAAACGCTGAAGGTTAGTAGGATGAAAAATCTTAAAGCTACAAGAAACGAGTGACAGGCTGCTCTGCTGCTATCACCAGACATGCTGAACTGTTTTCACAGGGGCCAGAGCATCCTGGAGATGCTTCCTCAACAAAGGCAATTGTCACTGAGTGCATTCACAGCTGCACCAGTGCCATGGTTACGGGAGAGAGCTGGAGGCAGGTGCCTGTGCTGCTCAAGGGCCAAGGGAGGTGCGGGGCTCTGCAGAGCTGTGACAGCACCATTGCCCTGGCAGGAGCCAGAGCAGCACCAGGAATGATCGACTACACAAGTAATTGGATGAGCGACTGAGGACAGCCACGAAGTGCAACATTTCACATTGTCAAAACACTCAAATGCTGGCAAACAGTACTGGCTATTAATGCACCAGCACAGCAGGACGAGGCTTGGGGAGGCAGGGGAGCTGCAGACTGTGAGCTGCTGGGTCTGAGGCTCAGCAGATACCAGGGGGACCGCTGGAGTCACCCCTTTGATCCTTTAGTTAATCAATTCCCATAATTGAAGATAATTAACTGATACTAAATTTTTGCATAATGAGGAAAGGCAATGGACACCGCAAGTGTCTGCCAGGCTCGAGAAACAAGCTATGCACTAAAACTAGCACATACAAACCCACACAAGCACAAATGCACAGCAGCACTACTGAGGACTTTCCCCATGCATGTGGGAGGACTTCTCAATAGAAAAGCAAGCAAGCAACTGAAAAAAGAAATTTTAAAAAACCTACAAAACCTAAAATAGTAATTCTTTCTTCTCTATCAACCAGTTTCCCTCAAATTCGGAACTTTTCTGTGTTACTCAGAAATAGTTTGCAGAACCCCTTACTCTAGTAAAACTGTAAGTCTTAAGCTACCATCAAATGGTACTCAGTGCTCTTCAATAAACCTAACAAACTATTTACAGGGTAAAAGCTATGCAAACAGTTTAATGTATAGTTTTCTCCTGACACATTAACAATTTGTGAGTGTTTAGCAGTTCAGATAATAAATATAGATAGGTGTAAGCTCAGTATGTCTTTCTGAAGAGGTGGCTAAGAAAAGGGAAAGGCTGAAAGTGGGAGAAATATAAGGTGAATTAATCTCAACCAATATAATTGGGCTACAGAAAAGGCTAAAAGCTAAGGAAAAAAGCATTTGCATTGCTATTTATTTGATTGCTGATAGTATATTTAATGTTGCCTGTTTTAAAACAGAAAGTCCAGATCAACTGTCAGTTAACACTTACCCAGCCAAACTCAGATACAATGCACTGATGATTAATCTGCCTTTGCAAGCCAGCAGCCCCAGATAAAGGCAAGCGGCATCAAACCAGAGACCATTCCCAAGCTGCAAAATGCCTGGCATCTCAGCGAACAGTACGCATTGAAAGGGCGAGTTAATGTTTCCTACCTTAGATGGTCTCCGTTTGCAAAAGCTAATGCTGATTTATTTAGATGTGTCTTTCCAACAGTTTTCTTTCTTCTCCGTTGAAGGGAGAAAACTGGCGTAGAGAGCAGTTTCTAACGAAGGTAGCAGTGCCACTTGGATCCTTTTGCTGCTCTGACAGCCTTCCCGAGGCTGCCCATGCTACAGGGAGCCCCTCACTTCACTCCACAGACAGAGCCGCCTTTATTGCATGTTTCACTAATAATGCCCATATAATAATCTGCTCAAGCACTTTTCACACATCAGTAGGTCCTGTTGTTAATGAAACAGCAGGACAACAGACATTGCAGAATGAACCATTCTTCCACACTGAAGGCAGAAATTTGTACTCCCTGCTGTAAAGAATTAGTATCGTCTCTCTGCTATACTGAGACTTTCGCGAAGGGAAAGGCAATCGATTTAAAAAGTACATGTGGCTGCAAACAAAATCAGCTAAACCCTAGGGCAAAGAAAAAACAAACTACGAAAAATAAGATTCATGTTTTAATTAATAAGTCACTGAGGTAGAAGTGACATTTAATTGACATATAAATTACCGACATTTCTAGTCTCATTCCTGCCTAGTGCCTACTGCATTTGTTCCCTTATTTCAAAATACCATATGGTTGTGATTAATAGATTTTAAAAACATATATTGACTATGTTTTTCGAGGCATTTACACATACATGTAAACCAGTAAAATGTTAACCCTTTCTTGCCCACATAAACTGAGTGCTATGCTGCCACGTGATGATGTCAGACACTAAATATAAAGATAGTTCCAACTGCTTTAAGTGATAGAGCCCTTCTCAACAGCACTTGTAAGACACATTTACACCCCAGTCACATAGCTATGAATTGTGGTACAGTTGTAGATAAAAGTGAAGTGCTGAAAATACCCCCGAGGGGTATTTTGGTCACCTCTGGGATGAGGGTGCCTATTGAAACAATCGTGACCCCCTCACAGCCTATCTTGTGTTTGCCATTACAACATCCCCAGAAGGTTATCTTTGGATATGGAGGCTCCCTCTGACAACGTAGGAAATCACCACCTGAGACAGCAGATGAAGGGAACCCCTCCCCCCGAGTAACATCTCGCTACAGGCTGTCAATGTTAACGAACTCACAGAAAAAAAATTGCACCAGTGTGAGATGTACCAGGAAAGCACTTTCTTTAGAAATAGTGGAAGGGGTTACTATCACTGCACAAGACAGTGGTGAGGCATTGTCTGGAGTACAATGTTCATTCATGCTGAAAGAAGGAGGTTCCAGTTAGGAACCAACAGTGAGAAGGTCCACTAGCACCACCAGAAAAGCCTGGAGCTGACTTTATGAGCAGAGAACTGGGTTCACTTAATCTTGCAAAATAAAAGTTGAGAGGAACTAAGATCACTCTCTCTAAATTCTCCTTAAAGTTCATCAGTTAAAGGAGAGAAATTTTTTTAAAAAGCTAAAAATCAATCTATATCCGAAGAATTTTTAACTATACACGGACCACTTTAAAACAGAGAGGTACTGGAATTGAGATAAAGTTTCTAAGTATCAGATGTTAAGGAAACCCAGACATGCCACCCAGGAGAGCACGAGGAGGAGTCATTGGCTGTCACACAGCTTTGCCGTCCACCTCAACAGCTTTCCAAACCTTTTACAGAACCTGCTATGTGGGAAGGGCTGGGAGACAGACAACACATCTCTGCCTCCCCCAGCAAAATGCAGCCAGAAGACTGATTAAACATGAGGAAACAAGAGGAATGTGTTTTCATGATCGGAAGGGGTTTGCAACAGTCTCTGAATTATCACAAGAAATATAGATTTTTTTTTAAAGTCAACTACTTTTTTTTTTTAAATGATATGCTCATTGGCACAAGTTGAAATTTTAACTCATAAATTACTACTTGTAATAGAAAAAAAGGAGAATATTTTTAGTGCTAAATGCAGAGAAATAGATTGCAACACAACAAGAAGGAAATGGCTGGTCATAAAAATCAATGGCTTGTTATTTTAAAATGTGTGTTATTGCATGATCATAACTATTGCAGCATTGACAGCAGAGATACAGCATAAGCACTGAAATAAACCCTTTTTCTCCCTAGACATTTTCAGTCACACTGCATTTTAAGTCAAATTACTAAAGTAAACTCCAGCAACCTCGCTCCTCACTTAAGCTGGCAGATTCATCAATATATGTGGTCAGGGATAAAATAAAACAACTTCTAGGAGAGGACTGATCCACATTTAAGAAGGCTCTGTGTGCTTCACAAACAAAGCAAATCTTGACCATAAATGCACTGGCAGATAGAGTTAAAAAAAACCCAACAAAAAAAACCAACAGCAAAACTGTTGCTTTTAAAAGCAATAGAAGAATTTATCATCTCTATAAATGAACCGCTCAGCCCCTTTCATAGATTTTCCAATACAAGTTCACTGTGAGAGTGGGTGCAAGCCAAGGTGGACTGGAGGGGAAGAAAGAAATAAGAAAGGAATTATAAACAAAGCTATCCTGTGTTTAAGCCCATTTACTACACGGAATAAATCTGGCCCTCAGAAAATGGGCTGAGAGGAGAATTTAGGTAACTAAATCATCATTGTATTTGGCTGACAACCTACAAAAACAACCATATTTTCATAACTTATCAGTAACTCACACTAGTTGACTCTCGTTTCCTTTCTGCTGAATAAACACTTAAAATGAACAAGTGATGGAAAGGGAGACAATATTATAAAATCTGGGCACAGAGTAATTGTGGAAGCAGCTGTCCTCCTGACATTATCACAGAAATCAGAGATGGAAAAAATCCTATTATGTCATATAGTCCCTCCCTTTGTCAGTGCAGGACTGCTCCCTAATGTAGATTTTCCAGTGCCTTGTCCAATCTTGTTAGAAGACTTTCTATGTGATAGTTTCCAGCAGCTCCCTTGGGAGAGTACTCCTCTTCCTAATAAGTATTGCTGTCAAGATTTTCCCCTACTTTAATAGCAATTTGCCCTATTATTTCTGTGTTTCTCCAGATAATATTCAAGATGGTGAAAAGAAACACTCACATTTTGAAAAATGCCACAGGATTCCAGACAATTCCACAAAAAACACATCCTACAACAAAAAAACCAAAAACACGTCCTAAAAAAACCAGCCGTGACTACTTTGTATTTTTTCTGTCCTTCTGACCAGGAGATACACAAAGGTATCAATCAGCCTGCTGGTGACAAATACACATGGAGTTTGACAACAAGACCAGAGAGAAAGAACAGATCAGCCCCAGTTCCAAGGCTTTTGAACAAGTCCATCTGCTGCACACGAACAACAAATGCCTTAACCACGTTAGCTACGGATACGATCTCTGTGTCCTTTCAGATTTGTTTGCTCAGGCCATGACTTTTTGTTCAGCTTCCTGCAGAAATGAGGTGTGTGCATCACCTCCTCCCCCAGCTGCTCTCCACAGTCAACACCCAAACTCAATTGCCATTTTAAGAGGTCCCTTACAGAGTTCCAAAATGGAATTCCCAGGCTGATCATGATGGAAAAAGGCTCACAGCGTGAGCCACCACTCCTGAACAGGCAGTGGGAATGGAAAGAAAGCTCTTGGGACATGTGATGGGAAAACAGAGGGGATGGGAGCAGGTATCCTGGGAGGTGGCATGAGGAACAGCACCTACTGTGACAGCAGAATGCTAGGACATGTGACAGGCACCCATATTCAAGCTTCAGGAGCTTTGCTGCACACAAATAAATATATTGTTTTGTACAATCCTACAGAAAAAAAGTTCATGGATCATAAAATTTCCAGGTTGTTATAACAAGTCTCCAGACATTAAACATGATTGCAATCATTCAAATCCATTGCCTGCTTCATCCTAACTTCATCCTATCTCTCCTGTTTCACAATAATTCTGACATGCCTGTGCTTTTACAAATTGTGAAAGTCCTTGCTCCTCATCTATTTATTTTTTTAAGATTTTGGAACCTTGCATCAGTAATTCTTCCACAGTTAAATGACCAGACCAATGAGAGTAGCTCCCAGCCTGAGCCAACACCGAAGCAAGGTGAGAATCAGTGCTACAGAGCTGCCCTTAGAGCAACACTGGCGAAGGGAGAGGAGAGGGACACACAGTAACCAAAACCATCATACGGCATGGCAGAATTCCTACAAAAGCTTTAAAAAATTAACTTTTCCTAGGTTTGTTACTGGCCCATCTACAGTAAAAACAAGGGACTGTCTTCCCATTCAGTACACTCTCATCTAGCAGTCAGAAAAATCAACTACAGCCACATGCTCCCAGGTACCACAAATCAAACTTGGTATTGTTACTATGCAAACCTTTAAAACTATTTTTTTTCTTTTTATTACCCATAGAGACAGTAAGGAACCAGTTCTTAATCACATCACACCACATCCTACTCTTTAACCATACTGCAGGTAAAATATTACCAAATAAAAGGAGCATTTTAGGACATATTTCAAGCCAAGAACCAGGACAGAAAAACACAATATTGTGAAACCAAGAGTCAGTACAGAAACTGGAGCTTCTGTTCTTCTCCTACCTCAGTATTAATCGCTCCTTGTAAACTGTTCTGAGTAAGTGCACTCCAAATTTGCCACAGCTTTAACTCTTCTCTCTGCATTCACCTCTCTCTCAATAACCTTCACTTTGAAATCTCGCTGCCTCTTACTCCCTTTCATTCAGTGTCAAAGGTGAAAAACATGTAACAGCTCAGAATACATGTAACAGCTTCCACTGGTCACCTTTTACATTTTTGATGTTTTTAAGATGTTTTCTCTTGGTTTGCCTCTCCCAGTGAGACAGTCGCATGCAAAAGTGTGAGGAAGTAGTCTTTTTACTCTTTCAAATCTTTTTTTTCTGAGAGGTCCGTAAAAACCTTTGTTAATGGAAAAGCCCCTCATGCCTAAAGTTAACACCTTCTCATCCCATGCAATCCAGATTCTCCTCTAGGATGGACACTTGCTCGTCAGTTCCTAACAAGCTATAATTGTCCACCACTTGGTAGTTAAGTCTTTGTAAGACTCCAAGCAGATCTTTCCCTGGGGGCAGTCCTTTGGGACTTCTCCAGGCTTTCTCAGCTGATGAAGAGAAAAGAGTGAACAGAGCAGCTCTTCCCAGCTCTAGTACTGCTTGGACTCCACAAGATACAGGGAAAAGCAGAAAGAAAAAGTCGATGTCATCAATCGACGACATTGACAGGATAACAATACGCTTAGATCCAAGGATAAATTCTATTCAGATCAAAGGAATATATTAATTTCAGACACTGGGTCAGTTATATGAAAATTTTTGCATAACGCATAAACATGCACCTACAATGAACAATCTTCTGCTTCTTAGAACAACAAGCACAAAACCAATCTCTGCCACGCTGCTCATTTCTGGGCGCAAAAACCCAGTTCAAATCATGCATTTTACTTTTCAACAGCTTCATCCTATCTTTGGGGAACATAAAAGAGAATCAAAAAGCAGAAATTACAAATGAATTCAGCACAAGTTTTAAGATGTGCCTTATAACACATTAATTTATTACTTCTGCTGCCTGAACATTCTCCAGTACCATAAATATCCATTTAGTGAGCCTGTACATCACCAAATCATTAGCAGAAGGAAAAAAACAACCTGATTATAGAAAAAGTTCCCAGTATTTAATAAAAGTAACATTAAGCTGTTGCATTCACATTCATTTGTGAGCATAGGACTAAACCCAGAAGAGCTACTCTTTCTGTATACTTTGAGATGTGGTTGAATGCCAGGCTCTCCTTACCTCGAGCACCCTTCCTGTGATGTACTTTTCACAATTGTCACATCTGATGCCAAACTTTGCATGGTAGTCCGTTTCGCAGTATGGAACACCATCCCTGGGGAGGAACAACAGGCCTTATTGATGCGGCTTTACGTAGGCTTACAGTTTACTAGGAGATTATGCATCTAAAATTTGTCAGTGTTTCAACACTTCATAGGGTATTTATGGACTTTCCTGACTCCCAAGTACTTGCATTTATTAATATTGCAAAAAGATTAATAATTAATGAACTATTTTGGACAACTTTTCTGCTTTGTTGCTAAACTCAGCCATCACCCTTGTCACAACACTCAGTCTCTGAGACCCTCACACTATCTGTTCAATTGTGTTACCCATTAACTTCTTTCATGTTTTCCCCTCTGTGGAAAAAATAATTATTTCTACATGTTACTCTTCCCCTCTTTACTTATTATCTAATTCATCTAATTTATGCATAATCCAATATATATATTACCTAATCCTTTATCTGAGACTGCAGAGAATAATTTCTCAAATATGTTGTCTGCAAACCAAGTTTTGAAAAACATTTAAATCTACTGACATTCTTGACTGGACTCGCTTAAAGACAGTCATGGATCAAACATCTCGGGAATGTGCTCCACAGAAGCCAGCAATGACTACAAGAATTCAACCTGAGCAGCAGAAGAGACCTTGCAGTGTGTTCATGCATGATGTGTTCAGCTATTTCACCACCACAAGTGAGTTAAGATACAATTTAGAGATAGGAAGAATAAAAACTAGAGTGTCGGTTTTTGTCCTAAAGCATCAGGACCAGAACACTTGGACTATTGCTCTGAAAAGAACCTGTGAATTTTACATGTTACAATTTTACCAGGTTGTACACATAGACCATTAAACTGATGAAAACAAATTGCTCTAGAAGAACCTGGAGGTTCTTCTCGTGTTTCAAAGTGCAAGTTAAACATAGTTAAATATGTTTCATTTGCTATGCTAAAACAACCCATGATCAGACAGATTTATGAGCAGACACATAATTTTATCAGACATTTCCCTGGAGAAACAGAAATTAATTTTATAGCATGCAAGTTGGATTTCTTAGAGACTAACCTATAAGTTATCACAATAATTAACTGAGTTAATTAAAGCCAGGATGTTTCTTCTCTTGAGTTATTTTGTTTGGCATTTAGCCTTTTTAAAAAGAAGATTTCACAATAATTATATCTTTGCAATTTATGGGGGTTTATATTAAATAACAAGAAAAAAAAAGCACTCTACTAAAATACAGTAGAGTAGCACAACATTGAGACACTGCAAAACCTTATTTAAGAACACCCTTTTTATAAATATTGTTCTCCAGTGCAAGCTGTGAAATTAAATGTTATACTTGCGTTAATCTAAATCCAAAGAATTGTTGAAAGTCAGTGGGACATAGACTCTGAAATCCCATCATCTCTGGGCACTGCTGATTGAGTTACTTCGCTGCTTAAGAAAATTTCAATGTAACACACTTCTCTGAAGCAGAAATTAATCCCAAAGGCCTTGGCCAGTGAAAGGCCTGTGTGTCACTGACCTGCTGGAAGTGTGGACATGGGACTTGGTCTGTGTGTGTGCTTTGTGCTGTTTCTCAGGGCTGTCATCACATCCAGTCCCAATCTGACAGCACGAGGCTCTGGAGCAGCACAAAAGTGTGATATGTACATCCTTAATGAACTTTTGGTGACTATTTCTGCTTATGTAATGCACAGGGAATGAACAGCAGCTGCTTGTTCACATTACAGCACCACAGAGGGCAAAATCACAGGTGACCAAGGGCAACCCTTTGGGTCTTGGAAACATATTCCACCTGCTGCTTCTCTATAGCATAGCTGCTCTGTCAAGTCCCATTCCAGGTAAATGGACAAACGTGACTTCTACTTTTCTCCGTTTCATCTTTTTAAATACAATTTAGATAATAATTTAGACAATAATATCTAATATGTATCTCCAGATATATATAAACAAAAAATAATTAATTTGTCAAATTAATTATTTGGCTTTAAAAGAATGCTGAAAAGAGGTGAAAATACTACTCTACTTACTTGCTGATGTACTCTGCATTCAGTAGCTTGCCACATGTATTGCACTTAAAACAGCCCAAATGCCAGTGTTTGTCCAGGGCAACCAAGGACTGGCCATTTTTTATTTCTGAACCACAACCCCCACAATCTGCAAGAGAAAAATCCAGCATGAGTGAATCATATTCTTTAGGCTGTCATGCAACAGTTGGTTACTGCACTACAAGGATCCATCAGTGTCCCAGTGAGAGCTCACGAGGGCTCCATAGCTCACTGCTGGCTGCTCACTGAGGGATGACAAGTGTTCCTGCCCTTAGGATGCCCTGGCATTGCTAGAAGACATGCATCATTCAAAGCAAAAAGCTGATGACTTCAGTTTCCTAGTGACTTAGGTTTTAATTAATTTATGCTGTGTTTAAAAAATACGAAGTTTTGCTGATTAAATTTTCAAGCATTGCAAATCAGCCCAATAAAAGAAATAAAAAGCACAAAGAGTAAAACAAATGTTTGGTTCTATTAGATTTTGCCTCTGGATCTGAAAGCTCTACTTATTATTATTTCAAAAGTTTTTTTGCAACTACGAAAAAAATCCAAGCTGAAATTCTGATATGAAATTTTTTGTAACCAGGAAAAACACACCAATATTTAAGAGGCATTAGTGACATTTCAATATGTGAAAGCGATGGCTGTCTATATATTTATTTTCTATAGAAATTCACTTACATAAAGCTCCAAGAGGTGCAAAAAGTATATGTAATGTAATACATGTAATAACTGAGTAACACAGGTTAGTCTGTGTTGGTTAAACAAGCTGTAGGTGAACTAGCTATATTCCCCAGAAAAAGCAACTGAGAACAAGACTTTCTGTGGGGGTTTGGTTGCCTTTTTTTTTAACAATGGATGATTTTGATTAAGCTACTAAAAGCCAAATCTATGCTCAGTTTCCACATGAACAGTGCACCAGTGAGTACCTTCTTCAGAAATGTTACAGAGACATGGGATTTGGATCTGGTTCTCCATACCCCAAATGAATCCTCTAATACCCTAATACTCTAATACAAGGTCCATCTCTCGTTCACTCTTCACTCTACAGATTTCCTGTCAATGTATGATTTTCCTACTGAAAATTAGAAGAGTCAGAAAATGTGGAAAAATAGGGGTAAATGGCAGTGATAAATTGATTCTAGTATCAATATCTTGGTAATCCTTCTACTATTCCATAAGGTATCTTCCATCTTATGTGGAAAAAAACCCACTATTTTTAAGAATTCTACAGGTATACCAACAATTTTCTAGAGAAAAGACAAAACCTGAAAGACACTTAATCATTCAGAGATACCAGGAGAGAAAAAAACCCACAACGTCTTACATAGAAGAGAAAGCTATGCAAAAGCATCAAAAATATTTATCTAGTTATTAAGAAAGAACTGTAAACCTAGGATTTCATTAAAACCTTTAAACAGTCCTTTTAAAAACTTTCTGATTTAAGACTGTGTTTAGCCGGTTACATGACCCTAATGAGACAGTGTAAGTGAAATTGTAAATGTTTCACTTCTGAGCACACAACAATAAAGCGTAGTTTGTATTTTCCTTTAGTGATTTGGAATGTACTAAGGGAGCAGTAATGCGTCTCTTTAATGTACCCTCTAGAGCACCAATACAAGCCTAGCACAAAAGCTTGTGCACTACAGATCAGAACATTTGAGTTTTGCTAATAAAAAAGAACATTTGGGTGTGCGCCTCGCTTTAGTCCCTGCAGTATTCTACAGTATCTATTGTTTAACTGCAGTCAGAAATTTGTTTGTGATCTCCCCTGGACTGGGGATTCATCTGGTAATCTAATTTAATCTCACTGCTTGAGGGTTTATTTCATAAACTGAATACAACATCATGTGCTCAGATGTCATTCACCTTTCACCTGGTTTAAGCTTGGGTGGGCAGAAATGCAGCATTTTGTGAGCTACTTTTTTTATTCCCAACTGCTGTTTTCTCAGTAAAGTGCCAGATAATTACAAACAAATATTGAGGTTGCTATGCCAACAGTGCCTACTGATGCAGCATCCTTGTCTTCCTATCTCGGATGCAGCGTCCTTTGGTGACTCAACTAATTTGAACCAATAACTCTGCAGAACACATCAATTTGCTGCTACGTGTTGATATTCTTCCTCCAGTACTCTCTCCACATCAACAGTGTCACAAGAGGTTTTCAGAGGTATTGTTTAATAAAGCAAAACAAAACAGTTAGGTAGGCCCCTATATAATAATAAAAAATGCAAGGACTCTGGCAGAAGGCAAGTATTTGACTTCTTTATTTCTTCCAAATGGAATGCAGAAAGGAGGTCAGAAGCAAAAGGGGAGGATGAAAATAAAAGGACTTGTCAGAGGGGGCAGTGAGGTTGGGAGCTCAGTGAGTCCCCAAGAGATGTTCTGAAAGCACTGCCGAGATAAATAGGCTGAAGAACAGCACACACGGCACATATCAGACAGCCCTGAGACAGGAACAAACCCAGTGCAACAGTGGGTCAACCTACTGCTTGTTCCTTGAATAAGTTTGCCTGAAGTCATATGTTTTTGTGTACTACTAAAAAGAATTGCTTGTTTACAACATAAAGATCTTTTCCAAGAAAGCTGCTGTTAGAAAGCTGCTTTATGCAATATGTAGCACAGCTCCAGCCAGCCACTCTGCTCTTTGAGTTCTCCAGTTCAACCAGGACGTCTCTGACAACGCTTGTTTATTCCTGAAACACTGGCTCTAGCCTAAGGACCATGTGTTTGGGAAACAGCTGATATTACATATTATTGCTCTTTCACATACTACATATTAATCTGGATGTTTCCCAAATTCTTTAGTATCATTTTAGATATTCAGCTAATTTGCTGTGTATTGTCACTGGTCAGACTCTTACATATCCTGCTACACGTACAGGCACACACCTCCACGGATTTGTGCTGCAGTGCTTCCTATTGACCCATCAAAGGTCTGCTCCCCACAACAAGGAGGGATATTTTGCAATTTTGCTATTGCTATCCAATTTCCTGAGTCCCATGAGCTTCCCAGCTCTGGGGTCAGCTGGGAGCTGCATATCACCATGAAATCAGGAGAATATCACCATGAAATCAGGAGACACTGGCCTGTAGCTGCTTTGCAAGACACTGGGGAAATGGGAGTAAAGAAGGGACAAGAAAGGATACAGTCTACACAGGTAAAGGATGATATTTATCTGGGATCCTGGCAACACCGCAGCACAGTTTTCTTGCAGGCCAGGTATGGACTTCAGTTTGCCCTTTGGGAAGTCACTATATCTAGCAGCTCATCTCCCTCATTAGATTGTTTGAAAAGCAGAGCTGGTTAGTCTCAGTGAATTCTTTCAAAAGTCCTGTCTACAGTGCTGCAGATATCATTCAAGTTTGATTCAAGATTCTCAACCAATTCCATTGGCACCTATAGAAAGACTCCAACCACTTCTAATGAGATTTATAAGAGACATGATTTTGAGGTTTAAATAAGTATGTTCGAGATTTAATTTTGGGAAAAGTTAGAAGCTTATTTTTCCAAGATCAGTTTTTGTCACAAAAATATGTTTCCAGTGTTGTTTCCCTCTCAGGCAAGTGGTTTGCTGAGGTTTGCAGGTACCTGTGCTCTGGGAAGACTTGGTGCAGTGACCCAAGAGAGCCAGGGGAGTGCAATGACAAGAAAAATTGTCTATGGTGTGCATGTGTGCACAGAGAAAGGGAATGTAAACACATTAAAGGATTCTGTATCACAGATAATCAAATGAACTTGTTCTGTCAGTACTCAACCAGGCAAATAATGCCCATTAAAGTCAAAAGCACTTTTCACATATGACAAGGAGACAGCAAAGATGGCTAAGGATGATCCACCTCTGGAATAAGTGGCAAGAGAAAGCACCTAAAAGAAAGGGCCATCCCATCTCCAAAAGAGAATGGCATTAGCAAGAGGAATCAGTAGAGCATCTCACAGAGCATTCACAGCAGCTTTTGCTGATAAACTGTAGAAAGGAGATGGTGAAAACTTCTGTGAAGAAACGTGGGAGAAAAAAGAAAACTGAAGAGAAAATGAGAGATTTCCCCCAGAAGTGGGTTAGATTCCTTATGCAGGAAGATGAGCAATCCATGGGGCCCTTCCTCAGACATACTGAATCCAGCTTGATGTGATAGCCATTAAAAATATTTCTGTCTTTGCTGTTAAATTGAATTGCTGCTGCTGTTTAATTACATAAGGGTAGTGGTGGACTCTTAAAGCATGGAAGCACTTCATGAGCAAAACAGCAGAGGAACAGAGCTCAGAGCAACACCACCACTCAGTGACCTACTGCAAAAAAAGTTGGTGTGTAAAGACTGCATTTCTTCCCTGTAGTGTTTGTATCTTCTGATAGTGCACAATAGTCTAAGGTCAAGGTAAATGTCCCCCAGTGACTTTTCATACATAAAACCCCCTCCTGTGTAGTATTTAGCCATGCAGTCCTGCCACTGATACTTTCTGAGGCAATATTGGAACACTTGCAAATCATTAAATCTTATGCTGGATTTTATTTCAGTTGTACTTGGACTAAATCCTCAAAAACATTAACATCTATATGATGTTTTTCTCCAAATAATTCGATTTAATTCATTTTAATCAAATTTTTTTGAGAGGTTCCATGTATTGTTAATCCTATAATGGCACCATCTGTGTTTCTTTTTAACAGCAGACTTTCTCCAAAAACCACCCTATACTTTTTCACGTGGCTACATTTTATTTCATGACGTCTCTCATGCAGTATAGTAGGGAAGTTACAGTTACACATATTGGCGTAAAACTTCTTTAAACCTGTGAGGACTAAGAAGCAGTGACTGAAAAGAGCAGATATCTGTACTCACTTCGCAGGTTCTGCACAGGGAAAGAGCCAGTGCCGCTGGAGGGGGGCAGGGAACATTTCTGGCAGATGCATTCCTTCCCGTTAAAAGTCACCCGGTCACCCGCAGGGAAAGGCAACCTACAACAGCAGAAACAAAAGCAAACCAGTTATAGTCTCACGCCTTTATCAAAATTAAATATCTTTCCATAAAGGAACCGATTACACTCTGGCTTCTTTTCCTCTCCTTGCCCATTTCTCATTCAGTTTTCCAGCCACTTAGAGGCTTAAGTATCAAAGGGACAAACCAAACAGACAACTTCAAATGCAGATGGTTACGGCTCCTTAGGAAAAACAAATAATATCTAAAGATACAAAAACACAGTGAGTGCTCAAGTCCAAATCGTTGTGTATCTAAGAAATGTAGTATCAGCCAGGGTTCATCACTAAGAGGATCAGTTACAGAATGAAAATAAAATTGGCATTACAGGGAGTTAAGTGGAGGCAAATGCAGCTGCTTTTATCTTGTTAAATAGCTGCATGAGAGTGATGACTTTTATACATTAAACACCAGCACTTGTCCTCACAACTTTTCCCACATCAAAGTCCTTCTCTTAATCTATGTGCTCAGAAAGCAAACGTTAGTGAAGTCTCAAAGGAAAAAACCTATCCCAGTTATAAACCCCGCTGTGCCTACATTACTTGTTTTCCATACTCAACAACAGCTCTCCTTACACTTAATTAAATCATTCCTTTTTATCAATGTCCTTAAAACGAAAAGCTTTCTGCTGCGCATTTCCTTGTCTGGGCACAGAAACCGCTGAAGTTTTTTCTCTAAGGGAACCAGATGGACAAATCACTTCATATGCAGCGAAGGATGGTGAGGATTTAGAAACACATTTCACTCCACCCAAAGCTCATGTCCAACTAAATCCCTAATCAAGCTATCAAAATATGGCTTAAGTGGGGCACAAACATAGCACACACCTTCTGCCTCATGGTGAAGTCCATCTGATCAGACTATTTCATTAAAATTTCATTAAAACTCTGCATGGCATTCTCCCACAAATGCTATCAAATTCATACCAATTGTGAGGTTGTCTTCACTACAAAAACTACACAGATACTTTGTGCTAAACTTAAAACATTATTTTCCCCCTAAACTGCACAAGAGAGGCTTATTCTACATTTGAATTACATTTAAAAGCAAGTTTTTATTCTTTAGAAAAAGAACAAAATCTATTTGAAACCAGCTAAGTTCAACATTGCCATCCATTTTGGACCATTGGTGATAATTTAAAAACCATGAGGACACATGGAGTTTAAATATGCCACAGTTCACAGGCACCACAGCATGCCACAGAGCCTCCTCAGATGGGAGGGCATGTGGGGGCTTTCCTAGCCCATAAACGTATCGTACTTGGTTTATTTCCTAAGAGTTCAGTAGCTAATCACAGCGCTTTTTCATTCCAATGGGAAAGGGCAACGATTTCCATTCTTTATTCTTTTCCAAATATGCAAGACACCTTGCTCTACAAAACCCCTGAGAAACATTCCTTGAAGCTGTCCGCCCCAAGGTACAGACATTTCCTTCCCTCACAGGTCTTCTAAGCAAATAAATAAGTCTCAAAGTCTGTTTCACTGTCTTGTTCACTGGGAATTCATATCCAACACATTTGTCAGTATTTCTGCACCCGCTGACCTCTCCCTTTCACAATCAGCTCTGCTCGAGCATTTCAATGCCAGTACGAGTGAAGGCACAACAGAAGGTGGTAACAGTCAATTAACAAGGTTTCACTTTCTGAGCTCTCGAAGTTGTGAGCACGACTATATATAGAATTTTAGGCTAAGAGCAGAGTATCTGCCTTCAAGTACAATGGTATCTCACCACCAGTCACCCACTGAACACTGCTAAGCATTGTAGAAACCAGGACAGGGTTTTAATTAGCTACTTATCCTCTAATAAATATTCAGTGAGATTTTCACAGTCAGATAATCTATTTTTAAAATAAGAATTAAGAGCATTTTTAAACCAGCTCTCTGGAATGACTTGTACAATTTTAACACATCTATGATTCATTTCCCAACAAATTTTGTTTTATCCACCTGCCTACAATATTTGCAAAGTCAGAAAAAAATCTGGAGGTGACCAACAAACTATATTGTAAAACATCAAATCACCATCAGCCTAATCCAGGGTAACTGTGTGCTGATACCGAAAGGTCAGGTCCTGGTCTTGTCTTTCTCTGCCCGACACCTCAATCTATGCAGCTGTGGGCAAGTCTGTCAAGCTTTCTGGGACAAAAGAAAATATTCGATTTTTTTCCACAGCAGATGGATGGCCATCTATTCTTTAAATTGCTGACATGGCTCAGTGGCTGAACAATCAACTAAATTTGATATACAAAAATTACCAGAAGCCTGTGGTTGGGTTGTGGAGAGAGCAAAGCTATTCATTTCAGCAGCTGGCTGCAGTTACAGCAGGTCAGGTGTAACCTCAGACTGCAACCTAAGGACCAGAAGGATCAAATTCTGCTCTAACGTGTACCTGGTACAATCACATCCCTCAAGGTGCTCCACAGGGATGAATTTGACCCCATGGACTAAAATGATGATACGAAGTGGACATTGTGTGGGGTCCCAGTGGACACTGTGTTGGACACGAGTCAGCAGAGTGTCCCCATGGCAAGGAAGGCCAGCCACATGCTGAGAGGCATTAGTGTAGCCAGCAGGTCCAGGGATGTGATCCTCCCTGCTCTTCATCATTTCAGAGACTGCAGTGGGTACCATCTTGGAATCCCAAGGACAAGATTCACTGGAGGGACATGAGGGAAGGTGGCAGAGTCCAGAGCTGCAGCACAGGACACATAGGCAGGCAGGGGCTGCAGGAGATGTACTTAGCTTAAAAATGCTCAGGGGGGATGGTATTGCTGTCTAAAACTACCTGATGACATGGGTGTGAAATTGGAGCCAAGCTCTTCTCAGAGGTAAAGACTGAAAGGACAAGAGGCAGCAGACACAAGCTGGAACATGGGAAATGTCAATTCAATATAAGGAAAAAAAATTACCATGAGCTTGTTGAATGCTGGAACACACTGTTCAGAGAGTCTGTTGGACTTCCATCATTAGAAACATGTTAAATCAGGTGTCTGCTCACACTGGACCTGCTTTGAGCCAGGGGCTGGCCCACAGGACCCGCACAGATCCCTTCCATCTCACATTACCCTAGGGCTATAGGGATGCTCCATATAAAATCAAACCCTAGAACCATTAAGGCTGGAAAACACCTCCAAGACCATCAAGTCCAATCTTTGACCAAATACCCCATGCTCGTATCATCACACAGTGCCATGTCCACTGGTTTGTGAACGCTGCCAGGGATGGTGACCCCAACACCTCCCTGGGCACCCTATTCTCATGCTGAACCACATTTTCAGCAAAGAAATGTTTCCTAATATCCAATCTGAACCTCCTTCGGTGCAATTTAAAGACACTTCTCCTTGACCTATCGTTGGTTGCCTGGGAGAAGAGATCAACCCCCCCTCACCACAACCTCCTTTCAGGCAGCTGCAGACAGCATAAGTACCCCCTGAGCCTCCTTTTCTCCAGATAAACAACTCCAGTAGCCTCAGCTGCACCTTACAGGACTTTCTCTAAGATCCTTCCCCTAAAGAACAGCAGACCTAAACGTGAAGGGCAGCACAACCCCACCCCTTTGGTCAGGAAGAACCACATAATGATAAATATACTTGGGTTAGACTCAAAATGGCGGGAGCACTCGGGCTGGTTTCAAAATCTTGGTTTCAACACCCAGATAAAGAAGAACGCTTCATGAGATGCCTTAAGAAGCACCCAGCACTGCTTAAGTGGAAACCAAAACCCTTTCCAAATTCAGCAGCACTAAAAGAAATGGAGCAAATAAAAAGGTTTAGCACATTCAAAAAGTCTGACATGATTTCTATGTTTAGAACAAACTTAACTTCAACTTCTAATTTTCAGTACTACCCTAATTTCTTAAGACACATATTCACAAAAGATCTCAGTTCTTTCTAGAAGTAGCAGTGTCATATGTAGGACTACACAATCTTCTGTTGAAAAAAGGATTTCAGCTTTCTGATTTTTTATATTCAACCTCCTGGCCAAAGTGAATAAACTTCTTGAAGACAGTAAAAATACAAATGGGTTGAAAGAGGTTTTATAGCTGGGTTTGGCACGCAACCCCTTGAAGAATATGTGTCTGTCTCTTTCCCCTCCATACACTATTCACCTCTACATGGCACATATTCAGCTTCTCCTAAGATGCTGTTCTGAAAGAAAACTTCCTGAACTCAGAAAAACTTAGATATCAAAACTCCGTAAAGCAAATGTGACACTGTTTCTTTATTAATCCAGGATGTATGTGCTGATCTATCCTCCAGCTAAGGGTCAAGTTGTCCTTCTCTCTTGGTCATTTACATGTAACAATTTTTTTCCAGCTTTTACCTACAAGAATACTGAAACTAAAGGGGTAACTCTTACATACACTCCTCCAACTGGGTACATAAACACCAACCCCCCTCCAATTTTACCAATTACAGCAATACCCATAAAACCAAATCCCAGTTCTTCGATATCTAGTGAACACACAGCCCATCAGTAACAGAAATCACACTCTAGGTGTAACATTATACAGACCATACATCTTCTATATGCTTAATAAATCTATGTAACTTACTAACACACTAAGACATCTCCTGAAAATTCCATTTTCAGAGTATTGGCACAGGTATGAAAACTCATTTCTTTCTGAAAGACTCAATGTCCTGCCCTATCCTATTCTATGTAAGAGTCACACTGTCCTGTCTATGACAGCCATGTAAGAAGTATGTGCACAATTTTAATAAAACTAAGCTTCTATCAGTACAGCCAACCCCAATTTTCTCCCTCTTTCTATTTCACTTTTATAAACACATGAAGCTTTTGAAGGAAATGTCTTTGGCAGCCCTCTGGAGGACACAGCTCCTTCCAATTAATGAAGCTGTAAGAAGATTGCTCAGCCACTTCCTGGGAATTCAGAGTAAGTATTTAATCAGCAACAGTTTTCAATCTGAGTTGTTATTCTTCCGCTCATTCCTAGTCTTAGGCATTATCATCACAAAACACAACAGCAGAAAAAGGTTTCACTAGACTATGAAAAGCACCGGAAGAAGAAGGGATTAAGCTCTCAATCTTTACTCCGGCAGAGAAAACATGCAATTAAAACCTGAATTTTTTTAAGAGCCACTTGGTCAACATAAGATAGAGAGAAACAATCAAATAGGATAGTACAATATATTGTACTTTTAGTAGTTTTCCTCTGAATTTATTTTTTTTTCCAGATTTTAGCTTGTGGCAGCCCTGGGCAGTAGCATCTGACTCCCAAGAGATGCCCAGGGATGATGGGGATTTCTGGCACACCAGGTTTTTCAGAGAGGAGGGCAGCAGGTTACGAATGCAGCACAGAGGGCACAAGGAGCACAGCTCCCTGTGACACTGGGCCATGTGGCAGCCAACAGTAGTAATACCAGGAGCTCTGGGAGACAACTGGGTTTGGATTGCTGACTTTTTCCCACTGCTCCTGCTAGCTCAGTTTTCTCACTGACGCTACCACACACTTCCCACATGTTTCTATTCAAACCTTATCCTCTAAGGGAAAAAAAGGAGTTGCTACTGACACTGGTTTACTATTCAATGTAGAAACAGTCTAAAAGTGTTACTTCAGCAGTTACAGAAATAGGCGGTGCAGAAGCGCTCATTTAAAAGAATTTAACAATCCTGCAGCATTCTGGAGAAATGTGTCATGAGTGCAAAATGCCTTCTGCCAGTGTTTTCATGCTGAAGATGGTAAGAGCCTGGCTTGGTTTCCATGAGAGCAGGATCAGCCCCACTCGCAGGCAGTCACCACCTCTCAAGTTCACACCATTCTGGAAGTCAGATTTCTAGAACAGCACCCACATTAAAGTCTGGCTGTAAAAGGTAATGCCAAATGCAGTTGGCATCATCCCCCGACTGCTACTGACAGCGTGCTTTGGCCCAGGATTTAAGGTTTCTGCCCATCTGTAAGAAATGAGGGCACAATTGGTTCTCCTGACTCTTCCCGCCAAGGAAAATGTGAAGCTAGAGGGCTTTACACCTTTTTTTCCCATCTTTTATTATTAATGTTTTTCAAATGAACAAACAAGTTCCTTCTTTTGGCTTAAACAACATGCCTTCATAGCCTACCAACCTTATTTTTACTGGGGATATCACTCAATATCACTCAAGTGATGATGATGTTTAGGTAGGACACTTTTCCCCATAAAAGCCACAGATTACCTCTGGCTTGCAATGACAGGGGTAATTGAAGCTGATTTAAAGCATATAAACACATGACGGGATTCTTCTGCTGCTCTGCACCACAAATCAGTGTTACAACCCCCCTGGGAGACACTAATTGAATCCTGCTAGTCAGCAGGGCACTAGCTGGCTCTGATGAAGACAACATGAATTTGTGTGTCCTTCTAAGGAAAGCAACAGAAACAAATCTGGGTCTCTCTATTGAACAATTAGAAACAGTGAAATAGCACTTAATACAATGATTTAGTTACACAGAAGGTTAGGGAACATCTCTGATTTTCTTTTTATATGATATATTATTGTATAAGGAACGTCATTTTTAAAAGCTTTATCACATCATCACCACACACGATATTTGTAGCTTGAGTAATTTCACAGTGCTGCAATTTAACTCACCAAAATTGTCAGGTATAAATAAATAGTTTAGTCACAAAGAAAGCTATTCCAAATTTCCAGGGAGACAAAATAAACTGTAATACCAAGCTCCAAACTGTCACCTGAAGGGCTGACTAAATACAGCAGGAGTTGGTGTATCCAACAGCCTGAAACCCAGGTTAGGTACCAAGTTGCTAAGTACAGTAACTCACAGTTTAAAAATTTCTGCCAGACTCTAGTGGTGTGACTGTGAATACAAGCACCTTTGGCAGGAAAAATGGAATCAACCAGTTTTTCGATTTCTCTTAAATGAAGAAGTACCTCACTTTACAGAAGGTACTATTTCTGAGAATAAAGGTACCAAGAATTGGCTGTGCTAATCTGTAGAAGAGCTGTACTACTGCCACGCTGCAGGCCAAGAGCACATGCAGCCAACAGTTAACTCATGACATCCATTTGAAATAATTTTTCTTACTATTAAAAGAAAAAAATAAAATACGAAAAGGATTTTAGGATTTTTTCTTATCTTTGCTCTTCGTATTCGTTTAAAGTATCCAAAAGGAAAAATGTCCTATTAAACACAGCGAAACTTAGACAGGATTTAATATAATAAAGGCTTGTCCATCTCAGAGTCTTCCCCTTATCATGGCTATTATTATTATTATTCATGCAATTGCTTTATTTAATTGAGATTCTGCCACAAGCCACAACTGCTCTGGAATTTGAAGTCCTGCTCCTGCACCAGCACAGGAGGATTTCTGAGCTCGGCAGCTCCAGTGCTGGGCAGAGAAACTATGGCAGCATTTCCATTTGCTCCAAACTGCTATGCTGAGGGTTTAGTGGATTTCAAGATTCTTGATGAAGTCTTCAATAGATTTGTTTGTGCTGTTTCCACACAAGAGGACTAAGATGCAGCTCAAAAATGGACACCAGCCCCTCGCGTGGCTCAGTCTGGGACCCATGTGGGAAATGATCCCTCTGGACTACACTGGGCTTTAGAAGGGGAAAACCTGTGTCACTTGTCACTTCCATGTCCAACGGAGGTCCTTGGTGAAATCAAATGTGTCTTTGAGAGTGCAGGACCTTTCTGTCCTATTTTAAATGGCAGAAGCACTGTGAAACTTTGGTTTAAATCTATTCACCCAGTACCCAGCTGGCTTTCTGAGGACTCAGCCACCGGCATTGGTATCCTTTGTAACTGCAGGTCAACAAATGACAAAACAGCAGACACCAGAGAAATAAAGCAACATTTAGGGCAAAACGTACTGTATTAGCCACTGGCATTGGTATCCTTTGTAGCTTCAGGTCAACAAATGACAAAACAGCAGACACCAGAGAAATAAAGCAACATTTGGGGCAAAACGTCTTACAATGAAAACAGTGGCAGTTTCTAAAGTACTTTGAAAACCTCATACACAAAACACCATAAAACAGAAAAACACATTCGGAAGAAAGGGAGGCACTCAAAATTTACAGATTTTTTTTTTTTTTTTAAATTCTGCAGCTTCTTAAGGATTGAATAACAGAAAATCCTATCTCTAGGCTATAAGTGATGCCTGGCATCAGTCTTTCAAAATCTAGTTTTTAAATGAAACATGACTTCACGTATAAAACCTACCTGCAGACAGCACACACAAAACAGTCTGGGTGATAGGTCTTTCCCAGCGCTGAAACCACTTCTCCCTCAATGAATTGATCACAACTGAAGCACCGTGTGCCATAGAGTCTCTGGTAGTCCAAAGTACAGATGTAGTCTCCCTGTCTCACAAAAAATCCTCCTTGAGCCAGGTCACATCCACAAGCTGCAGGAAGACAAAAGGGAGACTTAGAAGGCAGGAAATGAAAACTCATCCTCTAAGATGACGCTGATTTTTTCACCTGTGATCTGAATGGTCCTAGTGGAGTATTTAAGCACTTCAGTATATGGGCTTATGATCACAGAACAGCCATGCATCTGAAAAACACTATTCTTATAGTAAATTACATCAATTATGTATTCTGTACACAAATAGCCTGGACTCATTTAATGTAAAATTATTTATGCAAGAATGTCAGCCTCAGCGCAGCAGCTGCGAGTACAAGGTTAAAGTTTGTAGGAGTTGAGGTCAGGGTTAGCATATACAACATCCAACATATTTAACAGGTTAAAGGAAATGCATTAATGTTATAAGCCTTTAAAATCCAACGTAGCAGTGTCACAAACAAACATCTCTGACAGATCACAAGTGTCTGAAACTCCTCCTGGACACAACAGGGGTTTAAATACTGCTCTCTCTAAACACGGGGCTGATGCACATGGCAACTGCTGTAAACTTTAAGTTAAATCAGTTTAAATCAGATCTTATGTTTACCTGATAAACATCACTCATCAAGTATGAACTGGAGGTATCTCCAGATGCATTTGCTCCTGGCAAAAGTAAAGTTTCAGTCCTACATGTCAGTTTCTATTTTTTAAGTTAAACTGGCCAGAATTATATTAAATATTAAAATTTATACTAAATATTAAAGTTGATTAAGCAAAGCTTGTGAGACTGTTCAGGAGTGTTCTTCATTGCAGCAGGGATGGAGCTAGGCTGGAATTTTGAGAACATGTAAGATGGGAAAGGAGAGATACAATGGTCTGGGGAAGTCATTCAGAAACAGCAGACGTGTAGAAGATGATCCTCATCCACATTGACCAGAATCTTTGAAAACAGACTTGGTTTGATTTATAAGGAGAACTGGACTTCAAAATGGTGATTCTGCTGCTGTGTTGACTACCACTTCACTGCAAGTCACAGCATCCCGCTTGTTACTGCGTACTTCTGCTCCTGGAGATGTTCATGCAGGAATGTGCTCCCATCAGCACACGGTGTTTACAGTGAAACGATGCTGAACCACAGCACTGTCACTACTCACAGACAGCCCACAGAAGGGGAGTGGGAATGCTGCTAATTCAATTTGGGTTCCATGTACAAAACATTGCAGAGCTGCTCAGTGCCTTGGTCCCAAAATAGCTTAACTATCCACACTTTCAAAATTCAAGAGATTTACACTTCGGTACCTGAGAGTCCACAGGCACTTTGGTTTCTAAACATAAAGCCTGGCAACTCACACCCAGGCAGTGTCAGAATCAGTCATCTTGCACCTAAACTATGAGAAATGCGTCCAACGGATGTGCTCAAGGCACAGAGTAACACATACAGCACAGAAACCCAAAGAAAGCACAGCATCCTGATCATTCATTCAAAAATACATTCAATCACCCTCCCTTTTTTTATAGTCTTTGTTAGCTGTAGCACAGGAGGCCTGGGCTCAAGGCCCACTTTGAACCCTTGCAGGCTCACCCCAATGCGGGATGTAAGTTCTCATCATTCTCCCCAGAGATGGCCCTGACGGCAAAGTGTCAGAAAACAACAATCACGCCGGAACTGCATTAGCGCATGGTCAAAACCTAAAGAACTATGGGTTAATTAATCTTGCTTATAATTCAAAACACTTCCAATTATATTGCACGTGTCATGGACAACACGGACTAGATGATTTATATTGCAATACATTGTTCATGTCCTCCATCTCACAGGCTTAACACATTTCCTTTAGCATTTATCTTTCTCACTTGTGCTCTCATTTTTGCGAAGGACATGTTTTTTAAACAGACTTACCAAAAATCCGGCACAACCTGCTGGATATCATGAATTTCTTTCAGCCTACATATTTCAGCTGTGTACTGCTGTGACAGAAGCAGAGACCAGCTATGGATTTAAGATGATGTTGAGCAGCACACAGAGCTGATACTGATGCCCTAGAGCAGCTCTAAATTGTATCATACAGTGTTTGAACTTGCAGAGGGGACCATAATAGAAAAATGTTAAAAGGATGTAACTGCATTTCTGAAGGGAGAAGGGAGGGTTTATGTCCCTACATACATTTCTGTGTGCAGGCAGTGGCGCACCTGACTGCAGTGCACCTGAACAAAAGCACCAAGAGCCACTTGGAGCTACAGAACAGGCACTGATCAACACATTTGCTGGGTACCATCCCAGAGGGACTTGCAGCTGGGCTGCCATAACCAGACGAAGATGAGTTGATAGCATACCCACGAATTATCTGCCACTGCTCCACTGTGCACTTTTGCCCCTGTTCAGAGATAAGCACAAGCAAATCTGTGTTTATTGTCTAAATGGAAGCCAGTCAGGCTCTGTCTCACTGCAGCTAAGAGAGCCCTGGTGCAAGATTTGGGGCACAGGTGTTCAGCCACTGGCATGTGGTGGCACTCTGTGTCACCCTGCAGGTGCTGGCCTTTCTCTGTGCTGTCACTAATGCAAAGTTGTGTACTCCAAAGCCGTTTGCACTAATGCACTTAACCCTGGCTTCTCAGGAAACCCTGCAGTGAAACTACTCACCCAAAGAGAGAAAAAAAAAAATTTGGGACTTCAAGCTAAAAGTGAGTTTGGCATCCTCTCACCCTTTCTGCATCACCATCACTTCAGCCTTCCTACATGCAAAAAGTGGCTGAACGAACCTCATTCCAACGAAGCTCCCTCCACAGGCCATAACTCGAGTCACCAACCCTTGCCTGCTCCAGCACTCTTTGAACCCTCTGATCCAATTTAACTCGACACCCAGCTGACCAGAGAACACAGGATTACAGTGAAATAGTGGCTAGGATATTAGAATAGTCATGGTTTAAAGGTGAGAAGAACAGCTCTGAAAAGAGACCCATCGGCCTTCCCTCAGGTGAGATGCTGTGCTCCTTGCCTGCTACTTATGTGACAGAGACATTGCCCATTTGAGACGATCCTGCACATCTGCAGAGACCAGAAACCAGGAAAGGGAAGCTGGAGAAATCTAGGGAGAATATCTGAAGGCAGCTGCCAGATTTTACTCTCCTAGGACAGGAAATCAGAATTATCTCACAGATCCACTCCTACCCAGTTTTCATCTTCCAAAATAAGTTTCTGTAGGTAGGGTTATTTATAACCTAGAAACAGTTTTCAACAGCTTCTGGAGTTCATCTTGGTGACAAAAGAAAGGCGATGCAAACAGAGCAATTATATTAATGAAAAGACTAACACAGCTGCTTGTCTGGGTATTACCCTGCATTTTCCTGAGCAGTTATAAGCTTTAGGAGTAATTTTTAAGTAGTGAATCAATAAATGTTTGTCTCTTCTTCTTATAGTATTTAGTTGCAAGCCAGTACCTAGATGTGATATGGGACACGAGTGGGACGATATCCTCACCATTTTTAGGGAGGGTATCTCAGGGTGAATAATTCCACTCTTCAAGATGGTTTGCAGTTACCTGACACCAAAATACTTCATATATGGATCTGAGGGGGTCCTCTACTGATTTAGAAACAGACTACTTTTTTCCCCAGCATGGTGTCTGTTAACAGCACCTGAAGCACTGGAATTTACGCAGTGTGTAATGGTAATTCATTTAAACTAAAAGAGGTGCACTTTAGACAGGATATATGGAAGAAATTTTTTAAAGTGAGGCTGGTGAGACACTGGAACAGGCTGTCCTGAGAGGTGGTATATGCCCCATCTCTGGAAACATTTATGGTCAGGTTGGACAGGGCCCTGAGCAACCTGATTTAGCTGAACATGTCACTGCTTATTTCACGGGAGTTTGGATTAGATGACTTTTAAATGTCCCTTCCATTATTCTGTGATTTTATAAAAATTATTCTATGATTTTAGAAAAATAAATAGCAGCAAATCAATTAATCAATGCACTTTAAGCATGTTGCAATTCCACTACTGTATGCCATCAGTATTCCATTTCCACTATACAAATACAAAATGCATCTATTTTCTGTGCTGGCAAAAGAGCCTACTGAAAGTAGATTAATTTCTTGCCTGTGTGGTGGGCCTAAAAACCAGGTGCATCCCAAACTGCTTGGGGAGTTCTGCTGCACATTCTTGCTGCACATTCCAGCAGGCTGCAGCAGCAGCAGCATGCACTGCTGGTCCTGTCATCCCAGCAGTGCTGCTCTGCCATCAGCATGCCAGACAATCAAGTGGTTTGCTTACATGAAACTGCATGTATTGAAGTTGATATTTTTCCCTCCCATTTGCTGCCTGATGTAAGCTAAATAAAATTTTTCTTCCTCAGCACTGTGGCTTTATGTCCATTTCTGGTATTTTCCTCCACCCATGGGATGGATGCTGCTGGCTGACTGAGATCCCAAGAATGACACGTAGTGCACTGCTGATATTATTCTCTATTGGCAGCTAAATGGTTCATCTTCATACACCATTGATGAAGTCTGGGATCCCATTCTCCAAAAGGCCATGATTATATGTGGAACATTTCTCCTGGCCACGATGCCTGTGAGAAGGAGTAACAGCCACCTGGCAAACTTCCATCACTACAGCTCTGACTGAAGTTCAAACCGAGCTGCAATTAATCTGAAGCAGTCAAAGCTCATTTCCAGCAGATGGCTGTGACTGTGATCCTCCTTCTTGCATGCTCTGCTGTGGTAAGTCCAGATAAGCTTTTCACAAAGCTTTTGGGGAAGTCTTTCCCCACTCCAAGTTTGTTGGCCATACAATATTGGCGTGGGACTATGATCTCTTAGTTAATTCACACCTGGAACTTCCCTCTAGAGGTGAGCAGCCGTAAGACAGAAGGATTCTTGCAGTGGGGGACATAAACCATACAATCCAATCACTCTTCTTATGAAGGAGTGACCATACCTAAAATCTTTCCAAACATGTCTGTGAAGTCAGGAATACTCAAGCCTGTCAGTCACTGGTGGTGTATTAACAATAATACGATGCCCATAAATTAATTTGTGGAGTAAACACTTCAGTGCAGGAAAACCCTTGGAGATTCAGAATGCCCTTCTGAGACTGACAAAACATTAGAGATTCACGTGTACTAATAAAAATGAAGGAGAGTTTGGGGATTTCCATATGTAACTTCACTCCTATCATAAATGGGAACTACACATTGAGTAATTTTTGCATTAGGAAGTGTATTTCCATTTTCTATTTTCTTTCTGGAAAGCACAGTTTTCCAACAACATAAAGGCAATGTTACTGCCCTATAAAAGCTCTCCCATAGTCTTAGAGGTGAGCAAGATCCTCACAGCATTATGTACTGTCTTTCAAGCTACCAAAATAATCCCCAGAAAAACTTGTCTCATTTATACCATTTTTTTGTTTTAAGGACTCAATCTGGTTATTCAAAATTTACAAGTATGCTAAAGAAATTTAAGAAACAGAGTAATGTGTTTTAACCCATTTTCAGCCTAATAGCACTTTAAGTGTTTATGATAAAATACAGCTGTCATTTGCCAGACTAATTAAAAAAGGTTTTTAAAAAAAAAAAATACAATTAAAAAACCCCCACAACCCAGAAAAACCAATATGCAAAGCAACAACACTAAATATTTTCTAATTTTTTTTAACAGTGCTTTAGGTGCCAGTTCCAGGTTTGCAAATTAAGTTCCTGCTCTATTCACAGATATGGCAGATGGTCTCGCGTTAATGAGTTGCACAAAGTGGGAGGTGGAATAACACCACTGTGGCAGTGATGAATTTTGTGCAGCAACTCTCTCTGTGTCTCCATGCAGGCTTCACATCACCTTAGTGCACTGAAATGCCCAGCAGCTACTCCAGAGTATTCCTGCTGTGTCCCCAAGGGACAGAGCAGCACATAGAATGATAGAATGGGAGTCCCCTGCATGAAGCCATCCTTGCACTGACTTTTTTTTTGCAGGGTGAAAAACCTTACCCTAAGAAGAGAATTTGAGTAATTAAAAAGACTTGCAGACTTTTAAAATAATAATAATAATAATAATAATAATAATAATAATAATAATAATAATAAAAAAGTAATATATACTACTATATATTAGTATAGTACTATATAGTACTAATAGTACTATATATTACGAATAGTACAGTACTATATAGTACTAATATATACTATATATTAGTACTACTACTATATAGTAGTACTAATAACGATGGCGCATTATCTAATGTGGGCTGAAATTAGGTATGTTCAAAACTTCTTTATATGAATAGTATCTTTACTGCCTGCAAAGCTTATATAGATTTGAAAATCCTATCCTCTAACAAGCACTTAGCTTTCTAGTATAACTTCTCATTCTGTGGACTAGAAGTATGCAAATAAGAAGAAAATAAACTGAAAAACAGAAGTAACAGAGGTTTGGCTTCCTGTGGGGGATAGTTAGCTATGTTTTATTGAATGTTACTAAGATACTCCTTTACCATGATTCCTCCCTGTCTCTTTCACCATGCTTTACAAATATTATGTGTTTATTAAATTCATGGAAGATACTCTTAAAAAAATAATCATCAGAGTCTGGTTGAAATATATGTCATAAAATAAAGGTTTTGCTAAAGTGTTGATGTGATAGGTATATGGTCAGGACATGAGGGGCTGCAGAAAGTTCTTAATGAATGCAAAAAAAGGTTGCGACAAGAACATGATTGCAAAAAAAAGGAAAATTACCCATTACTTTGTGATAGTGCAAGATCACTAACTGACCAAAATTTGTCCATACTTTAATTATTGAGTTACTTTTAAAAAGTTAGTAATTAATTACTTTTAAAGTTTAGATTTTAAAATCTCAAAACTACAACACAGAACCATTTGCTGCTACATTAAATTACTTTAGCACCAGCAAAAGTGGTCATTATTATCATCACCATGATTTCAGTGAAATAAAAACAATAAGCTAACATGACACTGGCAAGGCAGCCCTGAACATACCACACTCTGCAACCCTGACGTGGTGAGCATTACACTGGTCACAGTTTTTCCTGTTGTACTGAGTTAATACAATCTGGGATTGCAAACTCCTGAAGGACTCGGGAAGTGCTGGACACGTTGCTGAGAGTGCCTGATGAATAAGAGCCCCTACACTAATCCCCAGCGCCCATGACACCACAAATACCATGAATTGCTGCTGCCTGGCAAAAATTTGGGACTCGGAAATCTTACAAATGAGCTTCCCGCAAATGACTCCCATTCTGAAACGTGAAACCCCACAGCTATGTTCAAACGCGAGTCCCTCCGATTACTCAGCGTAGCTTTGAGCATATTTATATCCCAGCAGATGCATTTGATCTAACAAACAAATAACTCCTATTGCCAAGTTACTCAATGTTTTTAATATTTTCACCGAATATTCTGTTTTAGCCTTTCCCCTTAATAAGATTTCCCAATAAATTAGATAACTCTGCATGTCCTACTGAGAAAATGGTACAGAAGGGATATATCCATACCTGGGACTTTTCACAATTCCCGGGACAGTGCAGTGCCGCAGGAATCAGAAACACTAACTCACAGAACCACATATCCCATCCTAAGCTGAAGATGTGGTAAGTCCTAACAAATTAATTTAAAAAAATAGATCAAAATTAATAGGGAAAAAAGTATACTTGCAACTGCTAACTGTGCCAGCATGGGAGACTGCATGGGCTACACCCACAGCAAGGCAGCAATCAGGAGAATTTTGACTAGGGGTAAAACAAGATCCATATGAGATACAAGGAAGCACGCACAGCACAAAGCTCATGTTTTTTACATTTATGGCTCAGACTGGAAGCTTACTTCCTTTCAGTAAGACAAACCAGTAAAGGACACAGATATGAGTTACAGTTCTCACATAGGCGCAAGGAACGGCCTTTGGCAGGATGGTTTGGATTCTCCCATTTAACTTGGTCACTGCTGCTTTGGAAATGCCAGGATACTATCCCATCACAGAAAATTAAATACTTGCCAAATACCAATAAAACAGGGTAATTTCTATCCTTATCAAAGATCTAAGAAGCTACCCAGGATAATATAATCACAGCACCTACATCTCTCCTAGCTACAATTCCATGTTAAATGGTCTCTCTACTGCGTTTACTAAATCACACTGCTGTGAATAAGACCCAAGTTAATATTTGTCTAATACCATCCACTCCATTAAATGCAGTCCTGAACTGACAGACACCTCAGAATAGTTTATATTCCATACAATTTTTTTAAAAATTTGATATTTTGAGTCATTAATTTTATCACTTAGTAATTTTCCTTGGTGCTTTTATTACAGTGGTAACAAATTAAAAAAGAATTAGCAAACATGGGAACCAAAGCCCTTGAAGTCTAACAAAACTTTGCTTTACTATATCAAAGGCATTTGCTTCATTATAACAGTACTTTTATAAAACCTGATTAAAATGGGACATATTTTAAACTAAAAATTAAATAAAAATTTGATGTGAGGCTAGATGGCATGTTTCCTACAGCATTTTATTAGCAGATTAGATGTGCACATAAACAAGAAATTATATATATGAGTAGATATGAGTATAAAGCTAATTTATAAGGTCTATTTACCTCCCTAGGTCCTACTAAACTTTGATACTGAGCAAAACTCACAGGTGCTCCCAGTACTGCTGTTAATTTTTTTTAATCTGGATGTGTCTCAGTCTTGAATAATAAAAGAGTTGTTCGCCTTTTAAAAACTTTTCTTTGAATTGTTTAGAATCATCTGGGGAATGTAAGAAGAACTGGACAGGAATGAAAGAAGAACTGCGTGGGAATTAATGACTTTATACTAACCTTCCTTGGTTATGTAATTTATTTTTAATACAGAAGGCACCTATATAGTTGCTGTTACCATTCTGAAACGTACAGTCCCCATAAGAAAGGCTGCCCAGAGAAGCTGTGGCTGCCCCATCCCTGGAAGTGTTCAAGGCCAGGCTGGATGGGACTTGGAACAACCTGGTCTGGTTGAAGGTGTCCTTGCTCATGGCAGGGAGGGTGGAATGAGATCATCTTTAAGATCCTTTCTAACCCAAACCGTTCTCATCAGACACCAGTACGGGAACACGTGAAACTACCTTTCTACAGTACAAAAAAAGGAAACAATTCAATGTATTTGACCCCCTGAAAGTTCATAATTTATCCAAGGCTATCAAAGAAACAGTTTCAAATTTCACACATATTCAGAAAGGTGTGACTTCTTCCAGCGTAATATCATCTGTCACTGCTGAGGTCATTCAAACAGACCTCAAATACCTCTAGCCACCACGCAAGACACGGTCATTTGTCATTCTTATTCATGCACTCTTTGTCAGTTTGCATTCTCCATCACTGTACAGCTGTAAATTCTATGAGAGGGACCATAACCTCCTGCAGCTTTTTAAATATTAAATGCTTTCTGATACAGGCTACAAGATGATTTAAGACAGAGACAGCCAACCAAGCAGGCAGGCATCTTAGCAGGGCAATGCAGCCAGCCCACACATGGGATTATCTGTCCTGGGACAGTCCTGCAGCTGCGCTGGATGCTGGACACACAGCCTCTTTCCCTTGCTATCTTTGGTGGATGAGGTGAGACAGGGCAAACTGCATTGCTGAGTAGCATCAAAATAAATGCACCACTGGGACGAATCAACTCCAAGATAAATGCATTCCCAGAACCATCACCCTGCCCGTGCACAGCAGGAGTCATGGCACAAAACTCTCCTCCGAGGATGAAAGCAGGTTGACTGATCAGAACAGAATACCATTTATTTTGCTAAATCTTAACACTTGAAATATATTTTTTCATCCATTAATTTAAAAATCTAAGTCACATTTGCCTAACCCAAAATTTTTCCTTTTGTGCTAGCTAGTGAAATGTACATTCAGAGCTCTGTTCTGTTCCAAAGCTCTTCTCACATAACAACATGGCAAATCCATATTACAAAGTAATTTATGCTTCTTAGGTAACAAATAAAACCCAGAAAAAAACCCAAAAACAGACACCAGAAAAATGCCAGAAAATCGATGGAAACCCTTGAAAGGTGATAAAAGAGATAATGACATTTGAATAACGAGGGGAAAACCCCAAACCAGCCATGTGTGCAAACTTAGCAAAATGATTAGCAAGGAGGTGTCTGAGCACTCCAAGAGCCCTGACATGAAGCAGCAGTTTAACCACACATCTCTGACACTGTCTCCTGTGCCAGCTGAGAGACTGACGGGTGGCTGACAGATGCTACCCTGCTACCTTGTTAACACTGTGATTTTTTCCTCATTTTATCCAAGATCTGCCTGAAGCGAACAAACTCCTTCTTATCTCTTCTAGACAGGTAGGGGCAGTGCAGCTTCTACAGTGCATTCATCATCTTCCTCTGCCTGGGGGTGGGAAAAAAACCATCTGCACTGCCTCAGTTTGGGATCAGTGAATGGTTTCAGTGACCACATGCTCCTTTTGCTGGTGACCTGGCATCACCTAAATGGCGACAGCCTATGAAATGGGAAATTGGATGTATGATTCTGTCTTGTTCCCTCTGTTGGATTTGTCTTTTCCCATAGCAAATCTGTAAAACAGAAAGGGGGCTTGGATTTCATCAAGCTAATAATATGGAGCAAATACCAGAATGTTGCTTCATGCAGGAGACAAGACTCCTGAATAATAAATCAGCTGCTCTCTTCCTGAGTTAGGTCTGAAAAACTGATTTGATAATGAAATTTGCCATAAGAACATATGGCTTTAAAAGAGATAAAAGATGTATATATAGGCTGTGCCCTGCTTTAAATCTCTTCTGAATAGATGACCAAAATATTTTTGCTGTTCAGGAAAGTGCACTGTGCTTATTTTGCTTGCTGTGCAATTTTGCAAAGAACACAGTTATAGAGCTGAACATTTAGTCCTGTCTATCTAACTCATTAAAGATTGCCCCTGTTATTTAATAGTATGTACTTAATCCCATGGGATTTTTAAAAATATCAGTGTAGCTAACAGATAGTGACAGTTTTCTTTGTAGTATTTCCTCTAAATAGGAATGGAAATAGTTACAGTGACATATTTGGAACCAGAGACCTGCTCATGTTTCTAGACTGAGCTACAAGGATTAATAAATTCCATCTGAAGAACTGGTTAATAATGAAGTACGCAGGTTGTTCAGTAAGCATCAGTTAACATTTAGGTACTTGTATATTCAAAACAAATTAGATCCTTGCAACTTCCAGATAAGTTTTCAAAAAAGCAGATAGCTACAGAAGGGGTTGTATCAGTTAATTCCTTTTTCCTGCGATCATCCTTCTGCTATTCTTGTGGCAATATTAGATCACCAGGCACCAACCTGGAGCAAACCAAGTCGTTCCCTCCAAAAAATGGAAAAGCACAGAAGGTCACACTGGAATTCAAAGATCACAATCCAACACAAGAGAACCGGAACAGATATGGCCATGGCCTACCCTATGGCATGCATTAGAGAGCTGGAAGAGAGATAACCTCCAAGTTTCCTAGAAAATGTTAATTCTCTCCTAGCCCTGCACTGTTCTCCCAAACTGCTCTTCTTCCTGATGTCCCAACTTTATAGTAAACTCCAATATGGCTATAAAAAACTTTACACCCACTGAAAACATACTCCAATTCTGGGAGTCAGGATGTTTATAATCTTACAGTAAGCAGTCTGAGAGTTCACACTAAATCCTTTCAGGCATGGATTGGATTGTAAAACATGCTTGTGAAGTTTCCAGGATCATGAAGTCACACACCATTGCTAATGCCCTACTCACAGAAGCAGCAGTCACAAACACTTACCTTTGCAAACAAAGCATTTAATATGGAAATATTTGTTCTGAACTCTCAAAACTTCTCCTTTGCATGGTTTTCCACAGGTATTGCAGAGAATTGGGGTGCTTGGTGGCTTCTCCAGCTGGCTATGTACAGCCTGTGGTTGTGAAACTGCAAGGGAAAACAAAAGGAAGAACATGTTAGATGCATCTTCCGCAAGACCTACAAGTAATGACCACACCTGGGACAAATTAAGTCAAGCAGATAAAAGTTTTAAAGTCCTGGGATTGGCCAGCACAGGAGAAAAGATCTGCCAAAAGGAGTTGAGCCAAGCCAACCATGTCATTTCATAACCTTGAAAGCTTTTGACTGAACACCCTTCAAACATAAATCAGAATTTCTTATAGAGGAAAGAATCCACATGATCAAGTCTTGAGAGCCTCCACCTGAATTTCAAAAAATGCTGTGTCATATTTTCTCTTCAAGAAATCAAAGACGACAGATAAAAGCCATCAATTTATTCAAAATATCTTTAATGGGACTTGGTAACTCTTACACTGTGAGCTACTGATCTTTAAAGTTAATGGCAAATACCTTCTTCACTGATTTTAAAACATAAATATAGTTCTGTAGATGTTTTCAATACTTCTGAGACATTGGCATACCTATAAATTCCACATACATCTGGTCATTGAACAAAGTTTGCTGTCATTTTGTAAGGAAACCATAATTTCAAGAAAGTAGGTTGATCTAGGTTAGTGAATATTAAGTGAATTAAAAATTTGCTGCCATCTTGTGATGTAAATTAGAAATTGCATTTACTGTGTTGATAGCACAACATAAGTTGGCATCTCAACGTGTTATGTGGAATAGGTGAGATATGACCTTATTCTTGCAATCCTGCCGCAGCACTCACATCAATTTTTCATCATAGTGTGCTCAGGAATCAAGAGAGGAAACATCAAGGCAGTTAATTATAAAGGAGCTGTACTGTAACTCAACAGATCTGCCTCTTTCCCTGTGTGAAAGCATATAAAGCATTTTAAGTAAATGACATATTTAATGACATTTTTCTACTGTAATGTGGCGTGCTCACTCCAAGGCTGGATTGCTTATTTCAAAGTGATTGAGTTTGTTTAAATTTTAGCTACAAAATGAACTTACCAACCAACCAACCAACCAGCCAGTCAAGATGGAGCAACCTCTCATAAGCCAATAGGCTTAAGCGAAAAAGGCCCTTCCACATCCACTGAGCTGAAGGAATCAGTATTTCAGAGAGATGCTAAGCTTCCCCTCCCACACAGTCTTCCAGGGGAGCTGCTACAAGTTTCACCCAAAACAGCACATTCTACTTCTGTAACTAAAGTGGTTTGGGTTTGTTTTTTTTTTTACCCAGGAAATACACAGGATTGAGCTTCTCACGGCATTATTCACCTCCCATTAGCATTGTGCCTTGTCTGCTAAACTTACACGATTTGTGATGGTCAAAAAAGTCCTGCTCAAGGCAATGTGAACTCTGGAGCAGTTACTGAAGGCCTGGTTATAATTAAGGGCATCTCCAATAAAAACAACATAAGCATGACAGGCAAGTGGAAGTTTATAGAAAGGCAATGCCCAAACTTACACAGAGCAAATAGTACACATCGTTCAGGCTACTAGGAGGGTCTGATTTATTCCTCTAACAAAAAGAAAGGAAACTCTGAACTTTGCGAGACTTTACTCTTGACACAAGAATCTCGCTATACTGTAACCTGCCCAAAACAAACTACCCACCCTGAAAGAGAATCAACCCTGGAGGAAACCAAGGCAAAGTATTTTCCCGAGTTAGTTACTAGAGTAGCTGCTAAAAGTTTGCAACTATAAATAAAGTTTTGCTCTCTCCAGATTTGCTAACAGATGTAGTCTTTGTAGCACATAACTCATGAAAGACTTGACTTAAAAGCAGATGACCATAACCACAACATTTTGGCCTAAACAGTTGCATTTGAAATAAAAAATTCTGATTGGAACAATTAACCAATTGACTTTTCTTCACACTCAACTATTCCCATGTTTCAGCCTTTCAGAACAGCATTTCTCCAGGGGCATCCATGCCTGGCCAGTGTAGAGAGCTGCCAGTTCATGCTGTGGTGTGCCCCACAGGCCAGAGAAACCTGGCTCAGGAATTGCAGCCATGGTGCAGACACATCCAGGAGGACTCAGGAGCACTGCCAGAGAGCCCGAGGGCAGCCCCACCAAACCTACCCCCTTCCCAAAGTGACAATAGTGACACATTTCCAGAGAAAACACTGCTTTTCTATTTGCATTCTTGCCCCTGGGAGTCCAATGCTGCACGTTTTGCAAAGCAGCGGAACACTGAAAGTTGTTGCAAAGTTGTTTTTTCTTGTTTTCTGAAAATTGCTGCAAACTGAAAATGTGACAGAAAACAGAAAGATTTGTTTTCCACGATAGATTTGGTGCTCAGTGTCCAGAGCTACAAGGCAGGACATTTCTTTCTCTTTAGGTCTCTAAACCAAGGTTCAGAATTAAAAAAATCCCAGCAACTCAGCTATAAAATAAATTAGAAAGGAAAATATTTAGGGTTTTTTTTTTGGTTTTTTTTAAGTTCTTCTTTGGAATTTCTTTTGGAATGTTTCCATTAATCTTGAAGTAACACAAAGCATATATTAAATTATACACCACAGACAAAGGAATAGTTATTTTGCTTTTCTCTCAGTTCAGAACTAAAGTACTCAGTATTTCACACAAACCCCAGTGGGAATACAGTGCCTCTGAGACCATTACAAAGCGGTCCTTCTGAAGACAGTTTAAAACACTTACTCTTTCACCTAGCGCAACAAAATTGTATAATTAATCACATATTAGTTTATATTTTAAAACATTGATATTTAATATGCTTTATGTTGAAATTTCAATTGCTGACAATTCTGAGAGATTAATTCTATTAGAGAACTTCACATTTTAACTCATGTTTTAAACCATGTTTAAGGAGATACGTTTACATGGCAATTTTCAGTATTCAACCTTTGTGTATCAAAATCAGTCTTTGAAGCAGCAGAAGAAACAATGAACACATTTAATGAGTGAAATAATGAATTACTGATGGAATGTAATGATCTGAGACTACTCATCAGACATAACTAAAGAGTTCATTAGAAATTAAATGGTTGCATTATATCCTGATTTGTAGGAAATTCCTTCTTAACTTTAAATTACTTTTTCTAACCCAAAATACAACTGAATACCCGATTCTCTAAATTTCCCTTTCTCCCAGACTACACTCTAGTCCAGCTGAGGTATCCTCACCAATTCTTAAACCCTAAAAGGATCTGACTGCACTCATTTTTTGACAAGGACAAAAACTGGCAAGGAATGAAGGAGCAGTTTCCACAGCACTTCTTTGTGCAAGACTTTTCTGCTGGGGACATCACTGCCAATATTCTTGCCAACTGTCCAGTGCTCACACATCTCTGATGTCAAGGCTCAGCCTGTCCCCACCAGCAGATAATTCTGCAGTTCTGGACCAAGTAGGGCTCATTAACCAGCAATGGTTTGCTGAAAAATTGTCAAATAAGACACTCTCCTCAGACTTACTTCTGTATTCTTACTCCAGACATGCATTTGTCGCAAGTACCACAGGGAAGGAGGGACAGCAGCATCGCTCATTATTAAAGCTGCATTCCATGCCTTATGGCTGCTGCCAAGTGATGTTTTCAGTGTGCTTTTAGCTTGCACAGGGTCACAGAATACCCTGAGTTGGAAGGGACCCACAGAGGTCATCAAGTCCAACCCCTGGCCCCACACAGGACCATCCCCAAGAATCAAAATATGTGCCTGAGAGCTTTGCCAAACTTTAACTATTTACTTGAATATTACTCACATTTGATGTTCTCTAACTCATTTCTTCAGGGACAATGTCAGACAAAATGCTTAAGCTTTTTATAAAGGTGAAAAAAGGATAGTATACAATATATTGGTTTTCAATGTCAAAAAGAAAGCAGAGCACATTTCTTTCGGAAGTACTTGGATTAAAGGTTGTAGTGTTACGCCAGTGACAGGTACACTGATCCATGAAAATCCACAGCTTGTGGTAAAAAACCCATCCTTAACTAAGCCCAGCTCCTTGGGCATTGCTAGACTGAGCAGGATTTAACAGCCACAGGGACAGGGATATGGTGCCAGAGATAAGGAAAAGATTTAGCCGAGACAGGAATGCTTTGGAAGCAGAACAAGACAAGCTGATGGCGGTGACAGAAGGGAGAGGATTCACAAGTCCCTGGTCATGCTCTGCTCAGGAGCCTGGGATACAAAATGTCACCTTCTCTCTGCTGAGAGCAAACAGCCGAGGGAAATCGAACTCTGGGCAAAAGATCCAGTCTAGGATTGCTCTATGCAGAGGATGACAAACTCCTTTCCTATCAAGCTCTCCAACAGCTAAATGAGAAATCTTCATGGTAGATTACAGACCTTATAAAATATGTCCAGAAACTGCAGAATTCGACACAGCCCTAATGGTTTTTCCAGTTTGGTGTGTTTTGTTTTAACTCTGCATAAGAACCTACAGAAGCCATTTCGGAGCTTGGAAATCAAGTACTGAAAATTAAGAAGTGTCATGCTTAAGAATATACATTTAATCTGGAATCAAATCTCAAATATAAAGTTTAGTAATAAAGACTTCCACTTGCTTTGTTTACTAAACAGACATAATTAAGGCCACATAACCCATTTGCACCACATCATTTAACCCTGTTCTAAAAACAGTTTATTATATTTACTGCTCTTGGTCATTAAAGAAGCCTGAAGTGATAAAGGGCCAAATGACACAATTGGATATTAGAATCTCAGAATCCTCGAATGATTTGTGTTGGAAGAGACTTTAAAGACCACTTAGTTTCAACCCTGCATTGGCAGGGACTCCTTACTCTACATTTCATTGCTCAAAGCCTCATCCAACCTGTCCTTCCGTGATACAGACATTTTAAAGAGTACTGTGATCTAAGGTAAGGTGCAATTCGAGTGGAGAGACCACAGTCTTGTGAAAAAAATAAAATTATCCCTAATATTTGCAATCCCAGGAATTACCTCTCAGTGCAGGAAGAAAGGCAATTCCTCTCCAAGGTTCCTGCAAGGATAGTGCAGAACCAGAGCCTAAAGGCAACAATGAAAGGAAAACTAAAAGGCTTGGGGGTGGGGAATGGGGGGCACCTCCCCTGTCCTTTTTGTGGGTTGTTCTGGGGGTTTTTTTATTGTGTTTTGGAGGTCAGGTTAAAAAAGTGCAGGCCTTTCATTTCAGGCTCATACAAACACAGCACCATTTGCCTGCAACAGCAATTCTCCATCAGCAGAAAAGATACATCAATTTTCTTCAGCAACTATCAGCGCTACAGGCTCCTCTACAAATCCACAACCTTTTGCTTCATGAGATGAAAACATTTTTTTGAGGGGAAAAATATCAGAAAGACATTAATATTTCAAATTATAATTATCAGCAGTTTAGTTAATAATAATGTTCAATTTTTTCAACAAAGGCAAAGGCCACATTCCAATTCTGAACCAAAAATGCAGAGCACTGATAAGGGATATTATTGTACATGAGGGAATTACTAGCAAATTATCTTTGTGTTGACACTGAAACCTTTCGTCTCTATAGCTAGAGGTGGTTACTGAAAATCAAAATAAACAAATATGAGACCCAAATGCCATTTACTCATTAAGCATTTGAGAACCAGGACAGAATTATTGATTGCTGACATGCTGTACCAAAAGATTTGGGGAGGGTGAGGTTCACAGCAGCCTATGGGAGAATTAAATTTGCAATCTTCCTGGAGCAGGATTAAAGGAGATGCAGCAAGTGCAGCAGCACCAGGCTGGAATTAGAAATTGGAGTTTAAGTTGTTGTTTTACCAAACCCTTCTTGTGTCAACTGAGTCAGAACACTCAGTGCTGAATTAAAAAACATCCAGATGAAAACAAAGGAAAGAAGCATTTAAGTGCCTCTAAATATCCCAGTGAAGCATTATTTCCACTGTATAGCTGGCCCCTGCTCTCTCCCTGCCTTGTGCTAAAATCCAGTGACGAGGAGCTGTGCTGGTGTGGGGGTAAGGAAAACACAGAAATACATAATACAGTAACACATGCAGTGATCAGAGAACTGCACGGGTGTCAGCTGTAAATTTAATTTAGATAAGGAGGTTTGGTTTGTTTTTTTGTCCTAAGAACCACTGATTCCCTATGGAGCCTTGTGGGGGCCTGAGACCCCATTGATCCTTTGCACAGAAAGGATGAGAAAAAGAGCAAATGTGTAATGGGAACTCCACGAGCTCTCCCCCATCCATCCCTCCAACCACACATGGCAGCGGGGAACAGCAATTCCGTGGCCCCAGCCCTGCACCTGCCTAAGGAGTTATTAAATAACTAGTGGCAGCCTGGTTTACCCTATTTCTCAATTAGCACCTTGTGTTAAATGACTTCACAAATGTTTTTCCCTTCTTTATGGTGCCTTCTCATTATAACACAACGCGCTGTTCTTCGGCATGTCTCACGAGAAACCAGAAGATCGGGAGGACACAGGGAAAGAAGTTTTGCTGTCAATGTCCATATTACAAGGTCCCTCGAGCCCTCCAGATGCCCACACAGGGGGCTGAAGTGTCCCCACGCCAGCACAGGAATTCACTCCCTCTCCCAGCAGTGCTTTTCTGCACCAAGAGAGGCCAGGCACCCTCCAGAAGTCCTCACTGCTCATTCTGACACCTCTGTGGAGGCTCCTACAGCAAAGCACTGCAACTTCTCTCTTTAGTTCCTGTACTACAAGAGAAAATATTCACCAGATTCAATAAATCTCAAAGTCAATAGGTCTCAATTTAGTTCTTTCACATTGCCCAAAAATACAGAATAAAATGCCTCAAAAATCGTGTTCCTTTTTGTATACCTGCCTCTACTACTTATCAACAACCACTCCTACAGTGCCTTTCCAAGGCATGCCTTTTCCAGCACTTCCTACTCATCATCATCACCAGAACAGAAACGCACAGTGATACAGGGCAGAAGGGACACAGCACAGCTGAGGTGAGCTCTGCTTTTACCGCCAATTCCAGAGTTGATGGGACCAGAGGCAAAGGAGAGGTGTTACCCAGCAGGATGTGGATAAACCACGCACAAGAGATGCAACACAGCTCGAGTATTCACAAGAGCTTCAAATCTCACAATATGCTCAGTGCTAAATTCACATCACATAAACAAACCTAGCACAAGCTAACCTCCTGCCCTCATTATTATAATAAAATATTTACTGAATTCAAACACAGTTAGGAAAAATCTCTGCTGAGTTTGAGTAAGTGCTACTGCAGCATTGTAAAGGCTATTTTTGTACAGGTTTAGCTAGATTGCAATGAGAAGGGATATAGAAACAACACTCCAAGTTACCTGCAGAAAGAAATAGGGGCTTTTTTTCCCATTATAGTCTAATATAAACTCTGAAATCAATTTAAATTAAAAAATATGAGGAAAGTTTTCAATCTGAGCTCTCAGCTAACTACCAGAATCATTACCATTTCCAAATCATCATTCATATTATTAAAAGAACACAAAGCATAATTTAAAATAAACGCTTAACCATCTTTCCCCACTCCGCCATGCTTCCACACAAACACAGAGTTGTTATTCTTATGACAGCATCAGTGATTTAGTTAAATCCAGATGAAAAACAAGTTCACTTCAGGTCTAGGCTGCCCAAAATGTGGAGTCATCACACTGTACCTGTATCTTCCGGCATTCCCGCATGAATTCCCTTGCAGAGGGAAGGGCCAGCAGCAGCACTGCTGCTCTGTGGCCGGCGCTGTGGGGAGCAGGACCCGCAGTGTGCACTACCACTGCCACCACCAGTGCCACCGCCAGTGCCACTGCCACCGCCCGGACCCCAGCACAGCCAGCGTCAGATGACTCCTGCAGCACCCACGCACAGGCGGGAGCTGAGCCAACACCTCGCTGTCACCACCGTGTAAAAATAGCATCCTACGGGAGCCTAAATACTGTCACGTCCATGGGGGGTGGCACCCTGGCAGGGTCCCGGAGGGACCGGATGCAGGACGTGCCAGTGATGGGTGGCTTCGCACCAGGTGGTGCCACAGCTGCTGTGGGGCACCTGGGGAGAAAGGCTAGAAGAGCTAAAACCTGCAAACTCCTTGTTATACATTAGAAATACAGGCTGAGGTAGCAGGGAAACCCCTCCAGACATGCCCCAAACACAGCGGTGCCTTCCCCCTGTGCACAGGGCACAGCGCTGATGTCAGAAGGAGATGAGGTAAGCTGTGAGATGCTCTCACTGTGAGACACCTGGCAGCCAAAAATCTCTCCCCTGATTGCTCATATGGAGTTGGAATGTGTATCACTGGAATAACAGTGATGTGTTGAGCTATTTAAAGCACTACATGGGAACAGAACGAGCATTTCTATAAGGACTCCGACTTTAGAAATCTATAGGGTGAGCACACCACTGCTCTGGGCCATGCCAGACATGGTCTGTAACTCTAAATAGCCCTCAGCTGGCATGGCCTGAGACCCAGAGCACAGATCTGAAGATCCCAGGTTCTATACACTCAATCAAAACTATGAACTATTCAATTTTAAAACATCTTCTATATGAATTATCTTGCAGCAACTACCTTTTGACATGAAACTCTTACGGCAGCATTTTATTTCGTTCAATATTGTTGAGCTGCCTGCGTGAAGCCAAATCCATCCTCTCACTCTTTTGGATCACCATCAGCCACCCTGGCTGAGCTCTCCAGGTATCTGCAGGGTTTGGCCTACTTAGTTTTTCCCAGCGGCTACTTCAGCTTGGCAGAAACACAAAAGGCACTTTGCTAAATGGCAACACTCTGAGGGCACGTAAATTAATAGGCAGGAAAAGTGAAAGGGCTTTCACTCTAACACAGCCTTTCCCTCTGCTTTCCAGGCTTGCAAGGCTAAATGCTTGGTAAGTTGCATTTCAACACTGTATGATCATAGCGCAGTCACACAGTGCACTAATTTATATTTACATTTGAGGTGCGATCCCTGAGCCTCCCCTGCAGCCTCACCACTTGGCCACAGCAAAGGAGAAATCACACCCGGGGAGCTCAGAGGGTTTTCACGGTGTTTCTGAGAAACTCCATCGCCGCTCGTGGGCTTCACAGGCGCAAGGCACGAGGCCATTGCACTCCATTAGCGTGATGGGCTCACTCGCGGAGCGTGACAAGAGGCAGCAGTGACAGCAGCACAGGCGAGGGATCAGAGACCTCCTGCTGCAAATGATCCCGAAAAAAGTGTAGCTTTAACCTGATTTCTTAATCAACACAGTCCAAACACCTGTTACTCCATTGTTCTAACAGTAGTAACAGCAGACTGCCCTTGCTACAGAAAAGGACAAGACACTTGGCTCCTCTTAAAATCTCAGGTGAAGTCCTGGTAGCCACAGCAGTGCTCTCGCTGATCCTCCATTTCAGATTTGCTTTTTCCAAGGTTACATTACTCAGGTCAATGACTTCACCAACATCTTTGCAAACAGCAAACAGACAGCAACGAATTTAGGCCACTCTGAAATGGATTTGGTGGCTGAAAAATCTTTATAACCTGTGAGTTCTAAATGACATTTTAAAAAGGTTTCAGATGGATTCCTAATTAACTCATGCTTTTTTCCTGCCCTCACTCACTGCCCTCTTTCCCAGTGTAAGCTAAAATGAATGTCAGTAGTAACTGGACGGGTTATATAGTTTAGGTTTAGGTAGTTCCTGCAAGGAACAAGGAGTTGGACTTGAAGATCCTCAAGGGTCCCTCCCAACTTGAGATATTCCAATAGGATTCTATGATTGTATGAAGGTGACAGTACATAGTCTAACCCTGTTCTTGTTCTTCCATATTCACAGCACTTCATTAGGCCTGTTTCAGCTTTTTCCAAACTCCGTCTCTGAAAAATGTTTTGGAACAATTATTTTATTAAATGTGGAAGAATGTAGCTTTTTTTTCTTCACTATAAAATAGGTGTTTTCTGACTAAGAATTTTTTTAAAAATCACATCTAAAACACCACCTGAGATTCAAGGATTTGCAATATGCAACTGGTATGTACCTGCTTGCCTGCAGCAGCTCTTGTGCTGCTTGGGATTGCAATATTGGTTGAAATTTTAGGTTACCCTGTGCGGACTCAGGAGCTGGACTCAACAATCCCCATGGGTCCCTTCCAACTCAGGAGCCTTTATGATTATATAAAACTATGTCCCTGGACTTTAAGTCGCTCATCTAGTTTCTACCCAATTGCATATATGTCTGTTTAACAGCAAATGGAGACTACAGAGTCCAGTCTCAATACAGATTAAGATAATAACTTTTCATAAATAATCTATAATTAATGAACTTTACTTTGAAAATGCTGGAAAATACAAGAAATCATATTTCACAGATTTTCTCAGTACATTTTAAGATGCATTTCCTTCTAAGTTGTAAGAAGTGGTTTCAGTGCTGCTTCACGTCCTTTTTGCTTTCAGTAGTTTTGAGCCAGGCTAGTGATAATTTGAATTTTCTACTGGGGATAACACAATCCAAACCAAAGAGAGGCACTGCTCTCTGCTCTGTGGTGACAGTGACAGAACACGAGGGAACAGCCTTAAGTTGTGTCAGGGGAGGTTTAGGTTGGATATTAGACAAAGGTTCTCCCCCCAGAGGGTGTCTGGGCACTGGAACAGCTGCCCAGGGAAGGAATCACAGTACCAAACCTGACAGAGCTCAAGAGTTTGGACAATGCTCTCGGGCACATGGTGTGACTCTTGGGAATGGTGCTGCGCAGAGCTAAGTCTTCGAACTTTGATGATCCTTGTGCGTCCCTTCCAACTCAGGTTATTCTATTATATGAAAAATAAAATAAAATAAAATATATCTCTATATATAATTTTGGTAATGCTTTATCACTAGGACAAAAATAAAATTAAGTAATAGATGCTTCCTTTTAACCATCGCAATTTATTGACTGAACTGATGCATTCCTAGCAGCTGTGTCCAGCATTGGAACTAATGCTGAATGGCTCATGACCTCAAGCACTCACGATAGAAACAAAACAGGACAAACCCATGGCAGATGTGAAAATGAGCAGCAAAAGAGTGAATGAGTTGGGTAAACGGTGCCTCTACAACTAAACTCATGTCTTCCAACTTTCTGCCCAGCCTCTCTCGCATCAGTCCCTTTTCTGCTGGGAATGGACCTGCAAAGCCACCCAACCCTGCCCTCACTGACCTGCTGCATGCCCCCAAAGCCTGTCCTGCTCAGAAACAGCCTGAGTTTAAACTTCTGGCTCTCAAACACCTCCATTCTCAAGTCCATGCATGAGATAACCCTTCTCATTAACTGCACAGCAATGAGCCATGTGCATGGTCATCTTTAATTGAGACACGCACAAGCAGGTCAGAGACAGTGGGCTCTTGTACAGGGCACTGAGGTAAAGAACCTGCTCTAGCAGGGAGGTTGGACTAGACGAACTCCAGAGATCCCTTCCAACCTCAACCACCCTGTGATTCTGTCGCAATCCTGAATATTTATAAGGCAGGAAAAGTCAGGCTGAGAATCCACTGCAAGCTCTGCACGGTAGAGAGCAGGCAGCTGTGCTTGCTCCAGAGGTAACTGGGTCATGAGCCCTGCTCTGCTCCTTGCTATCTCTTGGGAATAAAGAGCTTCCTTCAGCCCTGAAATCCATGATGACAGCCCTTGACTGCTGGCCAGCAAGTCAGATGAATGAAAGCAGAACCTCTCCCACTCACTCCCAGCTCCTTTCTCCAAGGGGGACCTCTCTGGAGCAGACCTAGATCCAGACCAAAGCTGGCATTAGCTTCCTTTGCTCCCCCAGCTAGAATGAAAACACCAGTTAATATTCTTCAGAAAACTGTGCACCCGAAATAGTGAGCAGAAAGCAAACATAAACCCTACAAAGCCTTTAGCAGAGGTTTTTAAAATGGGAAAAAGTGGTTTATCAAACCGAAAATAGGGTGCAAGAAAATGATTAGAGAACTGAGAAAACCAAATAGTGTCCCATAACGAGGTGAGAGTACTAACATGTCCAGAATGCAGTTTGCAAAGGGACACAGGTCAGAGGATAAAGGGGTAGAGTCTAAGGTAAGCAGCAAAGAGACAAGAGCTGTGGCTGCAGGTCACACACCTTCAGGAGGGAACCTGCCGCACAGGCACTCTGCTGACCTTAGGAAACTGATAGGGATTGCCAGTGAAATGGAGCAGACGTCAAAAAACCTGCTTAAGTAGAGGTCGTAGGCCACAATTTAGCTCAGAAAAAACCTGCCGTGTAATAAAGATAAGGCAAGCAATTAACAAGAGCTATTCGTTTCTGAAAGGTCAGGCACTACAAGGGGCTTTTCAGAGAAAGGACTTTGGAGAGCAAGAGGGAAACTGTATCCCCGGTGGTGAGCTAGGATAATGCGATGTATTGTGTTAAGGGAAGGCATCCTGGCTGCAGCAGAAAAGGTACTGTAACGAGAACCACCCAGAAAAAACCCAGAATCCGAGCCCAGGTTTTTATGGGAGGGAAATCAAAGAAGCAGAAAGAGGCAATAAATGCCAGTTGGTGTGGCCAAAAATTGCACGTGGTAAGCATGAGAGTCAGAAAAACTCATTTATATCTTTGAATACTGGAGAATTTAAACTACAATGTGAATCTGGCATTTAGGGGATCGTGAGTGGTGCAAGAAAGATGACAGGCGCTGCAAAGATGGCAAGATAATTTTTGGGTATTTCTTCTGGGAGTAAGTGAATGCATGAAGCAGGTTTTGAAGGCAGGATTTTTCTGCGTGGGCTGATGCCACATGTACATAAAGAGAGAAAAGGATTACTAGATTTTAAATTAGCATTGTTTTATATATAAAATTACCATTTAAATTGTCTGGATTTTTAATCGTCATAAATTTCAAGAGCTTAAATAGAAAATAAACAGAAGTATTACCTAAAGAATTAGGCAGACTTAAAGGACCTTTATTGCATTGCTCTCTTCTGAGAAGTTACGCAGACATTGCAATAATTCTGCAATCACCAGCTACTTATCACACAAAATTATCAAATGATGATGTGGGTTGGGTGCTATTCAGAAAAAAAAAAATTCAACCTCCCATGTGTTTTAGTTAGAATCAATAAATTTAACTTTGAAGGTTTCTTACAAAAAAAATTTTAAAATAGCACACACCCCACCCACCCCCATCATCCCCCCCAAAGTGGGAGATTTTGAGAGTTAAGAGGTCTAGGTCTAAGGGAAGCCTCATGTGCCTGAAATACCACACACATTAGTCCAAAGCTGCAAGGCTGGAAACTCCTCCTCACGCCTGCTCCTCGACACGTCCAAAGGCAGAGCAAGCTGATTTTTCACCTCCCATTTCCCAGCTGTCCATGGATGACCGTGGGAAAGCACCTTTGGCTTCCACTGTAGTGGATGGTAAAAGAGCTCGGTGTGCTTGTTTTTGGCATCTATCTTTTGTGAGTGTGGGGTACTGAGTGCTTTACTCGGCGTCACCCAGCGGATCTGAGAAGTTCCCATTTGAAGAGTTGCCTTCCTTGTCTTCCAAGAAACTACAACTCCGTGACCATGGAGACCTTTCTGACTCCTTGCCTCATTTGCTGGATACACTCTTCCTTCCCACTCTTCCCACAAGCCCGGGCTGCCTCTCCAAAATCCCTGCAGCTCAGCCCAGCTCTGGTGCACGGCACTACCAAGACAGATCAGAGATGGCCAAACGTGCAGAGACCACCTCTGCAAAAAAAGCTGACAGTCATTATCAGACTGGGGCGTCTGAGCAAGTGGCAAGGTGAGTTTCACACCAAGCGATCCAATAGGGAACCAGGGGTGCAAATTCCTCCTCCTCAGAGCCTCAAGCAGCTGCAAGTCCAACCCTGGTGCTCGCACAGATAGCTCTGCCCAACTCTGCAAAGCAGAGAGACACTAAAAATCAAGTTTAGGACCTGGACTGTGAATCCCAAGTGAAAAGCCCTGAAGAAGAAACCTGCCCTGGAGGGGAAAGGGGATTTCAGACACATCCTCATCCGCAGCACTCTGTGTCCTGAGCACACACACACAGCTCCCAGCGCTTTAATCCTTGCCTTTAGCCCACAGTGACCATGCCAGAGAACATTTTTCTGCCAGCTTTCCAAATCCCATTCTCCGTAAAGGGATGTAGCTGCAAAGCAGCAGGTCAGATCCAAAGCCTACTTAAATACATTCATTTTGGTTGATGGTCACTGAGGAATTTGTCAACAGTGTGGAGTGCTGTTTAGAAAGTTAAAAAAAGTCATTATTGGAAATGTGATGCTGTTACACTTAACCCTGTTCCCAGTAAAGTTCACCAGTAAAACTATTATTGATCTGTGTCAAAGACTTTTATCAGCATTCATCTCTGAATTCTGTCAAGTTTTGGTCTTTGTAGTTGGCTCATCACAACCAGAAAGTTCAGCCTTTCCTCTCCTTGCCTGAGGTTACAATTTCCCATCAGTAACATCTGAGATGCAATTATGTCTCTGAGTTCACTTTAATACCAAGAAACCAAGGAGATTTTTTTTTCTTGGAGTGTGTCTAAATTAATTTATATTCTTTATTGCTCAGTTCCACCGTAAGCAGCTCCAAAATCTTAAGAATCAACTTTTAAAAAAAAAAATCACTGGACTCTACATCTATTATTGTTCTGCACATCCCTGGCTGCCTGCTGATCACTTCTAGCACCTCCACCAGTTACTCAAACCATATTCTTGCCAGTGTCCTCATCTTTAGGGCATCCATTTTTGGAGAGCCATGACCCAATGCCAGAAACTGTCACTGTGGGGCTATTTCTTCCCCCCGATCTGCAGCACCTGCTGGTGCACCCTTGCTCAGCATCACTCTGCACGCTGGGATCTGCTCCATCTGAGTCCTACAACGGGGGAGGGAAACAGGAACATTCCCTGGCTTGGAAATTAGCAAATGTTTGCAACTGGGGAAAAACAGTGTAGAAGGAATTTCCATGGCTCATTTGCCTTTCCATTCCCTGGTACAAACAGAGTAATAATAACAACAATGATGCCTGTTCGTTACAGCAACATCAAAAACCAAACCAAGATAAAATAATATTGAAAGCAACAGTTCCTTTTGCTAGCCAAGGCACAATATACCATCCCCAAACACTAATTAATATAATTTACTAACTTTCCACTAGTGCTATATGAAATATGTTTCTAAAAGGATTAAAAATAACAATTTAAGGACCTTTGCAAAGGCTCTTTCCTTTTCATGTTGTAGTCTACAGCATATAAAAATGTCTAAAATAATTACTTTGAAATATAAAATTTAACTCCTTCTTTTATTTGCTCTGCTTAACTTGGTGTTAGAAAGGGATGAGCTATTGTTTTATTGCAGCCATAGAGATAATTAAAATATATATATATGGGTATTGGTGTTACCGAAGTTCTGGTGCTAAAGTCACACTACCTTACACAGTGCAAATTAATTTGCTTTGTGAATTTGTCACAGTGTAAGAATTTCTTCTTAGATTCAGTTACACCCATACACATCTAATTCTGCTTATCCCCATCAGACACACTGTCCCCCTTTTCACATTCAGGCGACACAATTTCTGCAATCCATTATCTTTCAACACCACATTCATAGCAGGAACGTGTTATATTCACACAAACACGACCCCAGAGCCTTCAGCTACAGTGCTACTTCTTGCACAGTTCTGCAACTAACAGTTCTATTGCCAACAGGAACATTTTTGAGGTATCTACACAACATGCTTTCGGACCAAGTTTTGAGTTGCTTAATTTGCAACCCACCACCTTGTTCAGACAGCAAATGAGTTTTAGCTTCAAACTAAATATTTTATTCTGAAGCTTTATATTCACCTTTTACAGACAGAAGGGGAAGCAGCAACACCATCTGATAAAATCATGTCTTATTTATAAGACGAAAGATATTGCACAGCATTTTTGCCAGGTAATGTACAGAAATGTAATTCAGTGAAGGACAGATGAAAGTCCAATGCCAAATCCCACACTAACCTCACTCCCCTGATTTCAACAGGGTTGAAACACGAAGTATCTTTATTATGTCAAGCGAACAGCAGCATGGTCAGGAGAGCCTGAAGACCACTATTCCCCATCCAGCCTCTGCTGGATGCTTTTGCATGGAGACTTTCACTTGGAAGAGGTGAAGGAAATGAGTAGCCAGGCTTTGATCCCAGCGTTATGTCAGAGTGAGGCTGTAGTGAGCACACAAAGGGCTTCCACAGTCTTCACACTGCCTGTATCTACTCAGTCCAATTCACTGGAAAAGAAGGAAGAAGAGCAGGCTCGGGGCAGACCTCATCTGAGTACTGCTGTATTTAAAGAGCAAAAGGGATGGAGGCTCTTCTCTCTTTATAAGGAGCCACATGGAGAGCACGGGACAAGTAAAAATTGCACCAGGAGAGGTTTCATCTTGACATAAGAAAGAAACTTCTCCCAGTGAGAACAGTCCTGCCCTGGAACAGCCTCCCCAGGAATGTGGTGGAGTTCCCATTGCTGGAGGTTTTCAAGATGAGATTGGAAAGGGTGCCAGGTAATCTCATCTAGATCCCTTTTTTCACACAAAAGGTTGAACCAGGTGATCTTTCCAGGTCCCTTCCAACCTGAGTTGTTCTATGCTTCTGCAAACAAATGCAGTCCTGCATGATGAAAAGTGCAATTCAGAAGTTCATTTCTGTTCATCAAGGGGCAAAAGTGTAAAATACTATTGGAGACCAGCACCAAAAGAATGCTTTTCAAGTCAAAACTAGAGAAAGCAAAAGAAACTCTTTTGAGGGACTTTCTTAACCTAAACTGGCTTTTAGCTTCACTGGGACCGAACCTGGTTAATTCCTCACATCCTATGCAAAACATACAATTAATCTAAAATTGTAGCCAAGGCCCGGCAAACACCAGGTACCTTTACTTTCCTCTGTCTCAAGAGAAGCCTTTATCTCTGTCCCTAACAGAGAAAAGCCTAGCAAGTCACTGCAGGGTGGAGCTTACAGCCCCCTGGGCAGATGTAGGTCACTCCTCCTCCTCCTCCTCCTCACAAGGGCAAGGAAACCAGGAGTTTCATCAGGCTGCAAGCTGCTCCAGTTGCCAATAATCCGACCAATTCCAGTCTTTAATAACAACCTACTAAGACGACGATGACGCAGGACGCTGTCCCTTGACCTACATGCCACCGAAGCGAGACTTGGGCTGTTGGACCACCGCGGACACAGCTGCTCATGGACACAGCTCGTGCCACGTCACATTCCGCTGCATCCCCTCCTTGCTGTGGGCACAGCTCGGAGGCTGTTTACACTCACAGCCCTCCCTCCTTGAGCTCTCCGAGCTCCATTCTGCTACCCCACACAGGACGGCCACCTACACATGAGTTGGGTCCGTGCACCGACGGCTGCTCTTATGTAGAAGCAGGACAAATTATGCACAGCCAAATCTGGGGGGCCATGGGGTGCAGGGATGTGTCCCACACACAGCCAGAAAGGAGCCCAATAAGCACATGCAGCCCCACCAAACCCACACACAGTTTAGGACAGGGGACAGGCTATGGCCATGAGGTGCTGGACAATGCCCAATGTCAAGCCTACTTGCAACCAAGCCCATTTATCCCTAATTTAGCTCTATTTTCACACAAATGTTTCTCCCTGACCCATCCTGATACCCCCTTTTCCCAACTTTAATCCTTCTCCTGGGCGCACGCTTTCTCCACACTTTCCCTTCCACTATGCTGCTGGAGGAAGTGATTTTATATAAATCACTGTTTTCCAGGACACATGGGAGCTCTGTTCACCCTTCCCCAGTGCTGACAAGCACCAAAGGAACATCAGAGCACAGCCTGGTTCTGCCCCACTCCCAGGGCATCACAGAAAAACAACAGCTTTAATTAAAGAGAAGCCCAACTTTAGTTTAGTGCAACGCACAGAAAGAACAAGTGATCCATGCTACCACAGCACATTTCCAGCGTTTATTTCCAAAACTGAACAGAAACAAAGAAAAATCTCCTCCCAGTCCAAATACTCCTAAAGTAAATGATGACTCAGATGGTAAATACCCTTTCTGTCACATCCCACTTCTCTCTATCATTTGGAGTGACAGCCCTGCTCTCACTGAATTAAAGAAGGACAATTCTGCTTTGTAATGAATGAAATCAACATTCTCTCCTGTATGACTTGTTTTTCTGCACTGCTAAGCACTATCATTATCTGGACTTCAAAACCTTTTCGTTTTAATAGTGTTTCTGTAGGATTAGACCTGAATTTCAAAAAGTTATTTTGCTTTTCTAGGTGCTCTCTTAAAAGACAGATGTGACTGTAGCACTGTGCGAGGTACCTAAGAAAAACACAGTCTAATAAAGTTAAATTGATCGAGATGGAAGCAGTGAGTATTAATTTCATATTCAAAGCACGATATGCAACCCTGTGAAAAGACTGATGGGGTCCTCAGGGTATGAAAAATTATATGATGCAATTGAATTATCTCAGCAATACAGCTCCTTACATAAGAGCTAGAAAAAGGACACAGTAAGGGCTAACGTGTTAAATAAGCAGAGAACTACAGACAATTCCTTAATGCAATCCAATCCTTACCTCTCTAATAATTTTAACTACAACTGTCACTGGGGCTGTGCAAAACGAGACGTCTTGTGGAAGTGCCTCTCTCTACTGACAACCAACCTGCTCACCCAACTAATGAGGCCTTAGGTGCAGAAAGCAGAAAGCTCTGAATTAGCCACCATGACTTCTAGAAATCCTTAACTGGACTTACATTCCAGACTCAGTCATTCTAACAACATTTCTCATACTGTCAATCACAAATCAGTCCCAACTCCTTAGGTGACCCTATTAGTAACATTTGCCTAGAAATTCTGCTATCCCAATTTTAGTCCCTCTTCCAACACTGAGCTGAAACAGAACTGGAAACTCTGGTCTGAATTTCAGTCTGCCACAGAACAATGACTTCCACTCGTGCTCCAAGCCATACAAGGCTGATGACTCCATCACATCACAGGTTCCGTGTGTGACACCCCACTACAGCCCAGGGCAGGTTTTAGGTATTATTGCCTTGCATTAATCACTGAGCTCATAACAGCAATGCTTTAGGCACCTTCATCTTTCCACAGCACTCTGAGTAAGACTAACATGGCATCTTTTCCAATGGCAGTGGTAACCTTCAAAGGAACAAGTTTTCAGTTCTTCCCTCTATGTAAATATGAGCCTTATACACATACAGAGATCAGGTAAAACTTCAGCCTTCCCTTGTTTGCTAGAGTTTCCTGAAATATTAATGCCAATAGCAATGCAAATTTTATCAGAAGAGTTAGTAATTCCCAAACAAAATCACTCAGTGAGGGCACTGCATGTGAAACAATGTGCAAACATATTTTATTCAAAGCAAAGATATTATATTTAATGGTTTAAGCATCTCTCTTGGGCAAAAATTAACAATGTGTGGTATTGCATAATAAAAATGAAACATCTTTAATCTCTAAACTTTAAAATGAGGCACTGGAAGAAGAAATTCTCGTTCTGAGTAGTTTCACAATGTTACAAACTCTTACCTCCAGATGCTGATTATGCAAGTTGAGGATATAACCAAATAATAAATAAAGGTGCACACTGTATCTTTAATGCAGACTCATACCAAAACTTTACAGACTAAGTGAAAAACAAAGAAGGAAGAAAAAAAAACCAAAGAAAAAAGAACAAAGCTGCGTCTTCTGTGGGAAGAATTGTAAAACAATAGAAAATCCCTGCATACAAATACCTGGGAACTGCTGGCCAACACAGATGTTGCACTGAGGAACGAAAAGGACCAGGGGAAAGGCAAACCCCACCAGCTACTATTTTCAATAGTAAGAGAACAACAACAGGCTCTCTAGAGTGGAGAAACAGCAGGAGATTTCTACCTGTTCCTGGGCCCTGATATTTACACAAAATAGGCCTTTCTTCATGTTATTTTCTTGAGAAAATGCAATTTTGCAAGGAATACCTACATTTGCTGTCAATTCTTCCTCTTAACCAAAATAATAAAGAGTGCCCCAAAGGCTAGCTAACCACTTGCAAAAAAACCCCAAAAAACCTGACTGTGTCAGTCTACAATTATTATATTTTAAAAATAGGATTTTTTTGACAAATATTATTTCATCAAGATAGTGTCATGGAGGTTATCTATACACATAGCAATAATGTTATCTTGATTTAGAAATACACCACTAATACGAGGCCATTCAGTATGGCTCTTGAGAAAGCAACAGAATCCCTGCACCTCTAGTTCAAGAATAATTTTTGCTGCACTTCACAATTTGCTTCTTTTAAACCTCCATTTAACTTTCTTTCCAATTGCAGCCCAAATCTGCCACCTAATTCCTGCCTTCAGCCCCATTACTGACGGTCTGCAACGGTGGTTATATCTGTACAGGTGTAATCAACAATTATTTACGGATTTATGAGGTCAATTCCAGTTGTGAGTTCCACTTAGCATCAGGTAAAGGTAAAGGAAAACTGCTGTAAGTCATCTCTTTGTCCTCCAGAGTGGCAGCCTGAGTGTCCAACTCTACAGCCCTACAACAGCAGTCCCCAAAGATGCTCCAGCAGACTGACAGATTTCCCAATTCCATATTTGGTCTGTTAATAATTACCAGAAACTGGGAAAAGACAGAAAATAAACTTGTTATTATCACTCTGAAACCTCCTGAGATGGAGTTTTCCATTTATTTTGTCTGTTCCCTTTTCAACCAGTGAGATTACATTTACACAAAGGTAGAATTATAACCATTACTTTAAAGTTTATTATTCTATTCATACGGTAAGATTTAATTCATTTTATTTAAAGCACTGATCCAAAACCTTTCAAACACACTCAGACCTGCTCAAAAGCCTTAATAGTTACATGCTAAACCTCAACTTTGGCACATATCAATTCATTTATTAGTTGTACGGTTAGGTATGGACATAATTAGAAAATGTAATAAAATAAAGTTTGCTTCTTTAAACTTGAAATTGCTCTACAAATAAAAGCTCATTCTCCTCAGTGTGTTTTGCTATCATTTTACAGACAGTTTTATACTACGGAGATTATACCTCTCCTCTCTAGTAATTCCTTATATATTTTACTTTCAGTCAAAAAGAAAATAAGAGTCCCCAGATTCAACTTGAAATCAAGACACTATCTCAGAATTGGCCTGGCTGTACTAACCACATATTAAATTATAAATGAGACGCTGTATACTCCGCTGTGCAGTGAACCTACAGACTATTAGAAATTTATTCTCAGGTCAGCTGTACAAGAGATTAGATCTTTTAATTATCTGCCACAGAATGGGAGTTAGGAGCCTCGAATCCATTCAGCTGTTCAGTTTGTGACCTGCAGAAATAAATCTGACCTCTTACAAAGCCCATGTAAGCACCACACACACTCCGAGGCACGGATATGGTTTTAAAATCGCCATGTAACTCTCTGGGACACCACTGTGCTTCAGAATATCGAGCTTCCACTGGAAATGTACCTGAGCCCGTGTTTTTTGGAAGTGCTGCACAAGAGTCCCAGAAGCATTGTCTCACTGGCCTGCTTTAGCTTTAAATGTAATTTTAATCATGCTGAAGTCAAGTTTAGCACTCCCACACGCTATATTTAGAACCAGAATAATTTAGGTTGGAAGGAACCTCTGGAGGTCATTTAGTCCAGCCTCCTCCTCAGCACAGATCCCACTAGATCAGGTTGCCCAGGGCCTCGTCCCATCCAAATCCCAAACCTCCAGTGCCACCACTTTCCCTGCCCCAGGGCTTTACAACCATCTTGGAAACTCTGTTTCCCCCTGTACCTAATCAGAACTCGCCACGTTGCAAGCTGCCATGGGGTTGACTCCTGTCCTTTCGCCACCCAGCCCCGAGCAGAGCCTGGCTCCATCCTCTCTGCAGCCACCAGTGGGACACGAAGAGGTTGATGCTCTTCCTCAGCCTCCCGAAGGATCCCGCAGACCCTCCTGGTACCTCCAGCCTCTGCCCACCCAGGCAGCCTGGCCACACCCCAGCTCACTCCATCCCAGGGCCAGGACTCTGGCATGACCCCAAAACATCTCTCCAAAATCCCTAACACGAACACCATCACAGGTGAGTGAGTGAGGATGCACAATTTAAAGCAGGGTGATTCAAATTAGCCTTCCAAACCTGTATTTTGCATCCTTTGAAAAGTGACCCAGCATTCTTCAGTGCTGCTGAACACCTTTAACTCACAGCATCTCACCCATCCAGGTTTTTTACACAGCCACCTTCCATCATAGTGTCACTTATCATAAGTAACAAAGCAAAACTCTTCTATCTGGATCTGCTGTAAAGGAACTTGGAATGCCCTGAGGGGGATGTCAGCATTTCTCACCTGAACATGTAGCTTTAGACTGCTGGATTCTAAAAGAATAGAAGCTAATATTACACTTGTGTTTTAATGGCAAAATGAATGCCTTTTTTTAAAAGATATAAATGTCACAATAAACTTCTTGTTCCACAGTATTATCGGTCACAACATATATGTAGATTTGCAGCAGCCTGACCCAAGCGCTGACCCTACAAACCAAATATTAGATATACAGTGACCTTGGGGATCCCATCACCAGAAATTCACAGCAGAAGTAGAGCAGCCAAACTGTTTTTAAATCCATACACACCCCAAACATACAAAAAAACGACGGCAGCTTACAAAGTTACACATTTGATATTGTAATGTGCCTTAGAAGCAGAGATTTTATTGAGAGAGTAAATACCAATCCCACCTAACAATATATCCCCAAGATCACAGGCATTGCTGCACAGGTATCCAGTTTCCAGCCCACACCCTGCCCAGGTTCCCTGAAATTTAAAGAACAGGCAATGTGATTAACACTGCTAATCTGGCTGCACTGTGAATTTTGGCTGACTCTTCCATATGGGAGCTCTGGGAGTTTTGACTGAAATATAAGAAATACTGTTAAGCTTCTAAGTTCTATCACAGCCTTGAAATACTTGTTGTTTTAAATTAAGTACCATCCCTCAGAGATATGTGACTGTGCAGCAATCTGTTCTTTAGTTTTTTATTATATTAATTTGGTTCTAGTTGTCATAGTTGCAGAAAAAGGTCAAAAGTTTTTAACATTCTAGAAAGTCTTCTCATCCCTTTCCAGTATGAACAACATAAACAAAATGGTAAAAAAGAGGCTCCAGTTTCTCTTCCAACTAACGATTATGGATGCCACTGCTACTGATTTTTCCCTTTATGTTCCTGTGTATGTATGTGGCCTAATTTATTGCTCTCAGGGATATGCATAAGGTCTTGGCTTTTGCTTGTATACTCACTAGTAAATTGATGATATGATATGGTTTTTGTTTAATCTAAAATTTATTTATTTATTTAAAGTCCTAGAGCTACACTATAATACCTTGCTTTGGAGAAAGAACACCAACCACATGAGTTTTGGTCTGAAGTGACCTTCCCAGGGTGTTGGGAAGAGCAGACAGGGCAGTTCCACTCACCAGTGTTAGCCCCAAGGAAAGGAAAGAATATTCAGGAAAAAAGAAAAAGTACTCCCGCAGCAAGTGATATCCCTCTTGAAAAGAGCAGAAACAGTCTCTTTGTTCCACTCACTGATTTTATTGCTGTGGTGCAGGAAATGGGACAGTGGTGACAATGCCCACAGCCGAGCACCTCGTACCAAACCAAGGCAGGGGCCAAAAGCATCTCACCAACATGGCTGGTACCAAGGGACCCAAAATTGGCCCCAAGCCCTCCATCACTTGGAGCAAATCCTGAGCTGCTGGATCCATCTGTATCTTTTGCCATAATACTTCATTTTCCAGCCCGTAGGCAGCTGACAGAGCAGATGTCACTGAAATGACTTAACGTATTAAGCTGCTATTTGTTTAATTCTGATATGGAAAATGTGTCACACTCTAAATAGTTTAGTATGTTAATGTACCACTGCAGCAACCTACAGCCATCTTTAATCATTTTATTTTAAACTTATTTGCTTAATTTACTTTAAATCATAATTAAAACCTGTTTTCTTGCTTCCTTTTAAGTGTACTCTTAACTTCACCTCCAGTTTCCGCAAGCTGAATAAACAGAGCTATTATCACAAATAAACATTTAATGTCCTAGCATATTTTATCTACAATTTATTTGCATTAAATGACATAAGACAGATGTAGATAAAACTTCCAGTACACGGTATTCCGTTAACAATGTGCAGCACAATAATTCATAAATGAAGGGACTCTGGGGGTTTTACTTTAAGGAGTAACAGCTTAATGTCTGTGTCTGCATAAGAAAGCTGACCAAAGCTGTATTTGGAACTGGTCTCTGAGCAATGGTATTGAAAAGAAATCTGAAATCTAAATATTCTTATTTGAATCAACCTTTCTCAAAAAATATTCTTCAAAATCTCAATTCTAAGGTATGAGCACCTTTTAATAACTATGGAATGAGGTTTTATTTCTTATATAAATACATAGTTCCTTATGCTTCAATGGATTATTCGTGACAGTACAGCTAGTCTCGAACGATGCACATTTCAAACTGAAGGAGCAATATGAAATCTACTGAACTTTTCTGGGGATTCACATGAGATGTTCCAGAGCCTTAGTAGCCTGACGAACTCTTAGCATGTATTAATAAAATTAATCCTCTTGCTCATAGCTGCAGCCCTTTGATAACTCAGCATCCCTTGCATTAGCACTTCTGGTTTTTTGGGACTCTGGGCACACGTAAAATACATTTAATTTGCCCATGCCTTGCCCTGATGATCTGGGTAAGGCATTGCACTGTCTCAGGCCTTTCCTACAGGCACTGCAGGGCTGGCAGCTGTGTCACCTGTGGGGTCATGTCACCAGCTCTGCAAATGACCCTTGTGAACTTCTTAAAACTATAATGTAAAATCAAAATTTTGGAGTGCACTTTTAAAAAGATGGCTTCTGAAACGTGCTTCTGTGCCTGTAAAGCCAGTTAAAGGACGATGTTGTAGTACATTGAGGAATTCCTGCAAAGAAATCCCTTCCTGCATTTTTCTTTATACCAGGCTCATTTGAGTTGATGGTGGGCAAACAACCTCTCCTCACTGAGACTGCAATGGCCATTGCACAGCCCTCTGTGAGACACCTCTGGGAAAAAGGCCAAACGCTGTCAAAAGGCTTCTAACAATAAAAAAGCTGGAAGGAGAGTGTTCAGCAGCAGAGTTCTTCATAACCACCCTGCTTGCCCCCAGCAGGCACCCCCAGCGTGGCCTGTCTGCTCCACCTCTCCTTCGAATAGCTCTCATTATGCATATGCTTTTCCCCCCAACATTAAATTATACCAGCAGTGACACCCTTCTGGAAAGATGAAATGATCAAAACCTGCTGACAAGGAAATGAACACAGGAATATGATGCTTCCAAACAGAGAGCAATAGGACACAACCAGGGTGGTGCACTTTGGTCAGATTTTTTTAAGATGGACGTGGTTGTTTCGATGTCTTTTGAACACATGTGGTTTCGAGTAAGTCCACTTTATCTCAACAAATATAAACAAGATTGACTCAGTACCATCCCTCAGAACTGAAATAACCTTCACCCAAACAACTCAGCTTTCAGGTCACTGGGGATACAAAAGCTGACATGTGCTATCAGCGTGACCTGGAATGGATCATTAATACTTTCTAAATTACCTATTGAATCCATGTCATTGGAACTGATGAAAGCTGCAGAAATTGAAAAATTGGCAAGTTGCCTCAAACCCCAGCTTCCCTGCCCATCTGGGAAAGGGAGATGGGCGAGCAGAGAGAAACCTGGGGCTTTTCCACTTTGCTGCGCTTATCTGTAACACTGGCCTTGGGGGAAATATTAACTTAAGCCTGCCTCTAGAGGAAAAAGCTGCACGTTATCTCTTTGCCATGTTATGGCACCTTTAAAGAGCTTTAAAGAACTGGCAAGTGACAGTGACAGCTGCTGGCAGGGGTCTGCTGGGACAGGCGTCACTGTGGGCTGCACGGATTCCTTGGTGGGGCTGCACGCTCGCGGCTTGCTGCCTCTGCCTACCACATAAAAATAAAATAAAACCAAAATATTTTCCAGGGTTAGGTTCTAGGGATTTTTTTTTTTTTTTGTTAAAGTATTTTACATGTGCAGTTTTATCTGATGGGTGACATCAGCTGCAATCTTGGTTTCTTTTTGAAATGAAATCTCCTCATGGATACGATCCAGAGAGAAACAAAAATCAAGGGCAGGAATATTTAGGCTGCCAGGGGCATGGAGCTACCAGCAGGAGACTGGCTTTGTTGCAGTTGGGTTTTGCAAGCCCAACTCTTCCCTCACTCCTTCCCTCCTTGAGCCAATGGACAAGCTCAGGACCAGATATTATTTTCAAAACTTGGGGGAAGATGGCAAACAAATTAACCTTTCATTTTCCTTCCTTACATCTACAGACAAATGTCAGCCACTCATGCCAATGCCAAAAATAACCCAAAATGTATTAAGTCTTACACATGTAAAGTCAGAACGACCTAACAGAAGAAACATTTAATTCAGACTTTGGTATTTCAGATTCTTCTTCTCTTGACTAATCCTACCCAACACAAGTCACAAATCTCTTCTCAGTTCCCTGTGCACAAGCAAATCCTCTTCTCTTCTGAGAGCTTTGCAGTCAATTGACCAAAAACACTATTAAAAAGCTCAACATCTTGACAAAAACATGTACACCAACAGTACCATAATGAAATTTTACCAAAAAGGAACCCTGACACTAGAGAATATAAATGTAAGGTGATATATCCTACTAAAAAGGAAGAGGTTCCCACAAAATATGGCAAAATTTTCCTAAAGAGAAGATGTTATCTTTTAGTTTGGGACCAAAAATAGTACAACTGTTTATTTATGACACAAAGCCAGAGACAGCATCTCCTCCCAATAGATTACAAACAATATAAACTGCAGCCAGAAAAAGTAAAGGGAGTATTACCATAACAGCAAATATCCTAATAATGACATTATATGTATTGAAAAGTTTTCCAGTTATTCATTTCATTAATGCTTCCATTAAGCCACACAATTTCAGGATGCTTACACAGAAGTATGCAACAAAAAGTCAAAATAAACTGATAAAGAGACTTAAACACTAACAGTGAGATTCAAGGGCCATCTTGGAAGCAGCAGAGGAGACTGCAGCCTAGAGACAAGAAGGAGTGGGAGACATAGGGTGAGAATTTTTTGGGTCAGTGCAACGGCTTTTGTGGATGCACAGCTCCTGTTGCCCACCCAAAGTGCTCCCTCCCCACTGCTCCAGTGCTGCCCAGAGCTGCCAAGGTGAAATACCAGCCTGGCACCAATCTAGGTGCTTTGGAAACTGTTAATTCTTCATGGTGCCATAATATCAACACAATGGAATTCATTCCCATATGATGTCTTTTTTCCACAGCACAGTTACCAGGATTTCCCTAGAAAATGTAGAAGGGCTATCTAAACTTCAGTCCTTTGCCTTGCAGCACAAGGGACATGATCTGCCTTCCGGAGCCACAAGGCAAGCTAAGGGCAGCAACCTTGCTTTAACTTGACAAGGTTTGTTGTCTACCCACTGCTAAGGCCTCTCCGAGCAACAATGCATGTGCAACTCCTTAAAACAGATTCACAGGTTCACGTAGGGAAAACACGTTTGATTAGGGAAAATAGAATTTTTTTTATTACAAAAACGTAACCAGTACAGCATTTGCTGACCAAGCAGTGTAATTAGCACAGGAATGGACTATCAGGAGAAGTGATAGGTTCAATACCTTTTAATGTCCTGAAGGAAGACAATCCTGCTTTTGCAAACTACTCAGTCTTGGAATATATGAGTGAAAACAACCAGAGAAGTAGGAGAGGGTTAGATGGTTTAGCAACTGAATTTGACCCATAACTTAGACAGTGTCTCAAAAATAGTCTACCCAAGTAACTATAATTAAAGATGAAATGCAGAACTGAAATATTTGTGCTTTTTGATACCCACAGTGCAAACAGCTCTACTGAAAGCATCCATCACTCTAACAAATACATAATTACGGACCATACAAAACACACGTATAATATAAAAATTACTAGGGTGGAAGCTGGGACTGCCTCCAATATACAGGATTTCTAGATATCTCCAAAAATACTATTTACCCTTGTATTTAGAATGGCTCTGAGAAGCTTCCTCTTTCTAATTCTTAGCAGGACAGGTAAATCAAGTATCCAACCAACATTGTGGCACTTTCTGACAGCTCTAGCCTAACAGCCAGGCTTCTTCTACCAACTTCAATTTGCAGCTCGTGCTGTTTGCTGCTTTCTAAAATAGGCATGACTATGGCACGCTTCTAGACCTATGTAGACCTTATGTGCTTCAGAGACAAGACATAGAAAGCTCAGCCGAGCATTTCCTCAGGGCTGGCAGCACTCCCCTAACATCAATCTCATAAACTTCACAGGATGCAGCCTGCGTTGTTTCCATCAAAAGTCAGCTTTGACCTTGGAAAAAAACTCAGGCATATCACAAGTTAAAATTATAGATCTATGGAAAGAAATGCCTAACGCTTCAGCAGTTTTTCTGAAATTGTACCATATGACTTCAGTCCAGAAAGACAATTTAACCCCAAAGTTTAGAAGTAATGGAAGTTAAGGGTTCTCAGCACAACCTAGGCTTTATCCTTAGGTCAAATCCTATTAATAATATACACAATCAAATCTACAGCAATGTCACTGGGTAGCTCTCTTAAGTCATGAAGCTCTATTAAGATATAAATAGAACTTCGATAAGCTGGCTTTCTGCATTCAATGAAATTTAGGCCACACTAGCAAAAAGAAGCTAAAATTCATCATCTGAGGTGATGGATTCCTTACTACCACCTTGAAAAACATACAAGACCAAGATGGACACAGCCACTGTCATCGTTAGTTCCCAGGTCAGAACAATGGGCAGAGCTGAAAACATGCTGGGCCACAGTGACATTCAATCTGAGCTGGTACAGACAGTAATGATCTGAAATAATGACAGAAAATGTCAGCAAACTGAAACTCAATCTATTGTGTTTTATCATTACTGAAGGTCTCATGGCTCATATGGACAGAAGCCTTAAAGAAGATGCCAGAAAATCTTTGGTTATTCTCTCACAGAGGACACATTAAGGCAATCTGCATGATGCTTGTTACCTTAGATTGGTACCATGCAAACCTGTGGCTATTGGAACAAAGATGCTAAAATTTCTGCACAAAGGCACATAAATAAATGCCCTAGTTTCAAATAGATAAAATGCTGCAGTTCACAGTGATTTCACCCATGGGTGATGGATATTTAGAACTTCTCAAAGTCTCAGCATTGGAGAAGCCAGATTTTCACACTAAGCTCTCCATCCCAACCTAGGAAAGGCTCAGCAGCTGCAGATACATAACTCACAGGACAAGTCTGCATCTTTAGGCAATTGTCTAACAGATCTGTGACACATAAACCCTGTTTTCTCCACAGGGTCTGGTTCAGGAAAGCTCACCATGTTCATACATGCAGCTGACACTAGTTTTTTTCCAATTTTCCAAGGAAGGAATGAGCCATCAAAACAAGTCCAGGAAGACTGTTTGGTAAATGGCCATACAAAACATTGAAGATTAATCTGCCTGTAGATCTCTGTAGCAGCACAACAGATGCTCTGCAGTCACGGTTAAGGACAGTTTCAAATACCCACAGAAAACTTTGGACCAGATGCCCAGGGATCCATCTGACTGCAGGTCAATCTTCAAAGTTTGGCAAGTGCTGGAGCAACTTGGCCTATTACATTTTGAAAATCTCAGAGGCTGGAGGTTTCACAGCCCCTCCGCCACCTTCCTCAGCTCCCTCCTGGGTTTAGGCACTTTCACTGGGATTTCACCTTTCCTTACAACCTGCATGAAGTTCCCCTGCTACCCCTTCTGACTGTTGCTTCTTCCCCCTTTGCCACGCCACTCTGAGAGGAGCTTGGCTCCCCTTCACCCACCCATTGGGGGTTGAAGACCACAATTCAATTCCCCTCCATCTTCTCTGTGTGGATCAAGAGCAGACCTCTCCACCACCCCTCCCTGCATGCCACACGCTCAGGAGAAGCACACAGCAGCTTCCCCATCATGTTCACTGCACCACTCCTGGTACATCTACTCTTGACCAAGTGGGTGGGAACACCATCCCTGAGTTACACAATTAGCCACGGGAGGGTCAGTGCAAAACAACTCTCCTCCCTCACCAGCAGTACTTACCCATCACCTGCACCCAGGAGTGCTTCTGTCACGGCCCCAAGCCAGCAGAGCACGGGGCTGTGTTTAGTGTGAGCAGGCCAAAGCCAGGCTCGGAGCACAGGCAGCAGCCTGGCAATTGGCACTGCTCGAGGCTGACTTGCAGCCAGGTTAGCAGACAGCAGAACACAGAGCATATGTGTGAGCCACAGGGTGAGGTGCCGGAGCCGCTGCCAGACACTCGCGGCACCGACACACGCAGCCCCAGCTGTTCCCGACCGCCTTGTGTCCCGGCTGAGGCACTTGCTGCAAACCCTTTTCCATTCCCACCCTCCTGTCTTCCAGGGTAACAGTGGCAACACAGCCATTTCTATGGTTTCCTTTGGGATCAGTGATACGTGTGACCCTATAGATCCTCTGTGTCTGTGTTCCATCCAAAACTGCAACCGAGTGATTGGTTTCACACTGCTGCTCCTGCAGAGCCAAAGGAAACACCACAGCAAACCCTGCACGACCCCATGAAGCCAAACTTGTCAGCTGAACTCAATCAAAAATCCTCAGTGGGCTGTCACAAGGTAAAGAACAGAAAAACCTGTTTGACTCACAGGTCCCAGCTGAGTTTGCAACACGGAGAACGCCAACAGGAAAAGAGAGGTAAAGAACTTGTAAACAGAGCAAAGTAAATGAAGGTAACCGACACAAAACAAAAAAGAAACTGTAAAAGTATTTTTCATTACTTCTAGAGCATTCACATGATTTTAAACTGCAACATTTACAGCAATCTGGGGTATATAAATGTACCTCAGTAAACTCTCTTGACAGAGGTAAAAATAAGTCAAGAAAAAAACAAAGTGGTCTCTGATCAAGAACTCTCCAAACGAATCCCTGCATACAAGGCTGCCCATTCATCCAGTCCCACTCAGAGCTGCTCAGAAGAGAAGATCCCAGTATATATTTAGACATCAACTAGTAAACTGCCTTATGAATCACTTCTGAAATTCTCTTCTATCCTAAGTCATATATTCTAAGTCAAATAATCTCTAAGTCATATACTTCGGAGGAGAAGGAAGTATATGACCTATTTTTTAAAGTGACAAGAACTCTTGCCTGACACTTAAGCAGAACAGGTTCTGTGGCTTGTTCTTCATATGATATGCATCAAACTTTAACTCTTATTTCACCATGACTTTTTACCATACAAACAGTATCACAGCAATGCAATCTTACTTGGCCATTGCCTGAAATAGACTTGAAGCTACTGTATGATTAGTGCTCCCCTTTTGTGTACCATTTCACTCCATAAACCAGTATAGGTGAGGGATTTTTCTCCCACTGAAGCTCAAATAAACTTGGCAAAAGGGAAGAGGAAGAATCATATTTCATCTTCTTCTGAAGTATCACAGAAATGAACTGACAGAAGAGGTACTTGAAAACTTCCCAAGGAACTGGATGCTGTATTTGTGAGCAGCTACTACACAGTAACAACCAAGATTACACACTTGTTCTTCATATCCACCATGAGGAGCGACTGCAATCTGTTACTGTTTTACAATGACAGCATTACTTAAACCTAAAAATAACAGTTTCTAAGTAGAAAAAAACCCCAACCCTGTAATTAAGAACATTGAAGAATTTTAAAACATCATTAGTGATCTCCTGCAATTCAGGAATGCATATTTTTCATGGCCAACTGCATTCAGACTTTGTTCTCCTTCATCTACAGATCAAGAAACTTGTCCCGTAAGATCAGGAGAATCTTTAAAATATAGTTCACAATCAATTTGACTAATGATAGCAGAAAAATTTGATTTTACAGAGAAAGGGGGAAAATGGCTCCTAAAGCAGACAAAAATATTCACTGAACAAAGTTTTTATTCATCTCACATTTCTTGTCTGAAATGGAAAAATAAATAACCGTGCTTCATGCAAAACAATACTCCATCTAGATTTCAGAGCACGAACATCAACTAATAAGCTGTGAAAAAAAACATTCCAACATTTCAGACGATAACAGTTATGGACCTTGACACACTGCTAATGGATCTTGACACAGGGAATAATCTAAATTCAGAAATGTTTGCCTTAAGGTTATATTTAAGGATGCAGAGAGCAAGCCAGCAAATTGTCCAATGATCTCCAAGGCCCTGCACCTCCCTCCATGTGAAGCTGGGCTTGTGCAGAGACTCAGCTCTGCTCCTGGGCCCTTTCATCCTGGCACTTCCAGAGCTCTGCTCCTAAAAGCCTCATGCAGCACAAGCCTTTTCAACACCAATATGTTTAATTCATTATCGTGAGTGCTGGATGCTTGGTTGGAGAACGCAAGGTCCACGGGGGAGTTGATGGCACCAGCAAACCCCTACAGGACTGGAAAGTGCAGCAGTCAGCTTACAACTAACAGTAGGCAGGAGAGAGGCATTTCCATTGCTAAAGCCTGAATTTGTGTAGCGTAGAGGGGCAGTGGTTTGTCAAATCAGGCAAAACTAAAATCAGGATTTCTTCACTTCTCCTTGGATGTTGGCCTGCCCATTGCACAGAAGAACAGAGGGAAAAGTTACCTCAGTAGTCATGCTTTTATTTGTCACATTTCTTAGCCCTCTATGTTTTTATGTCAAAGATAATTATTGGGGATGAAGTATACAAGCCATTAATGTCCTGAGAAGCAAAGCTGAAAGCATGCTACTTGCACATCACACTGCAGTGGCAGTCAGATGTGAACAGATACCAGACAAGAACGGTGCTCAGTACTGGACAGATGCTGCACTGGAAACAAGCAAGTGGGCAAGAAGAAAACGTCACTCAGAAAACCAAACAACTGGGTTTCGTGAAGCAGAACTAGACACCTTTCCAGAGATGTGCTGCAGCTCTCGGGCAGCATGGGAAGGCCACTGGCAGGCAGGATGTCCTGCAGTCAGGAGTTACCAGCTGATGAGACATCACCTGAGAAGCTCTTCTGACCTACTTCATCCTTTCCTAACTGTGCTTTTTCCACCATCCAAGAACATGCTGCCATTTAAAAGATACATACATGGAGCTGGAACCATTTTCTTAAGAGCTATAAAGAATCTCCCAAAACCTTAACAAATCCAGAGATACAGCTTCCTGTTTTTTACAGTCTGAGAAATTATATAGAGTCTATGCAATTCAACCTCAGAGGAAGAAAATACCATCAGGAAATATATGTTGTTGTTTACTTTTTCAGGGAAACTTGGCTAAAATGACAATGGAATGAAGTAGTTCTACTTTTGTTTAATGATGAAACGTGTAGGATTGCATCTTATAAGGTGAACACATTCATTAGCTGGCAAACTCCAAAGCAAGTTGACCTCCTGGTGCTCCTATCTAGTAATTCAATGCTGTTTTACCAATGCACAGAGGGGAAAGTAAAATGCTGTATCTAAGTATAAAATACAGCACAGTCTGAAACAACCATAACTATTGTCTCTAGGGAGGATTCTTATCAGCATACTTGCATGGGAACTTTGAAAAGGAATTAACCATCTCCAAGCAGAGCTGGACCCTGTGTGACCAACCTGAGTAACCTCTTTTGTAACCAGAGCCACCACATTCCTGCTCCATTTGGGCTGTGACACTCGATTAGCTGTTCTCTGATCCATGCAATCAAATTGTCCCTTTAATATAGTAGTTTAAAGACTAAATAGCTGTGTAAATTTGTGTCACGACATTTAATTTAATCTAATCTAAGATAATTCACCTAGTATGTAATTAGCTCTGTGATTCCCTTTTTGCACTTAAATAGTAGACATCATGTTACCCTATTTCTGGGAATTGAGGAGAACCTCATTTTCACCATCTCAAATATTTAACCTACTTTGTTCTTCTTGCTGTGATTTCAAGATGGCAAAGAACCAAATTATTAGACTGCTAACCATATTATAAACTCTTAAAAGTACATTTAGCATCCTAAAAGAACGACCATTTCACGTAAATCTCCCATGTACAGAAAGCAGTAAATAGGCTCTTTCTTAGAAATAGTTTTAGCCAAGATCAATGCTAAGTGCATGGAAGGCAGCTGAGGAAAATCATCTGTGTAAAAATCTAATTACAACATATGTAGTAATGCATCTGAGCTGTGTCTTACTATACCAGAGTATCATATGATTTCTAGATTTAAAATTGTAGCATGAGACTGCAGTCCATTCATTCAGAACAATGGCTCAAAGCACGCACTATTGAACCACTTTAAATTATATTACCTGTATCAATATATTACAAGCTATATCACATTTACCAAATATAAGCACTTCTATATCTAATACCAAATCCTATGGTTAAAATGGCAAGGCAGTGTCACAGCACTGCCTGAAACCCTTTAGATACAGACAGTGAATGATGTGTAGCCTCAGTGCAAGAGGGGACGCAGACTGAGCAAAGGTTTCTGGAGTAATAAGGCAGATCCACAATGGTTTGCTCCATCTCAAGAGTAAAAGAATATCAGGGATTTCTCCTGGATTACCAAACCATGCAGCAATTCATTGAATCTTCTCTGGGGCTGATTTTAACACCCCCCTGCACCCTTATTTTCTTTGCAGAAACAGAAATATCTTTCTGTTGCAGTAAACAGCAAACTTTGAATTAAAGCCTTTCCGTAGTAATTTTGGTGGAAATCTTTTGGGAACAGTGATTTTAGACAAACTGTGACATTGAATTTGTTGTACAATACTTGCCCCATTAATGTTAATGGAAAATTTCCATTGATTTTACTGAGTAGTTACGGGCTCCTTGCATTTAATTTATCATGAGAATTGATTGCAAGTTGTTTACATAGCCCACACAGACATGCAAAATCAAAATCTGGAAACATCAAAGCTAACCCTATACTTAAACCAAAACTCCTAAAACTGCCAGTTATTCTTTCAAATGAGACCTAAGAACTCTCAAGGTTTTTTTCCACTCTCTTTTTTCCCATGATATTATTTTTATCTTGGCACTGTTCATTTTTGCTATTTCATTTACACCGTGTTTGGAGCAATTACTGAGACAGAATTTTGTCAAGTCTCCTCTGCACTAACTTTTCTACTGGGTTTATAACTTCAGAATCTATTTAATTGACATTTAAAATATTAGAGAGATAAAAACTTGGACTCTAATATTTCCTCTAGCAGTCTTGGTTCTACCACCACAAAATTGAAACATATCTCAGTATTTCATATTCTTCAGTTCAAAATTACAGCCAGGCAACCAAGGAGAGGATTCTGTGCTGGTGTTTAATCAGTGCCAAAGGAAATATTACCATCCATGTTAATCATCTCGATGGTCTTTAAAGACAGGGAACAGACTTGGGATGTCTAGCATAGTTTGAACACCCTGCAACACACCTTGCTCTCACCTGCCCTGGCTGGGGCACTTCCACAGAGAGGAGCGGCATTGTGGCAGTGCACGTTTCAGCCACAGAGCATGTGAGAATGTGGACAATCAGCACACATGAAAGCTCTTACACCATCAACAAACATGAGGAAATGATTTCCAGCTGAAATCTGCAGCAGGTGCCTGACCCCGGGTCACTGACTGTCCTAGCCGGGAGCTCGTTCTCCTCTCTGTTTGCAGTAGGCTCCCGTTTGGCTTGATGCGAGGATGTGGTATGATTAAGCATGTTGACATAGAGAGTCACCACATAATTGTAGCTATACAGCCTCTCCCTGTTGTTGTGGCAGAGGGTATATTTAGCAGCTGCAGTTACTCTCAGAAACGAAATACACAACCAACTCCCAAAGCCCCTCTCCTCTATGCACAACCCTGCATCTGCCTTAAGGACTGTAATATTTTGCCATCAGCTGTGCTCTGAAGCAACCACCCCCCGCCGACACCCAACGCAGATGAATGCTGAATCGCTGAAATATACACTTCCAAGTCAGTTCTCAAATCCTGCATGCATCACAGGCTAAATTACTTTTGTATTGCCCCGGGCAACTGGATTCCTCCGGGCGGGAATCCTCGCTTGGGCTCCGTGGCACATCCCCAGTATCCACCTTCTCCACCAGCACAGCATCTCGGCCAGGAGAAAAGGCCGGGCTTTTAACTCAAATATCGCCGTCTGGAAAGCTGTGCGCTCCCACCCCGGGGTGCCGGGCGGGCAGGAGCGCCGCTGATGCCATCCTCCCCGCACCTCAGCTGCGGGGCCGCGGCGAGAGGCCCGAGCCGCAGGGTACCA